>JBAMYA010000006.1:10953240-10978088 GCA_037176975.1 Arrhamphus sclerolepis | reverse complement strand
TAATAAAGTGTTTGTTTATTCCAAGTCAATATATATAAAATACAGTAACATGCTATTTACACCATTCACATTGTATTGAAAAAAATAAAATAAATACAGTATAAATAAATTTACGTAACACAAAACAATGAACTTGGAAAGGAGTGGGATGAACCTGAGCTTACTGAGTCCCACCCCCGTTTCCATCATAAATCAATAACTAAAATTAACCATTTGCTGCCATTTACCGCTTACAGTTTATATCAATACCATATACATAAATAAAAGAAAAAAAGGAAGCAAAATATGCCATACATAATTGCAACAATTACAGATGCTACACAGTATCAATGTTATATCTATGTTTAATAATTGATTACATGCTTATATAAATGTATTTAATCATTAGAATGCTAGCTATTAGTTAAAATAATTTTATTAATAATATAACTAGATATATGCATATATGCAATAATATGATCTTATAACACATCAGTTAATAACAATTACATATTGGACACTAGACAAAAGGTACACATTAAGAGACAAGACAAGACACACTAGACACCCTGGGGACACAAAAAGTACACATTAAAGGACAAGACAAAGCACACTAGGGACACATACTGTTCATTTAATTTTCTGTTATTACTATTATAATTATAATTATTATTATTGTTGTTGTTGGTGGTGGTGGTGCTGTTATTTACCCTTTTAGGTGTGAGGTGCTTGAGTGACAGGTGCTTGAAATGAAAAACCTTGTGAGGTAACATCCCAGACTACCCTGAGATGCCACTGCCCACTGGTCCTGGTAAGCATGAGGTTTAAATGACTGATGGTCAGATGGTCTGTAGTCGTCTGTCACCGGTCTCTAGTTAGTGAAGGTGTATTTATTCCTGTTTTTAAAAAGTGCTATTACTTTAGCAATTTTCATTTTATTTGGAAATGTTCCTGTTTGGAATGATAGGTTGCATATATATGTTAACGGTTTGGAAATACTATGTATAATCCATTTAACTGCAGTCACATCTATATCATAACAATCAGTAGATGATTTATTTTTACATTTATTAACGGTATCTATTATTTCAACCTCAGTTACTTCAGACAGAAACATTGTCCTTGGATTCCTTTCTAAAGGTGAATTGACGAGTTGATTTTCTTTACACTTAGGAATTTTATCAGCCAAGTCTGGCCCAGCATATACAAAAAAAATTGTTAAAACTATTTACAATGTCATTCATATCATAATTTTTTACTATTTTTTTCAATAAAATAGTCTGGATATGAATTATTATTTTTATACCCCTTAATAACAGTGTTCAATATTCCACAAACCTTTTTCGTGTTATTCTTACTTTTATGTAATAAGTTGCTATAATACAATCTTTTACTAGTTCTCATGATGTCAGTCAGTTTATTGTTATACATTTTATATCTATGTTCAGATTCCTTAGACTGTTCTAAGTGTCCATATCCCAGAATCCTTTGCTGTATCTTCATTTTCTTTAATTATAGATGAATTGTTGTTAGATGTCATTGTTTCAGGCTGATGCAGTTTTGTTTTTCCATCATTTGTATTTTTCCAGTTCCTCTGTGTCTTTGATGACCAGTTCCTTGGCTTCCTCGGTATACCTTTAAGTTTGACGTACAGTGTCATTAGTTAATCAATGGTCTTACCATCTGAATTTTAAAAATTAAAGTTGTCACAATGATTTAAGCACGGTTTTATGTAGAAAATACTAACACACTAAAGTACTAAATTTCTGGATGTCATTATTATATTGAAGCTAATAATAAGAATAAGAGCAGATCATTGGATGGATTTTAAAAGTCTCAAAAATCAATAAATATAATTTGAGCAGACTTGGCTTTATTCTTGGTCTTACAAAACAGTAGAGCTGTGGAAAATAAATCTATGATAGTTTTTATGTCAATGTTGAATTTACATGAAATAATTAGTTGAGCTGCTGATAAATCTGCTATTTAATATCCAGACCATCTTTCCATAGAAAAAAAAACATCCTGTAGATAAATTATAACTTACTTTTTGTGCTTTCTTGATAATCTCCTCATGTCCATATGTTTGAGGAGGGAACAGATGTTGAAACAATTGATCACCAGACAAAAAACAAAACAAAAACAAACAAACAACAACTTTATCGCAGAGATGTTGAATTGGGAAAAAAAAATAACTTTGAGTGTCAGTGAATAGTTGCTGTTAAACAGGAAAACCTGGAGTCAACTTTCAAAGGTTTCAATATTCTCTTATCGATCAAGGAAATTGGTGAATCAATACAATTCAATTCAATTTATTTATATAGTGCCCATTTACTACAAGTCATCTCTAGGCACTTTAGAAACCCAGAGCATGACCTCCAAACACATTTAAACGCCATCAGTGGCAAGAAAAAACTCCCTCTTGGGAAGAAACGTTGAACACAACCCGACATCCATTAAGGAAAGCAAAAATGATATGTTGCTTTAAATAAAATGTCTTAGGCTCAAGCCCCTGGAGCCCAGTCCTCTCCAAAACAGGAAAAATCTCCAATAACATCAGAATAAGTCGCTGTACTTTTCACTAGTTGCTTTTGATGAAAGAGTCACCAAGAGGGTTTGGAAAGTCGTCAGATTTAGCGATGAAGTCGTCAGGTTGGCAACATTGTTCTGCAAAGTACAATCTGTGGGCTCAGGACTCCCCCCTACCATGAGGCAGGAGAACTGCCTGCCTCACTTCACTGCTGTTGTAAAGATCACTGAGCACATGAAACAGGTAACATATATATCAGATAAACTATGGAAAGTCGGGGGGGGGGTGTATTTAGAACATTTGATTGGCCACAGACAGAGACAGTAGCAGCTCTCTTTGCCTGCATCTGTGGACTGTTTTGGTCCCCTCTCCCGCCCAGCGGCCCGCCCCTCACGGTGCGGCGCGTCCTGACGCTGCTCCACGTCGCAGGCGAATCTCGCGGGCGAGCCCGCTGCGTCTGTGTGCGTGTCTCCAGCTAGGCGAGGGAGAGATGGCGGCGCCCGTCCTGAGAGTGTCCACCCCTCGGTGGGAAAGAATAGCCCGGCTGCTCGTCTGCCTGCTGGGCGTACTGTTATCCCTATACGCTTTTCACGTGGAGAGGGAGAAGGACCGGGATCCGAGCTACAGAGCCATGTGCGACCTCAGCAGCTCCGTCAGCTGCTCCAAAGTGTTCAGCTCAAGGTAATCTGACTGTTGCAGAGAGCCATGGAGGCTGGCTGCTAGAGACCCGGGCAGGGCTGCCTGCTCTGAACGGCTCACGGCTGCTGCTCAGCGCCACAAATGTGAATTTAAAAAGCCTAGCTTCTGTCATGTCGCGCGCCATTTGGCGGATAAGTGATCTGCCTGTCGGTTTGTCATTTAAAAGCAGCATTAGCTCCGTGGCTAGGAGCTAACCGCTAGCTGCTTCTAGCTACCAGGGAGACGTCAGCATTATTCAGAGTTTAGAGTTATTAACTGTTTCTGTTGTACATCTGCAACCACAAACTTTGGCTTTGGAGCTGGTAACGAGTGCAGGCTGACCGCGTTGACGTGAACGTCGCTGCTCTTTGTTGGCATCTGCACCGCTGAGCAAAACCAGGATTTCCTTCGGTTAAGATGGCTTAATGTTGGCGGATTTGGGGGTACGCTGGGGCCGCCGCGCAGCTGTCACGAGAGTCCGCGCAAACGTCTCCAGTCGTCGGTAAATCCGAGAGGTTAAACCGCACACCCTGGCTGCCTGCAGGGTCAGAGGAGGGACAGTCCAGGGTTGACTTCTGCCAAACATCGTTTCCAGTCAGATAAGCTTTAGTAGCAGTATTAACTTTGATTTATTTCTGACCAGAGCAGATTTACCGAGGTCCATTCCATTCTTCAGGCCACACATTTAGAAAACACTGCAATGTTGCCATACCAGCTTTACTGTGGACCATTTAACTATTCATGATTCAAGCCTCACTGAATAACAGGCCTTGAACTAAAGTGCTTACAACCTCCCTGGAATTGGAGCTGTCTTGGATTTATAACCTATTTGTTTGACGACTGGATGAAGTTCTCTCAGCCTCATTAGTCATATCTAGAAGTCATGCATATTTCTATTTCAATCACTTTTAATGGAAAATCAACTAACATCTGATGTTATCAGTGGAGAGAGTGACGTAGGACTGGTTATGTCTGTTGAATTACTTGTTTTGTGCATTCTTTTCCTGAAATATAATGCTTATCTTTTAAAGGTGGAACTGGTGAGAATGTCTGCTGATGGAAAACAATAGTAGAGCTGGACTGAAAATGAACTGAAACCGACATTCACAACCAATAATCAATGTAATTGTGCTCATCTAAAATATTTAAATTATTTATCTTCTTTGAAATACGAATTTAATAACTGTATGTAGTTAAACTGTGTGTGCTTCATTTTTCTTATTTTAAAATGAAAGACTTGTTCTCTTTTATTAGAGATAGTTTATTGTATTTACAGCAAAAACCTTTGTCTGGGAGGGCAAAAAAACCCAACCCAACTTTAAAAAAAAGTACTAAAATAATTGCTCATTAATCGTAATCGAGGTGACTTTTTCAAATAATTGTGATACTGATTGTAGGTCATATGGCCCTAGCTTGATTTGTAATGTGGGAACTCAAAGATACACATACATTGGATATAGTCCACGCTGTGCTGTTTGAGTCTTGTAACATATTGCTAAATAGATATTTATGCTCCTAACATCAGTTTCAAGGCAGCTGAAACCACAGAAAGCCCGGTTGCAGGACAGGAGTGTTTTCAAAACAAAGGTCTGAATAATTGAACCAAACTTTTATCAATATGCTTCTGCTGCAGAGGTTTAAAGGTTAAATAGACGTGCAAAAACTTCACACAGGTGCCAATTATAAGAACTGGTTTCATTCGATTTATTTATGTCGTAGTGCATAGAATAATATATAAATAGATCATTGTGTATGGAGTGCAGCGTATATAGATTTGTCTATGGGCCTTTCAGCCTGGAACTCTGAAATGTACACATTGATCTGTTTTTAAAGAAACAGGTTTAGGAATGCTCTTGTGATCAGGACTTCATTTGCCGCATTACACATACAAATGGTTTTATGTGAAAGAAATAAAGTGCACATGCAAAATGCTAAGAACAGTTTAACTGCTTCCACACTGTAAAGCTCATCGTCATTTAACTGTTGCTGAAATTTACATGAAACACAATCCTAAAACTTCTAACTTTAATGAGTGAGGTGTTGTAGTCACCTGTGGTAAAGAAAGTTAATCTTTATAAGCTATTTTTGAAATTTTTCTTGTTGCCTGTTCTTTAAAAAAAAAAAAAAAAAAAATTATTATTTCAAGCTTTGTCAAACCTTTTCGACAGCAGCTTTTCCACAGACTAATTACTTGTTTTCCTCTCTTTTGTATCATTTTCAGAAGAAATAATTAGGCTGTTGGTTGTTGATGAGATGAAAGAACATCAGGAATCTTTACGTTTTGTAATTTATACTAGTTATTTATTTATTAAGGGTTAAGCCATTTTTCTGCTTTCATCCATGGAACCTCTTGGAAAGAACCTCCTCACTTTAGGCACAAGAGTTGTTTTGGAATTAAAGGTGAAGAGATAATAAGGGGGTAATCAAAGGTAACAGTGACCATATTTCATATTTATTCAGTCGTTTAGGTTGTCCATGTTGTGGTGAAACTGTTGTTTGAAGCCTCTCAGGATTTGTAACGTCTCTGCAGAAGCTTCCCTTATTTTTTTAAGGCCTTAGATGATGGTCATGATCCAAACTTTGTGCTCCATCTGAATTGGCTTCATTAGTGAAATGTTTGAAAGCATTTTAAGGATCTTCTTAAAAAAAAACAAAGAAAAATCAAAACAATAGAACAAGGCATACCAACATTAAGTCAGAAATCTGTTCTTTGTATTTTATTATTACTATTATTTTGGTGTTGCCTTGTATCACATATCTTGTACTGGTGTTTAACGATCAGTCTAGCTAGCAGCATCTTCAGTTTCATACATAACTGATTGGTTGAGGCAACCATGGGGTGGTATTGCAGATATTAGAAACTTTAGTTGACCAGACGTCTCTTTGGTCAGCTCTTTAGCTCAACATAAAATGAAACCCAAGTATTTTAAATCATGATATGAACTTTGAATTCTTTTATCTTGGTTCTCCACTCATTTAGCCTGCTCTGCTGACCCCGTGTCCTCCTGCTTATTTGAAATCAACTTGTCACTTATCTTCACTGATGTTCTTTTTCTGGCATAGGTGGGGTCGAGGATTTGGACTCCTGGGCTCAATTTTTGGAAATGACAGTGCACTGAACCAACCCAATAGTGTCTATGGGATTGTGTTTTATGCCTTTCAGCTCCTACTAGGTAAGACGTTATTTAACTTGAAGTAACCTGATGGTTGTACTGTAAACTCAGGAGACTCGTCTCCCTAACCTTTGCTCTAGCAGCAGGGGCTGACTTGGGTCTTTGTCTTCTTGTGTCACAGCTATATTTGACAAAACCTGAGTCACATGACAGTGGTATCATGTTAACTGACTGTGTATAAATGTGATTGTATAGTCAAATAGGAGGCTCTCTTCCTACTGATCTGCAGTCCTTTCTCTGGTTTTTGGACTTGAGTTAATTTCAGCTACGTCTGCAGAGATGAAATATTGTTGTAGCTGTTTTATGGACTTGCTTAAATCTGACTTATAGAAATGTTTGGCATAGTTTGATATTAACACAAAGAATACATAGGATTTGGAAATTTCTCCTTGTGTGTGACTGGTTCCAACTTCAATATTTCTTCCGCCCTGCAGTCAGTCACATTCTCCTCCCCTCAGCACATTTATGATGCTGCTGACTCACCCATGCTGGTTTGACATGTTTGCCTGTAGGCTTGCCTGGCCACCTGGAGCTGGTGCAGAACAAGAGGCTCTTTTAGCCACTCATTTGAGTAAAACAACAGCAGCCCAGTTAAACTAAACTGCCACAGAAGCTCAGGATTTCCATATTTAAAGGCGACACCAGGACTTTGATAATTCTCATGGCTTGACCCGACCGACACTCGTGAGTGGGCATTAATCCTAAATGCACAATCGGGGCTTTAATCACTGATCAATGGCAGAGAACAGCTTTGGATTATTGTTGCAAAACATGAAATTAGTCCTATAGTTGTGCCTTTTCCCAATCCACTCTGCTACTTCAGCACAGGATCTTTGAACAGTTGGGATTTTGAAACATTTCTGAATGCGTCATGGATGTAGTACTGTTGCCGTGAAATCAATTTGAGAAACTGAAATTTATAAACATGGATCCTTCTGAGGTCTTATGTTTTCAGCTGCAAAGTTTTGCACTCATGGGCCTCATCTGTGCAGCTTATTCGTGCTTTAGCATCACCTCTCTCTCTCTCTCTCTCACTCTGTGGCATCACCTTTCTCTCACCCCTCTCTCTCTCTCTTTAGCATCACCTCTCTCTCTCTCTCTCTTTAGCATCACCTTTTTCTCTCACTCTCTGTGGCATCACCTTTCTCTCACCCCTCTCTCTCTCTCTTTAGCATCACCTCTTTCTCTCACTCTCTGTGGCATCACCTTTCTCTCACCCCTCTCTCTCTCTCTCACTCTCTCTCTGTGGCATCACCTCTCTCTCTCTTTCTCCCTCTCTCTCTCTGTGGCATCACCTTTCTCTCACCTCTCTCTCTCTCACTCTCTCTCTTTGGCATCACCTCTATCTGTTATTCAGATGGAGACGTATACGTGGGGAACCGATTATACACCGCATTGCATTTGAAAATGGATGCGCTAGATACTGACAGGAAGCATAAAATGAATACATTTTGGCAGGAAAAGAGAGCATCAGTTGTTAAATTGATAAAACCGAAATAAACCCAGATCTCAAATCTATGACTGCACCTCATGTGACCAAACAACAATATGAGCAGTCTGCTCAGTGTTGAAGCCTAACGTCATCACGAGGAGGCACCTAATGTACAAAGAGAAGTGTCTGAGCCTTAAAGCTCTAAATTAGAGCAGACTCATCATGTTGCTTGTGTGTTGTAAATGTTTCCTTTTTCCTTTCTCATCGTAGGAATGACTGTCAGTGCAATGGCTGCTCTTTTTCTCATGATGACATCCATCTTGTCGGTGGTGGGCTCACTCTACCTGGGCTACATCCTCTACTTTGTCCTAAAGGACTTCTGCATCATCTGCGTCACCACATACGCACTGAACTTCATTCTCTTTGTTCTCAACTACAAGCGACTGGTTTACTTGAATGAGGCCTGGAAGCAGCAGCTCCAGGCCAAGCAGGACTAAGCTGTGGAGAACTACGAGGAAGAAAAAATACAACAAACAACAACAAATGAAATGTGACCTCTGAACATTTGACTTGCCACCAGAAAACCTTGCTTCCAAACAATGTTTATTCTGCTGTGTGTTCAAAAAAAAGAAAAAAAAAAAAGAAGAAATTTAACTTAAATGTGGGCCTGGCATCTCAATGTTGATTGCAAACACTGAAGGATTTGTAAGTGAAAGATTATAATATTTTTCTCATTTAATTTCTTTCTCTTTGTTTAACATACTTAAGGGGGCTGGCTGTGTGTCCATGTGTGTTTTTGTGTGTTTGTCACCGTTTTGGGAAGCAACATCCCAAGTAAGCTGAGGCAGAAGCCCACAAGACGCACTGATGGAGGACGGCTCTCATTTGAACAAAAAGGCCCGTGGAGCTGGAGAAGAAACGGGACGTTTTATGTGAAGTGCTTCAAATGGTTAGAAAGCTCTTATTTCTGCACAGCACATCTGCACTAAAACTCCAAGCTGAATAACGGGTCCCAACGTTAAGGAAAAAGACACAAAACAAAACAAAAAAACACTCATTTGGTTTCGTACGGTTTGCATATTAAGATCTATGGCAGGGTAAGAAGAGGGCAATGAAAGGATTAACATTTATACGGAGTAGGTTTTGTTTTTTTTTCTTTCCATGTTTACACTTTGTAATGCATTTCATTTTGACGAGGACCACTAAAAACAAACACGGGACTTTGTGAGATATGTATAGATCAGATTGTTTGTTTTGCAATTCTGTAAATAGCTGCTGAGCAATATTCAAGGCTAGATTGTGATATAGTGTCGACACAAAAATGAAAACCTTAAAAAAACAACAACAACAAACTCAACAGGAGAAAACAACTTGCATATGGAATTAAAAGGCAAGCATGGTCACAGTTGGGTGGATAAGTCGGAGGATGTGCTCGGAGCATCATCTTTCCTATGGTCCTGGTCAGGTATGCAGTTCAGATGTGTGTGAATTCCTTAATTAGTAGTGGTTCGTTCATCTGAACCGTCTTTTAACGCAGAACTGCAGATTATTAGATTATTTTCACCAGCTTTACATATAGCCATCCTTTTTTGTTGTTGTGTGAAAAGCATTCCTGACCACCACCACACAAGTGGAATCCATTGAGACTTATGTGCCTAAAGGAGTATTAAGGTGAATTCCTTTTTTCTTTCTTTGAGGGGTTGGGTGGGGTTTCTTGTTTCATTGTCACAGGTCCATGGCTTTATTTTTATGACCATAATTTTGTAAATGAAGATACCAGTGAAGTGTTTCCCCCCCTCCCTGATAGTACCATGAGGTAGCAAAAGGCTGCTACACTGTGATTGAATACTCAAAGGTAGAGCCGTCTGGTGGCAGAAGTGTCGACTATCTTGCTGTTGTGCTAATGTCTGTCTGGCTTTTTCATACATTTGATGTCAGTTGAACTGTGGAAGTGATCTTGTCGGGCCGAGTTCCACTTCGTTCGCAGGATGTGAACAAAATAATGCGTTGATTGTCTGAATGGTACGAGCTAACCGTGGAGTAAGATCTTCTAATTAAACTGTGTGTTAAGCCATATGTGGGACTTTTCCTCCAGCATTTCAGAAGTTTAAGTGTGGTTAGACTGCCTATTTGTGGAGATGTGAAGCATTTGGTCCATTTTCTTCTTTCCATCCAGAACCCTCCCACTCAAGTATCCTGTTTGTCATCTGCATGGCACCCTGTCTCCTGGCTACAAGCACATGATGGCCATTAAACAATCTTACACTTTCAGAGTTCAGCAAGAGTCTTAGTAATGAGCGTAATCGTGTCCTTCATCTGTGGCAACAACCAGCTCGTCTGCACTTTCCTTCACAGCTAGTCTCGACCCCTCTTCACGTTCCACAAGACGTCAGGTTTTTCTAAACGGTTGTTCAGAAGTGTCGATGTTGGCAACTGCTGAGACGGTGATTTCAGTGATGTGACTTTGCTTTCAAATTATAAAAACGACTATCTAGAAACTGAGATGAGATCTTTCTGATGGTTCTGTCCCCTTTACTACTTTGGTTCACCACTGACCATTTTCCGAAGCATAAGTTGTGTTTTAGTCATCAGGTTTGTTTTGTTTTTTTTGCCTAACTTCCAGGCAGCCATTGTTTCTCTGTGATGGGTGTTTCTCAGTTGTGGTCCTCGAATACCACTGCCCTGCGTGTTTTATACGTTTACATGCTCCAGCACACCATAACTCCAGTGAATATGATTGGGAGTGAGTTAGGCGTGTGCGGAGAAACGCCCAAAACGTGCAGGGCAGTGGTACTTGAGGACCAGCACTGAGAAACACTCGATGCTGGTCCTTCACCATCAAGATCTGATATACCATTCATCATATCAGTAGAATATTGTGAGCTCAATGACTGAATATAGTCTGGACTAGACTTAAATGTCTAACATTTGGAACGCTTAATGGGAACTGAACTATGGAAAAAAATTTAGTGTACCCATGATGCAGCAGTTTCACTGTATTCACATTGAAGTATGATACTCTGATAATACTCTGAAAATGTGTTTCCCAGTAAACGCATTTCAACTATTTGCAACTTAATTACTGTCATACAGGATAAAGAAAGAGTTTATGGTTGCCTGGAAGAGGAAAAGCTTTTAGTTGCCTGTTGTTTGAACATTATTGGTTGCAATGTGGCAAAGTGTTGTTAAACTGTGTTCCTCTGTCAGCGAACTAGAAGTTTGCATCATATCTCAGTAAGTACTGAAAGTGCTCATCTCTAGTGTTGCCTTGTCGAGCTGCTCTTTCCATCTCTAATCAGAACGAGTTTACCATCTGCACTGTTATGTTTTCTCTCAGAAGACAAGTCCTCTGGATTCATTTGCACAAGTTTGTGCGTTTTTTTTTTTTTGTTTTTTTTTTCCCTTCAGCAAAGTTAAAACTGACATGACATGAAAATTTTTATGAGCATTGGCATAGAACTGAATCATGTAGAGTTGGATAGCTGCTCGCGATCCTGGGCGTATTTAAGCTTATTACACTAAGTATGCGAGTTTAAGGAATGTTAAATAGGTAAACAGGATAACCTTGCTAGAGGATCTGATGTCAAAGAAAGTAAAAGTGATTGACACTGCATCGTCATCAATATTCATTTAGACCCTGAGGTATAACTGCCATGTTAGTTGCATCACTAATGCCAACAAAAGTGCCTTCTGTTTGATCACTAGGCCTTGGAGCCAAAGACGAGCAACAGTAATAGCCTTGTAAAATGAAGAATGGGAACTGCAACAGGCATTTCTGCTTGCCTTCTTGAGGATGGAATCGCATAAATTGGTAATTCCCAAAGATTTAATATCCAATAGCAGTGCAAAAATCCATTCAGAAATTGCCAGACAAAGAAAGACCCTGTCAAACCACTGGCTGCCCCCCAACTCCACTATATAATTTTCTCTATTTTGTGTAGCTAGACTTATTTGTTAGCTGAGAATACACTTTTCAAATAAGATTGTAACATTCTTTTTTCCCCCCATCGTTAATCATGCCCTTTAGCTGTTTAGACTGTTAACATTCTGGGTTACTTTAGTAAAAAAAAAAAAAAAAAAGAAGAAAAAAAGTTGAGGGGTTGGAGGGCTAGGAATCCATGTGTCGGCAAAAAAAAAAATAATTAAAATTCTTTTTGGAAGAAAACTCGCTGGGTTTGCTTCTGTATTGCCAAATGCGTTTTAAAATGCTGTATTTTCTTACATGGAAAAGTGTTACATGAATGGTAGGAGGATGCGGAAGTAAATTACCTGTTCAAATCCAGCTTACCTGAAGGGAAAACTGTGGAAAAGGTTGACATGAGCAAATTTTTAACTGTGTAATTGTCATGTGGAAATGATCTACCATTAAAACATTCCCTCTGAAACTACCTGTCACTTTTAGTTTTTCGATCAGTGTCGCACACGCAGCGACTGAACTGCGTTGTGCTCAGTGCATCCTTCAGTAACTTTGCTGCTATACATCATTTTCAGGTGCTTTCATTAGCCATAATGTGGCTTCCACTTCTCTGATCACTGACATGTTTCCAGCAACTGCAAGAACCTAAAGTTCACTGCACTGAAATATGATATATTTTTTAAAAATGTGTACATTTACAATTGTTTTGTTTCCATGTCCTCTTTCAGTTCAGGATGAGGATAAGAACCAAAAATAAGTGCACGGTTCATTTCTGGGTGTTTATCTGCTTTATCATAATCAGTGCATATTTAAGTAGACCAAGTTAACTTTTATGTTTAAAAGGCTTAACTGTGGCATATGCACCGTATTTTCTCAACATGTTCCACAGGCTTCACCACATCAGCACATCTGGAAAATGTAGATTAAAGGTTGAATGTGGAGTTTTCAAACCCCTGAACACTGGAGACGGTGAAGCATGGTGGAGCAAGCATCATGATGTGGTGTCTGATCATGGATCAGTTTGCTGAAGAGGAAATGTGTTTGAACAAAACAGCCCCAAACACAGAAGTATAAATAAAATTATATCACATGTGCTTTAAAAAAAAAAAACCCAAAAAACTGAAACGGTAGTCATTTTAGCTGAAGTCAATTAAAAATTTTCCAAAACTATTATTCTTCTGTATGAAGTAGGATGTTTCTCTAAAGCTTTCATACATTATGAAGCAACACTCCACCCAGGCAACAATGGTCACGAATGCTGATCTGACAGCAGCCAAAATTATTTATCCATATCTGACATCTGTCAATCAAGGGGCCAGAAGACTGCTGATATTGACTTAACAGCTAATATCATGTTGTGGTTTCTGTTACGTAAGTAAATCCAGCAGTAGCAAGTTTCTTCAGTTTTAGAAAGACGACGATGACATTAATATCCAGTTATACAACGTGGTTATTGTGTAAACAGGAAATGTTACTAAAGAGCTTGAAATGTAATTTTTTTTTAAGGGCTTTAAAATTACATCTCTGAAGTTTTGAAACAAGTTAGGTTTTTCTTTTAATAAAAATAAAAAGACCACTGTAGCATCACTGCATACTGTTACAATAAGGTGGCTGTCAATGTGTAGTGCCTGATATGTGTGTGTGTGTGTGTACAAAGGAAATACAGTTAAAGAAGACTTAAGTGTGAAGAAAACGACAGAAAGCATTATTTACAAAGTATATTGTCTTTAATACTTTGACTCAAATTTTACAAAGGGTTTTTTTCTGTTTACTTCATTTTTAAAAACAAAGTAAAACCTTTATAAAGACAGTTTTGACATGAAGGTTGACAGAAAATATTCCACTGGCAAGAAAGAACGCTGGGAATTTTGGTTTTCCCAGATGAATGTTAAACCAGACTGGAGAAAGTGCTTTTATTGAAGAAAGATTTGCAGTGGTTTTGTCATGGTATGTGCTCTCTGCAGACTTCCTCATATCAAAGCAACGAAGTCCAGATCTGTTTAGTGTATCATCCTTATTTTTTAGCAAACATGCAAAGAAATATCCAGTGAAAATCTGTTCCGACAGCCCACCACAGATATACACGTAGTTGTACAGTATCAGCAGAGATCACCCACGCAGAAATCAGACGCTGCGTTTGGGGCTTGTGGAGGGCGTGGCCACAGGCAAAGAACCTTCAGCCGACCACCGTGTGATGCTGCAGAGTACAGCACACGTCTAACCGTTCATGACGTCATGTGGGTGGAGGACACTGATACGCTGACGATGGAAGGACAAAACTTATCAAAGGTTTCTCACCAATATGTTTAACAAAATGTTCTGCCACTCTCTATTATAGTGTTAACCGTTTTATTCAATAAGTCTGAAGATTTTTAATGAAAATATGTATGTTAACAGCATCTTAAAATTCAGAACTATGTCGTGTTTTAGAGTTTTTTTTAGTTCTGCGTTTCTAGAGCGAGTCTTACATCAGGTTTCTGTGATAAGGTCCCCAACACCGTCATCTATATATGCCCATCAGAATGAAGGCTGCCTACTGAAATTACAGAGGAACAAAGTAATGAAAAACCAGATTATTGCTGAAACGAGACACCAAACGTGGAGGGACTGGACACCAGCTCAGAGAATCTCATTTAAGCTGTTCCCTGTATGTGCAAATGCTGTCATGGAATAGTAAATTAGTTCAATCAGCAGTATTTTTTTTCACATTCTGGACAGGTTTCCCTGTTTTTCAGCACAGATATTCAGCTGCTGCTCCTCACAACCCACACGGCCAAAAAGTTCCCGCTTTGCTCCAAAAATTAGTTTCTGCACTTCTACACACTCGGCTGTTTGCAAAAAGATGCTAAAACTTGAGAATCCCCCTTTTACTTCTGCGATTTGTGGAATTTGTGCCCTTTAATTTTTGCTCATGTGCGTCCTGCAGGAATCTGAAAGACTCGAGTGCTTCTGCTCTGGGAAACGGTGTCGCTACGGTCGGGTTCAAGCATTGCTCACAACACGGTTCAGTTACAGTTCTGTAATCAATACAGACTTTAACTGAAGACTCGCCGTTTTGATTTGAGGGTATTCATTCATTGCAAGTTCTGCAAAAGTAACCCAAGGTAAAGTAGCGCAAAGTCCAAACCAAGCTGGTCTCAACCAGATTAAGCTGCATTTATTTTCAAAAGTAAAATACGAACAATCAAAAGGAAAAAAATTGTTGCATCAGAGATCTGGAGAAGCAGCTCGCAGATGGAAACCCACTCTTTAGTGACGTCAGCAGGTTCAGTTTTATTCAAAGATGTACCAATTCATCTGATTACATTTAAAAGTCTAAAAATTGATAACGCCATAAAAAAGTAGTTGCAGTTACTAAATGTTCCATATTTTTTATTCAATCCCTCGAATTAAAGCTGCAAGTCTGCATTTTAGATGAATTTTAGTGGTACTGTCTGTATGCAGGCAGACCCTGAATTTCTGATTCCTGACACATGAAGTGCATCAGAAGAAAAAACAGTTATGAATTTTTATTGACGACAGACGTCTAACATGAGGTCGAGCCCTTTCTGGAAGGAGCAGCGCAGCACTGGTGTCGGTGTGTTAGAGGGGGCATGGGTACTTGGTCCAGGGAGGAAGCCTGCCCGTCTCATTCGCCAGCCTCCAGTACCGCTCCTTCAGGATGAACGCTGCTTCCTTTGGCTGCCTTTGTCGAGTGAAAACACCCTTCTTGTTGCCGACCACACGGGTTATCCCTACAGACATAAGATTGTTAAATGACAAAAAGAGAAACTCATTTTCTAAACTGTAATGATAATTTGACATGCGCCTGATGATTAAGAGGTGATCAGAGCGATTACATGCGGCTGACACCGGACTCTTCTTAACGTTTAATAAATCCTTCTAAGAACTAATAGGAACTAATTTTAGGAGTTAGAAAACAATGGAATTTACTTTTAACAAAGAAGAAGTTAAGTAACGTCAGCCAGCTGAATGAGAAATAGAAAAATTCAGCCAGGATGATAACAAAACCAGGATCGAGTGTGAGCAGGTAGTTTTAACGTCCAGGTGTTGTACCTTGTACAGTCATGAAGTCAGCGAAGTTCCAGATGAGTTCACCAATAACGTACTGCTTCCTCTTCTGGTCGAACACACTGTGGTAGAGCTCCAAGACTAACTTCTGGTACTCCTCAGTAAACATCACCGGTGGATCCTGAAGAGAGCAGGTAGGCTTGTTACCCGGGAGATGACAGAACTATGTAGCCAGATGTGAAGAGATAATGGTTTAACCAATTCACTGCAACGTCAGAATCCAACAAAAAGGAAAAAATGAGTTCAACTTCTCGTGCAGTGGAACTGGGAACTGGATGTGTATGTGTGCGAATCCTCACACTGTGAAACCCCGACAAAGCATCTGCTCCGTATTCGCTCTGGATGATGGGCTTCTTATACTTTCCGTACCAGTTCTCAAACTGGGTGTTGAGCTGGATGGGAATGACCTCCAAGTGGCCTGGATCATGGTACCAGGAGAAGTAGCTGTTTACACAGACTACATCCACATAAGGAGCCTGAGGGTGAGACGAAAGACAAAACATGAGGAGATATTCTCAAACACAATCATCATTTTCTTATCATAAACTGGCCTTTCTTTGCCTTCTTTCTGTTATCTGTTGCAGTGACCTTATTGATTCATTTTTTCATTCATATACAGACAAAGACAAGTTATGGGGGTTTGCAATTATCTTATTATGACATAAATATGATTGTTTTGTTTGAGCTAAATGAACAGTGAAAGCACCAGCCTGCATGGTGGCTGCAGAACAATTAGCCCCTTTTAGCTATTAGCTACATTCTGGAAACATTTCTAAATACAGAGGAATGTGATTTTTAAAAAAAGCTGAGATATGTAAACTACATAATTTGACATCGAGTAGATAAGAGCTTCAGAATGTACAGATAAAACTGCAGACTTTAATTCTCTTCCCTCACTGCTCTTCTGTCATTCAGTTGAAGCAGCTGTAATAATAAGCTGTATAAGATCATTTATGAGACATGATCTGACTTTAAGCACTGAAACTCAAAGCTAAACATGTTCTTCTCCTGCTTATACCTTGCTCTTTTAATCCTACATTGTTGGGAGATTTTTTTTTCAGGGTAAAAACATAGAAATAATATGCATGTGCTGGGTCTTGGGTCATCTGAAATGGTTCTACAATCACCTTCAGACAGGTGTGTGGCTGCAGTTGTTTTTCTACAACCATTTCTTATGACTTCCTGTGCTAAATCACAACTTACTTTAGTAATAAACTGCCAAAATGTCTGTTTTTATAGAGGTCTGATGGTCAGTTCATCCAAGACCGACGATCAGCATCACCAGCAGTAAAAGACGAGGCTCTCTTTTGTTTTTTTAAATATGTAACAACATGGTCAAACAATAACCACTACAGTTGGTTATTTTCATTATATCCCGAAAGAATAAAACGAGGCGTCCTAACGTTTGCACATGATTGTAAATAGATTATCACTGAAACATACTGGTTTTCTAGGAAAGAAGGTTAGGCCGTACCCCTTTGTCTCTTGCATAATTACTGTCTGTGATATAAGTGACAGGCCGGGTGGGGTCCAGCGTCTTGGTGTAATTTATCACAGTCCTGTAAGAAAAACAAACCGCAAGTAAAACCTCAAAGTGTTAATCCACATATCACATGGATGACTCTGTTACAACTGCTGACGGGCTAACCCTAACCCTAACCCTAACCCCCCAAAGAAAGAAAAAAAAAAGTCTATTCAAACTTTTGGTGCAACAAAGCACATGTTTGTGCAACTAATATTCCTCGTGCACTCTGCCCTTCCCGTGCACCACATTGATGATGACATTGGTGGGTTAAGTAATTAGACAGGAAGTGTTTTTCACTCTGAACCCTCAGGCTGTCCCTGAGCTCCAGCTGTTGAGGACGGCTTCCTCACTTGTCTTTCTGCATTCCTTCAACCAGACTGAAGGAGGAGACTGTAACTGACAACCTGCACAGGATCTGATTACAAGGTGCTCTCACACTGAACAAAGATCAGAGGAACCTTGTATTCTTGTTTAATTCTGATATACATTTAACGTTTCTCACACTCAAAGAAAAAAGAAAAAGAGTCACCAGCGCTTACTTGAAATAAAATTCAGCAGGTGGCATCTCTGCAGCGGGCTCATTGGCTACAGACCACATGACCACAGAAGGATGGTTCTTGTCTCTGCTGACCAGCTCGTCCATGACAATCAGGTGGTGGCTCAGAGAGGCGTTCCCAAAACTCCGACTATTTTTGTAAAGCACAAGACACATCTTACGTTAACAAACCACACCTCTTCATTCCTGAAGACTCACCTGTCAACTGCCCCGCCAGCCAGTAAAACTCTTTGTTAAACTCTTACACAAAGAAAAGTCTATGTCGTTGCTAATATTTGTTTTAGTAGCCAACTAAAGGCACATGAGTGACATATTTGGAGACTTAGGTGGCCCCAGTCAAAGCAATAAGGTTGTTGTACCCAGACTTCTTTTTAATTGGTCACTTTCAGATGTGCTCCTGGGCAGAGAAACAAAAAGTGACTTTAAACTGTTTTGAACAAAGTCCTTGGATCGGGCTTCCATCAGAATTTGGGAAAACTGTTGCAGCAGTTGAACATTTAACTCACACGCAGACTTATCGACTTCCTTGAAATCTAAATCTAGTTTTGAGGATCTGCGTTTAGTTCAAACCACTTATACCGACTGTGATCTTTGGCGCCCTCTCTCAAGTGGCTGGAGACCTTCATGTACAGTAGAAACACAAACTTTCAATCTTTTAAATCCTCTTTGTCAGATTCAAATGACGGCGCAAGTTTAACCATGGATCAGGTATTAGTCTGCATTTAATCAGCTTTGTTGATTAGAAATGTTATCACACTACAATTCATCTGTGCAACAATGATGTAAAATTACAGCTTTGGGCTGCTTCCTTCTGTACAGCATGGATACCTCAGGTTGTTGGTTGCTTTGATGCTCTTCTGCACAGTTGGAGTGTTTTTTCTGTCTTAATCAAACCTTCATTGGTATACTGATATTATATATTATATTAAACTGACAGAGCCCAGTTGGTAGCAGCTCTGTAAAACTGTCTACAGTTTTGATCGTAACTCTGTGAGCCTGTACGAAGCTCATGTGCTATCTGCTAATGCTAACCCTCACCCAACAATAACTGCAATATAAACCTCCGCATGCATATTTGATTTCTCATAAAAATTCAGCCCAGAATTTAAAAAAGGGAACCTTTGACAATGAGCAGAATTATAACATTATTGATACATTATATTGATAAAATGTTAGTAATTCTCATCTCTAAAGGTGACCAACATGAAAGAATCCCGGTGTGGTCTGTAACAAAACAACGACCTCCAACGAGATCCACCAACCAAAGAGAGCAGGACCAACAAGCAGCAATGTAACTTGGAATTCCACGTAGATGAAGACGAAGCTGGCAAATTTAAACACGACATAACAAACCTCCACCAGGTGGAGCCTGTCCCCGCTCAGGTTTGTTATGTCGTGTTTAAATTTGCCCGCTGTTTTTGGGACCCAGACAAAATGAAAGTATAAAGTATAAATAAAATATTAGTTGTGGAATTCAAACAAAGAAGCAAATGTGGTTAGTTTTAGTCAGCAGAGACCTCGTCTATAGATGTCCTCTCAAACCCATACACACATCTGCCTACTGGAGTTCAGACATCAAGCGTGATGTCATGGGTACTTTCAGTAGACACCTGTCGGACTACGTGGCTTGTAGAGAACTTATTAGATGGCTAAAACTGCACGGTGATGGCTGCTTTCAGATGGCACATGTGGCGCTGTATTCACATGCTGCGCCTGAACTGTAGAATACCGACTGTGGATGCAATAATACTGAGCCTTCACAGATGCCGTAGTTCTGGTCTTGCGCAGGCGCACACGGGTTAGGTTCCGTTTTTTAGTTTCCACTCATGTTCCCACTGGGCACTTCTGTGTATGTTTGCAGCTCACAGTCATAATGAAACAAGTTTACAACAGAACTCTTCATCACCACAACAGGCAACATGAACCTTCAAAGATACCAGTGGTGGCACTCACATGTCTTTGATGCCCACTCCAGGGCACTCATCTATCACCACGATGCCATGGCGGTCACACATCTGCAGGATTTCCTCGGCATACGGGTAGTGGCTGGTGCGGAAGGAGTTGGCCCCCAACCACTTCAATAAGTTAAAGTCCTTGACGATTAAGGGCCAGTCCAGACCTTTACCTCGTATCTACAACACCAGATTAAAAATAAATAAAAATATAGAGCTGAGGGGGATATCATGTTGTTGCACATCAAATTTCATTTTGGTCAGAAGTTAAATGGATCAGAAATGCCCCCCCCCAATGGGAATAACTGATATTTTGCTTCAATTGGACATGAAACTGATTTCACTTCCCTAAAGTTCTACTCACGTCAGAGTCCTCGTGTTTATTGACTCCATGGAAATAGAACGGCTTATTGTTGATGAGGAACTTGGAGCTGGTAACGCTGACTGTGCGGATTCCAACCGGTAAAGTGTAAACATCCTCATATGAGGCTTTCTCATCGGCTGCCGTTAACCGAACCTAGAGGTGAGGAAGCAAACGGAGACAGCTGGAAGATGATCCACAGGACAAACAATAGCTGTCGCAGGTTTGGACACACTGGCTCATTCAAAATGTATGGGTACGTTTTGATTAATACAAAAATAAAAGAGAGCTGAAATTCAGGGATGGAAAACAGTTGTTTGTTTGTTTTTTAATTAATCTGCAAAGTGTCAGAGAAAGAGAGCAACCAAACTGAAGCATAAAAACTGAACAGACCAACGTTTCACTACTGTACCACTCCTGAGAGCATTACATTCAGCTGAAGCTCAGACTGACCAACTACCAATAACTGAACTGTATTCTCCAGACTCGGGTGCTTCATTAGCCTCACTCATGCACGTGTTGGTGCACACATGACCCACATAGGAAATTTCAGGCAGAAAGTACCTCAGCATGCCGTCTTACCTCCATAGAGTAAAGGTAACCTGGATTGTCGTGCATCAAGTACGGCCACCATAGATTAACATCAGCCACTTTGAGTACTCCAGATGACTCATTGGAGGTGGCCACACAGTGACCTTCTTTGTCCATCAAAGTGACCTTCAGAGTGGCAGTGGCTTCAGATTGGACTGACACTTTGTACTTGACGAGCCCTAAAAAGGGAAAATGCATGAATACATGGACACTGACAGTAAGATGAGTTTGCCGTTACTCTATGTGATGTAAAAAAGCATTTTTGTTGTTGTTTTTAACAAATGTTCCAATACTATTGATAATCAGTAAACTAGTGACTCACTGTATCTACGTGTATTCATTACCTCCGCCAAGGGGCCTTTATTTTTGCTGCTTTTTGTCCATATGTCAGCAATGCAACACTAAATCTTCCACGCTGACTTTTAAAAATATTGGTAGTATAGACAATCATGTGCAAAGATTAAGATTAAATTAAAATTTGGGTCAAAGTACATATTGTGCTTTATATCACAAATGTGATACTGCATATCAACAGAGTGGACCATTTGCCTTAGCAGAGGCCCGTCAAGTTTACCAGAGTTATCCAAGAAGTCTGTCACCACTGTGATGTCATCCACATACGCTTTAGGAGTAGTATAGAGCAGTACAGGACGGTGTATCCCCGCATAGTTGAAGAAATCAAAGTTGATGTTTTGCACAAAAAACCCTTCAGGATACCTGCAGACCAATTACATTCTTCTCATTAGCTGTCAAGTCCAAATTGATACATCTCTGAGCATTTAGAAAGAGCTTAAACACCCTCGCAGGAGCGAGAGAGTCAGCGGAGGTGAAGTCAAAGAGAAGAAGTACAGTTAAAAATACACTTCAGGTTATCAGTGCAAGAGATAAAAGTTGCTGGAAAGGTCAACGTGTTGTTGCTGATAGGAACTGTTAAGTATTATGCAAACTGGAAGAAACAGAAGCCTCTGAAGTATAGATATGAATACCAGCTGAAGATGTCGCTTCAAGTATGTGAGCAGAAAGCAGTAGAATTTTCTCAAATGTTAACTGGACAGCCAACGAAGCAAAAGTCACAATCAAGACGGATGAAAATGGCTGAGAAGTTAAGAGGGCCTCCTAAATTAAAGAGCGCTTGCCAGAGATATTCGAAGTGACTGCATCAGAAACTGCGAAGGCTGCGCTCACCTGGTGCGGTCGTTCATGTACTGGATGGTGCCTGGAGGAAGAGTGTGCAGCGTCAGGGTGTTGTTGACGGCGATGGTGATCCTGCACGGCATAGTGGAGTCCATCCTGATCAAACTGCCAATCTCAGCTTCAAAAGGAAGATGGCCACCTTCATGTTCTGTCACTTTAACCCCATTCAGCCACTGTCAAAATCAAAGATAACAATTACAATAATTGCAGCATTTCCTTTTATTGTTTCCTTTATTTGAACTTTTACTTGATTTTGCTGAAAGGACTCATGTTCTACTCACCACTACTGAATAATAATGAGCACTTCCCACTCTGAGAACCACTCGAGTGCCCTCATCTGCGATCCAGCGGGCCGGCACCACCACCTCTCGCTCATACCACACCCAACCAATGAAATCTCTCAGAGTGGGGTCCTGGGTGATGTCATTGTAGCTGGCAGGAACTGGCATGTCAATCACAGGGCCAGTCTAGAGATATTTTTAATAGAATTACTTTGCAGTAACTGTATTTTTGTCTGCAACAACATTGCTTTGAAAATAACTGTGGCTTTTGATTGACCATCATATTATGTTTCTGCAGGAACAGATCTCATCCTGGGGCCAAAATCCTACAGTATTTTTGTAAATCTTTTTTTTTTTTTCCAGTGAAAAGTGTTTTGTTCTCTAAATGCATCTTAAAGGAGGCAGGTTGACAGCGAGCAGTCTTAATGGAAGGTCTGTGATACACGCAGCACAAAAAGCTTTATTTCCAAACATGTCTTTACAGCCGTGTTCAGCTGGTTTTGGAAGTGGCATCAGTCTGCCGCTCAACTCCACCTGCACAGCTGAATATTAATGAGCACCCCCCACTCAACTTCAGTGGTTCTTTTAAAACCTGTAATACAGCTCTGAGCTACTCTGATCTGACTCTGTGATGTCACAGAACCTTCCAAACAGAAACTACTCACTGAAAGACTCATTTTTAAATCCAGATGACCTGAACCAAAATGGCAATATTATGTTATACTGCACTTCTTGATGTGAGAATCACCTGAAGAACCCCGATATATATGTGTGTGTGTGTGTGTACATATATATATATATATACACTATATACACACATACATATATAGATACAGACACACACTTTTGGACAGAAAAAAAATCCAATTTACAAGGCAAAACTGACAGGAAGACATGTCTTCGTTATAGTTTTGGTCCCATAAATCACAGTATTTCCTAGTATCATAGTATTTCCTCTCCACTGCTGTGATGTTTATGTATGTGTGGATGTAAATTTAACTCAGAAAAACAAACACGTGTTTTAAATCTACAGCGTTTGATTAACCCTTAGGCGAACCTTCAAAAAAGATGCATTAATGTCCCTCTACAAATAAATGTATTTCCTTTCTCAAACCAGTATCAGAATCTCTGTATCAGTAGATTTCCAATCGCGTATTTCGTGTTTGTAGTGTTTACTTGCAGTAAGGACATTGTTTTTCTCAATATTTCGTGACTTTTAAGTGCTGCAGCTGGAGTCCCACTGACCTCTGCCAGGCGACTTTTGTACCAAGCCTTCTCGAAGCCCTGGTTCCTGTCCGGGGACCGGTCAGCCCTGAAGACCCACAGTCCGTCCAGCCCCTTCACCTCTCTGGAGGAGGAGTCCCTGGGGAACAGCATGCCGGCGCTCAGCACCGCCTCAAATACGGCAAAAAGCCACAAAACACGGACCACCATGAGGTCTGCAGGTGAGCGGATCTTGCGCGACTGTTGTTCTGCACTCGCGCTGTTTCCTGTCGTTTCGGTCACATGACTGCACGGCCTAGTTCTGGCGATGCATTCAGGTGCTATCGATCGTTTCTATTTCAGTTGAGAAGATAAGTCATAAAACCCGTTCAAGAACTACGAAGAAAAAAAAAACTTTGCAAACAGAACTTTATGTAGCATGACATGTGTTACGATATAGCTTCTTTTGGATTAATTTGATCGAATATTAACCTGTTGTGTTACACTCAGACAGACATGTCCGATTAATTTTGAAGGTAACATCTTACCTTCTTTTACCAAGAAAATAAAACTCCACATAAAAGCTAATTTCGAAGCAATATTTGATTGTTGTTGAAAATGGTAAAAAAAAAAAAAATTACACATTTATTTATAATGATAATGGCATGTTATTCAAAAGAACCTAAACGCTTTAATTCCAATTTTATCATCGAGCTGCATTGCCGTATAATTTACGCTAGATGGCAGTAGAAAGCTGATGTAAACGCTCAGGTATAATCGTACGACGGCTTCATTTTTTTTCTTTTTTAATAACTTGTAATTTGTAACGAATTTTCTTTTTACAAAATGTAAAGAAGAAAAAAATAATATATATTATATAAAAATATACGTGTATTAAAGATCTTTATTTGTCTGAAGCTAGCATATAACTCTATAGTCAAGTAATGTCTGCTTTATTTGTATAGCACATTAAAACCAAAGTGCTTCACAGAACAACAGATAAAACCTAGTAAAATACATTATACAAGACAAATATTTTAGATAAAATTAGTTTTATGTATTAAAAGTCAATTTAAAAAAAATGAATAAAATAAACTTTTGGGATGGAAAACTCAATTTGAACTAAAAACCAAGGAGAAAAGATATGTCTTCAATGATGATTTAAAAACACCTTAAGTGGGTGCAGATCTTATTTGCATTTGAAGACTGTTCCATAATTTACGCGCAGCAATGCCAAAAGCTCGATCACCTCTGGTTTTTAATCTTGTTCTGGGCTCCTGTAAAAGCAGTTGATTGGACGACAGTGAGGTCCTGGCTGGAGTATGAGCATATTCAATTCAATTTATTTATATAGCGCCTATTTACGACAAGTCATCTCTAGGCGCTTGAGAAACCCAGAGCTTGAC
>JBAMYA010000006.1:10919613-10953140 GCA_037176975.1 Arrhamphus sclerolepis | reverse complement strand
TTGAATTGAATTGAATTGAATTGAATTGAATTGAATTGAATTGAATTGAATTGAATTGAATTGAATTGAATTGAAATTGAATTGGTCAAATCGATACCAGCTCTTCTTGGCTTTGGTTTGCGTCTCAACAAACCTTGAGATCTTTATTAAGTCACACTGACACACTGCTGTGGGATGATTTCCCATTCTTCAACCAGCATCTGCAAGTCAGCAAACGTGATTGTGTTGGTCACTTTGGCATGAACAGTACACTAGAGATAAAAGAAAATAAAAAAAACTTTAAAAGAAAAGTTTATTTATTGGAGTTATTAATCCTTTAAAGATTCATGATTGATCACCATGTTGTAGGTTCCTCATTATGAAAAGTTTGGCTTATTGGTACTTATTTAATCCCTCCAACATCCTGATTCTTGATTAAGTAGAAGCAAACGTTCCATCAACCATTTGTTCACTAACAGATCTCAGCACTGTCTCCTAGAGAGAACCTTTTCTTTAGTAGTGGCCTCGTTGGAGTCTTGTTGACATTTATAACTGCAGACTCAATTACAATTGATTAACAACAGGTAATATTTCAATTTATATGAAAGGCCTGGAGTAATCCATCATATTGACCAAATAATAATGAATATTATTTGGTAAATATACCAAAAACATAGTTAAAACAAGGCCTTGAAGAAGACTGATGACTTTATATATATACATATATATATGTAAATGATAAAATGATTATGTGATTGGATTCTTATAAGCTGCTTACTGTCTGTTATAATGGATGTTGCAAGGACCCTGACAGAGAATCTTGCCCTCCTGCTGTGGGAATAGATTTAGGCTATCAAGGGTGGCAGATAAACGCAAATGTTCTTTGCTTGGCAGGCAATTAAGATCATCTAATTAAGAATTCCGTTTGTGGTGAAAATGTAATGTAATAAGCTAGTCAGGATGCCTCTGGTCTGTTTGAGTGACCTGTTTTACAACTGTCAGCAAAGTTGTTGCATCATTTTGTCAGTTGCAGAGCTCGCAGCCAGCTTGTCCTTCTATATCATTCATGACATCAGCATCTGAATCAAAGGTCATGGTGAGGGTGGGTAAGCCACAAATAACGTCCCTCGCAGAGGCGCCCAAGTTTTTATAAATAAACAACATCTCATTTTTTCAGCTGGTGACAAAATCTCATCCTATTCTGGAGAATAATTCACTGCAGGATGTGTGAATGATAAATATTAATAATCCAGGGGGCCTGTGTTTTGAGAGCCACTGATCTGGGAGAAAATTCAGGACCAGAAAAACCCAAACATGCTTCAGCAGATGCCGACTTGACTGTGGGAAAACATCAGATGTGATGGAATCAGGAAGACTCTGTGCTCGGAAACACCAGCAAGCAAATCTGACCGCAAAGTGATCCCTTTAGAAAATATGTCTATAATGTGCAAAACCGTGACTTTTAAGATTTAATACTGTCATTTTTAAATGCAGTTGCCAAGATAATGAATGAATGTTGTCATCTGTGTGGTGTTGCTATCTGGCATCAACTACTTTACTTTAATTGCAATTAAATGAAGAAGTGGACCTCATGCTAAATTGTTTAATTGTGAAAGGCTTAATATTGATCTGAGGGGAATAAAATGCTCAGTTTGTCCATGACAAGGACTTCCCTCTGACAGACAGAAGGTAGTGATCTGAAATCTTCAGCTGATGACTAATTAGTCAAAAAGTGGATCAAATGTGAGTTCATATTCAGTTTACATCATTCAGATTAGTTATTGTTTTGTGCAAACAGGTAATGAGTTGATTGCAGTCTGGTGATTGGATTCTATTATGCTCTAAATGTATGAGTTCATGTATTACACAAAACTTTATAGGTAGCAAATACATGGTGTATAATGCAGATACAGTAAATGCAAAGAGAAATGTGGAACTGTTAAAGTTTATTAAGCAATAATGACATGAGAGAAGAATATTTGCAGTTTTTACACACAGTTCTGGTGTGTAATTCAAGAACAGAACAAATAAAAAATCTGGGATGATCAGGTCACATCCGGATGACAAACCAGCCTTCCACAGAGAGCTGCTTCGTTCTTCCACCATCACCGATGTGGATCGTACTGTCACTGTACAGCTCCAACTCACGCCTGCAGCTCCGGCGTCGTATTAAGTTTATGTGATTCCCTGATCAAGAGCCACGCAACTTCCTGATGCTGACAAACGCTGTCATCTGAGCAACATCATTCAGGGCAGAATGAGGACACCCACTTGCAGCTGATCGCACAGGCATACAAACAAATGTGGCTGGGGGTGTCTGCGGCGCAGGGCCGGGGACAGACGGACCAAACGGGGAGGGGGAAGTGGTTGCCCTGTGGGGCGCCAGCAGACTGCTTTGAAAAGTTCTCTGCTTCTCTTTCCAAATCAGCACAAAGTCAGCAGAAGTGAGGGAGGGAGAAGTGCCATGTCACCTTCAGGCCAGCAGGAAAAAGGCTGAATGAACTTAAAGCAGACATCTGAGAGGCTCGCGGTGTTCCAGAGAGCTCAGCAGAGAAGAGAGCTGCCAAGATCCTGCTGGACAGACTGTGGGACGCAGCGTGTGACGGATATGCAGTGAGAAATCATTGGCAACATTAGAGCACCATCGTATGTGAATTTTCAGCAGCTTATGGAGGTTGTCCACATCACGGTGGATAAACCTGCAACTACCCAAACCATTTACCTTAACTGCATTTACACAAACCGGTCGATGTTTCATTGCCTGCATGTATGCAGTGTCCTTGTATATTTGTGTGTTTGCACTCATAAATGCTCCCCTTCAAATCCTAATTCACTGACTAATTCGGTGTGAAATTAAAGTTGCTGAATATCGTCTGCACCTCTGGGCTGCAGCGTTTAGACTCCCCTGAGCCGCATTCAGCTGTGAAACCAATGAGGAAACAGTCTCTTGTTTTAATGCTTCATAGCAACAATGACGACCTCTTGGAAGGCATCAGACTGAATGAAAAGAGAGGAAAGCTGCGTCTTCCCCTGCTGCCAGTCTGACCAGTGTACAGTGTTGGCTGCTGCTGAACTGAGAGGGAAAGGTGGTGAGGTGGCGTAACAATATACGGAAGATGTTTCACTTGTTCCTGGAGAGGCCGTAGCACTTTACCCACAGAGGTGAGAGGTGACACAAGCGTCCCATTGACTTTCATTATAGAGGCTGCTCTGCTTAAAGCATCTGAGGAGGAGCCTCATTCTGACGCTGTGTGGTGTGGCACGCACATACAAGGCCTTTAGAGGAACTGCTTCTCATCTAAACTATTCCAGTAACATTGATGTCTGTGTTGCAGCAGATCTGAAGAATCCTCTGACTGAAGACTGTTGCTGAATCTCTGTGTTGTGCAGAGGATGATGGTGGTTTTCATTTCATGAACTATCCTCCTTTCCACCATCAGCTCCAGAGGCCCCAGATGTTCAAGTCACTGTGAACCTACACAAGAAAATGTTTATGCAGATATAAAGGAAATTATATCCAGCGCTGTTACATAAACACCTTTATAGGAAAATGATGCTGCAAGAAAAATGTTGTAAATTTTATGGAGTTTCTTGAGGAAGTAGAATGACATGTTCAGAGAAGTTTTCTGAGCAAATAACTGGCATTGTAACTAAAACTGTGTTCATTCATTTTTAAAGGGAACATATTTTTTTGCAGTGATGTATTTTGTGTTTGAGACTACCAGTGGGAGTTTTGAATCATTGCATTCAAAACAAGAGGTTTTCATGTCTTCCAAAAGCCCCAAAAGCAGCAGTTTCAACCAGTGCTGCCACCTAGAGGATACCACGTATCCTATAGTCAGGAAGCCCCTATTGAGTTGAACTGAGCTGAATGGAATATTTACTCTCTTCAGTGTCTCTACCAGCAGGATGAAGCTGTTTTCACAAAGAACCGAATGTAAAAGAGCTGCCACTGTGTTCAGTTAAACTGTTGAGTAGTGCTTTGTAATTAATAACTAATTTATTGATTTCCTTTAATAGGTTAACAATATATTATGTGTCACATGTTATGTGAAAGTCAGGTGAAAATCACAATAATAACAATAATAAAAGTTCACACGTTTTATGCCAAACACAACTACTGCGGCTTTCAAATGTCGGCGCTCTCACCTGCCATGTGCTGCTGCGGCTCTCTGATGTTTATCAGAACAATCTGTGTTCTTCATGCATGAACACACAAAGTTATTGCTGAATACCCAAAATTGTTTATGAGGCAGTTCTGAACACAACTGCACTGAGTAGAAGTCCAAGGTCCTGCAGCTGCCTGTCTGTCTGCATGTGGGGTTCGGTCTCCTTCCTTCAAAAATATAAATATTACCTTTAGAAAGGAACAAACAGGTTTCTTTCCTCTTCTTCATCTGGACCTAGTATTTGTTTGATCTTAGGCCAAACCTGGTTCATTTAAGCTCTTTCTTCTCCAGTGTGGTGTTGTAGCATGTTCCATTTGTACTCAAAAGTCGGAAATTCCGAGTTCTTAGGCAAATAATTTCTACTGAAATGCCTCCAGAGGTCAGAATTTCAGTTGTTCTGTATCACGATAGGACTTATTTGATGGTTCATACTTGGCAAGCTCAACTCAGGATGGTGTCGTACATCAGAGGATGGCGAGGGCGAACTTTAATGTTATCACGATCAGAACAGCCGTGTATTTGATGACATCACAACCAAGCAAGGGACGAGTAAAGCATTTGCATTTTATTCCACAACATATTCTGAAGTTTTAGCTTACACTTGACAGCATTACAGCAAGAAGAAAGTGCTTATACCACATGCAGGACTGCAATGAATTAAGTGTTGCTAACAGGCGCTAGCAGTGGTAACGGAAAGGAGGCAGACATCCCTGGGTGGGAAGGAGATGGCAGCTAACTCTTCACTGTCATAGTTGCTGGTAGGAGTGACTCATGAAATTTGATTTGGAAAATGAAATATTTTCCCCCACTCCCTCATTACATCCGGGTGACAAGGATGTGCCGCCACCCAGAGCAAAAAAAAGCACTGTGGCACCAGTATGGGAGGATCGGTTGTGTTTAGTCAGAGCCAGGTAAGTAAAAGAATGTATTATTACGTACTCAAGTGGGCCTGGGAATTTCATGAACAGCGATTGCTAAGTGCCGGCAGTAAACAGGAAATAAGAGAAAGCATTGTGTCCTGGCGACCCACCTCTGGAAGCATTTCAGCACCATTACACACATTTGCAGGAATTCCATCCAACATTTTACCTGTAAAATCTTCAAAAAAAAAGGGAGAGAAGGAAAAACTATGTCCCAATGGTGGCATTCTGTTCACTGAAGCCAGATGACCACCAATGACAAACTTCTAATTTGTAAGCACTTACAGAAAAAAAGAGTAATTCACCCGGGAATTCATTTTTCACAGATTACAAAACACCAAACCCAATGCTGCCAAATGACATTGTTCTCCAAAGCAGAACAACTGGTCCATGTTCGCCTCTAGCTCTTTGTGAGACCTGGTTCTTACCTTTGTTTCAGTTATAAAATAACTTTCTTTCACTCTAATCTGTTCCCTCTTCCTGCTGACTGACGCCACATTAGTCCAGGTCTGTATTCAGGTCACCAGTGTCCTTGCAATGACATCAGCTTGGAGCTGATTTTGTGCATACTTAGAGATTTCTATTCATGCAGTCTCCAGCAAGGTAGACATACTTCTTTATTATTATCATTATTATTATTATTATTATTATTTTCTGGTATTGCAAGAAAATTTGCTTTGATAAAGTTTACTTGAGATAAACGTACCATACCAGGTTTTCAGACAATGCCAGCCCTTATTTCATATTGTAGCTCTGTGGGCAGAATGTAACCTCCGTAATCAGAATGAACGCGAGTGTAAAACTGGATCTCTTTCATTGCTGCACACCCTCACAGTTTTAGTCACACATCTTATTCATATTGTGTAAAATTGTCTTATCAATATTTAAACATAAGCAGCTGTCCTGCAAGCAGAGTGGGGTTTGAGGGAGAAACAGCAATCATTTGTGTAAGATAAGAAATCTGTTCGGGTGGTAACATTTGCAGTTTCTTGATATTCTAAAGCAAAGTCCTTCCAGTTTATTTCCTTCACAGCAAATCTGTGGCTTGGTTCATGTCAGCCTAAGTCAGTGCACGGTGTTGGGGAACGTGCTTGAAGAACATTGATCAGCTCTACTTTTAACCTGCAGTAGGATCTGCTGCTAATGTCAGGGTGTGAAGTCCCACAGGGCATCCTCTGGAGACTTCATTGTTTTACAACATATTAATTATCCATCACAGTTAGTCATAGCATTTGAACTCATATGCTCACCACAAAAGATCCTTTTTTGGAGTGAGATAGGCTGTAATATGCGGTCCTTGGATCATGACATGGTTGTTGTGGCTGCAAGTCCTTGCAGTTACACATTTGTGGCTTCTGTGTGTAACCATGCCATACCAGCCCCTTGTTAAATCAGTCAGGGTCACAACACACTCGGACGCATCCGTCCCAATACTCGAACACACAATAAACAAATTGCACAATTACCTGTTTAACATGAGAATGCTGGTCAGGCACGGTTAACTCAGTCAGGGTCCCAACACACTGCATGAAAGTGGAAATATTTAACGCAGGAACACATTAGCCCGCTTAGACATAGTGCTTTTAGAAAGACCCGAGTTACCCTGGACGCATCGTCCCAATACTGAGGAACAAATGGCACAGCTGATGATGTATGCACGCCAGCACAGGGAGGAGGCGCCCAAGAGCCAACGTACCACACAACACAATGCAATAAAATACAATGGCAAGTGGAAAAATAAGTTGTTTACTCCGTTATGTGGACATCCTGAAATCTTTAGACCCCCTTCTCTGTTTGGCCCGATTTCAAGCCTAACATAATGTTGTCTTCTCCTTTGTTTATTTCATGGTTCATATCAATGTTTCAAAGGTGAATTATCCTTGAAATGTCTGTACTTGGAATAAGACTGAGCAACAACTAGATTAATATCTTTCTGACTTTTTATGCTACAAATTTATATTACATGGTCACCATTCACCCATGAACTTCTGTGGACAGCAGGCCTGGGCCCTTGGACTGTGTCTAAATATCTAGAACATAATAAAGGAGAAGGCCGATGACTCATGCAAGTCAGGATCCAAGACATAAACCCGTGAGTTGACAAATTTAGGAAAATAGCAAGATATAAGTTGCAGAAAACTTGGAAATCTCGCTGGTTGATGGCTGGTATTCAAAGATGATCGCTGTTGTCTGTTGCCAGTTCTGCTTTGCTTTTACTCCAAAAGCGTTGCGTTGTCTATCTCACCCCGTTCCCCAAGGAACGCATGCTGGCCCGTCTTGGCAGGTTTGTCACCAATAAATCCTTTGAAAATGCCTTCAAATCTGCTAATCTGAACTCTGAAATGTCAATAAGATACTTGTGAAAGTAACATTTTTTCAGTTGAGTAGATTTACCCGCGAATGTCAGCTATAAAATACCCGGGCCAGCTGGAGGTGTGACAACTTGTGCGATGGTCGCTCTGTCTTCAAAGTTCCAGCCTGTTTCATCAAATTTGTTCCAATTTCCACAAAATGTGTGAAATTTGGAGTGCAAAATATTGGAGTTCACATATAAAGTACGAGTTAAGCCAAAACGCAAGTGACTGTATACGCGGGTCAACAGTGCTCAGTGTCATGGTGACGAGGCGAAAATTGTGGTTTTATATAAAGCAGCATTATGTAAGATGATAACAACCTGTGGACATGTATTTATTGAAATCTAAACCCAGCTATGTGTCTTTTATGCCTAACCATGCACAACTAACCTCAACGAAAAAAATTCTTGGACAATGTTGGACAAGAAGAGCTTAAGGTGTGATTTTGTTTTTAATGGGGATCCTGGATAGTTTTACAGGGCTTCATGCCAAAGCTAAACCTTTTAGTGTTATTAGTTTTTCCCTCATGTTATGCAAAGTTTCAACTGGTGGTGGATTTAGCTGAAACTGTTTGTGTGTGCCAGCTTCCTCTGCTAGCTAGCACAGGGCACATGGGCTTTTAAAAAAAGAACAGTACAGTTGGCATTAGCAACATTAGCATTAGCAATGAGCCAACCAACTTGTAAAGAACTGGACTTCCTGCATTTAAGACAGGCGGCAAATGGCAACCATCTCATCTCCTTCAATACTGATCTTGTTCCAGTTTGTTTTTCTTCTTTGCCGTCTTCTTCTTAGATTTATTGGCAGCAGAAGCAGCACATTACTGACACCAGGTTTGCAGGTGTAACAGATCCTAACGGGTTTATCACTGCATACTCCCACTGATGGAAACATGCCTTTAGTTCTCTGTTGTAACGGCATACTACCATCAACCACTTTTACCTCTAAATATGCATTTTTATCATAAAGTTCTACAATATTTCGTGTTCTGTAAAACACAGATGTGTTACAGTTTGGATTGTTTTTGTATCACAAGTTTTGTTGGCTAATTTTCCCCTTATTGAGCATTTATATCCTATTTATAGTGAAATAAATACATTTTGCACTATAGACCAGCTTGTCTTGAATATTCACTAAAACTGCTGCACCCTAAAAAGAGCTTTCAGTATTCATGTATTCATTTTCTTTGGTTGATTTTGGCAGAGCAGATCTGTTTGCATAGTGAGTTTGTTTTAAATTGTCTGACACTTTGGAGATCTGAGCAGCCGAGCTCCTCGCCACTTCATGGAAGCTAGAGTGCTCTTCAAAAACCCCTGATATCAGAGCGCTAGTCAAGATGCTACAAAGGCCGTCAGATAGACCACTCAGCCCTCTGTAATCTCTGACTTCCCCTGCAATTCAAGAGCAGGTGTTAATGACCTGCAGTTTTTGAAAAGGTGTCTCTGTGAGATCGTAAGCTGTGAAGTTGCTGCTCATTCTTTCTTGTCCCCCTTTTAATTGCTTCCTCTCCTCATCTCCTTAGAAAACAATAGGACCTGAGAGGCTGTTGTCACCAACCAGATCTGGCCATTGCGCCAGTCGACGCGGAGATGGCTTATTTTCCACCCATGGCTGATAGGACATGGCTACAATACACCTTTGTGAGTTGTGTCACTGCACTGACTGCACAATAACAAGGTAAACAGATGTATCAATGGGATTATGATAACAGAATAGTGCTTGGGTCAGAAATAGACCTTGGTGACTGCTTGGAACAGGAATGCAAGCATTGCTGCATCAAACATCTGGCTCCACGGAGAGATGAGAAACAGTAAAGGTGACACTGTTCGCTTTTCCCAAGACTACATGGACAAAGATCGACCCAGTGACCTTTAGCAGCAGCTGGCTATCTGATGGGCAGTTGCACGTGTTTTTGGGCAGGTCCCATTCACAATGAGGATGCTTCTGGTTTCTCTCAGGTAAAATGGTGGCCTTTGTCGCAGATACCCTTGGGATGTGGGGCATTTAAGGAGTTTTAGGAGTCAGCATGGCTGTATGGGTGCCGTCGTGTTGACTGAAAGATCATAAGGTGCCTCTGTGGCATATTGAGCATTCACCCCTTGATCTCCAGTCCATCCTGTTACATTAAAGAAGCAATTGAAGCCTGTGCAGGGGAATGAAGGAGGCTTTCATTAAGGCTTTTGTGCATATTCTCTCTCAGCCTCCATGCATGCTTCTGAGGGAGGCTGCTGGCTTCTCAAGCTTGTTTGACACAATCGGCCTTTTGATTCCTTAATGACAGGAGGACGGGAAGGGGGACGGAATGTAAAATAACAAGAATAAGTCCCTTCAAACTATCTCAGAACAAAAAAAATGTATAGATGTATATTTTAAAAAGTTATACGGGAGCTCGGGTTTTGGTATTTTTGTACGTCTCTGGTAGGCAGAGCTGACTGCGTACAAACAACCTCCTGTCAATCTTGTAAGTAAAGCCTGGCCACATAGAGCCTCCACAACATCATGAAGTCAATTAGAAAAGGATTAAAGGATTGGGGTCCATGAGTGCTCTCACACTCTTCCTGCAGGATGATGAGGAATCAGTCAGCAAACTGAGAAGCTTGTCCGTGTGTGTGCTTCAGAGCGTGTCCTCATCTCATTTCACGTTGTTCAGAGGAGCCTGAACAACGCTGAGACTGAACATTGTTTTGATCACCAGCTCAAGTGTCTTGATTTGGGCTTGTGCAAGCAGAAAACAGTATCAGTAAAAAGGCATGTAGTTTATTGTTCAGTTGGAACACATTCTCTATATTATTTATGACACTTTCAAGCATTACAACCTGACAGTCTCATACACTTGAACATCATAAGTAAACTCTATTGGTCATGAACAACTTGGTACATCGTATATGTGTTTGCATTCAGTATAAACTTTGCAATACATAAATAACAATAACTGTGAATCTCATAACAATATACACATTCAGTACATAAATATATGTGTACAATGGCACAGAATAGAAATATAACTTGATGCATTATGAAACAATGGTAAATATACAGAATTCTTGGTCAATCATAACATCAAATCCTGCTGTAAAATTGCACTGAATTCTCACAAGGATACACAACAAGTTCCCTTGAGTAAATAAGTGAGAACTCCGCAGGGTGCAGCTCACTGTCAATAACATTCAGTGCATCTGAAAGCATGTGATGCCAACCATGAACACAGTCGAATGTTCTCACAAAATGTTCACTAAAATTCAAGGGTCAAATCAGGGAAAACAGAGACTGGGGTGTGTGTGGGAGTTTGCCGTTAACTCCAGCAGGCGTGTATGTGTAGCCTATACGAAATGTCCAAAACATCAAGACTCCAGAGCTCCATGTGAGTCATGCGAGGTGCAGGAAAGCTATGACTGATGATGGAGAAGACATGTTGCTTGCGTTCTTGTGCTGCACACGAACTGTCACTCTCTTTCTGACTCACTGCAAACACCTCATGGTTGCCTGAGGCGACGCTGTGAGGTCAGAGTCACCTCAGAACATCATGCAGTTGTTCTTCATGTAGATTCCTGCAGCCAAACGTGCAAGACTTCACCCTGTAGTACCACCTTCACCAGCTACTGGCCGAGCCTGTGAGGGGCTCACCTGACCACATCAGTGTGTGCTGCTGGACTTGGAAAGAAGAAAATCCAAACTGCTGACTCCTTTGACCGCTGCCTTTGAAATGAAACTAGTTTTTGTGACTCAGCTCTGTTATTTATAACTCCATGTCATTCATAAGCTCTGCTAAGAACGACACATCAAGTGCCAGATCATCGGGCTGGCATCGGCCCTCGGAGCCAAACCATTGGCACCTCACTCTGGCTTAACAGATACTAAATTTATCTGACATTGATGAAGGTGGGAGAGGTTTATTAACTGCTAAAGATGTGTGATGTGGGTGTCATTGTGTTTACATTGATGCTACAAAAAGATTCCAGCACGACTACGTTTTCTGGTGTTGAGTTGTTGAGATTGAGTGATTACTTTGAGTGCCGGTTACCTGTTTTATGGCACATTCATAATGCTCAAATAAGACTTACTGCTTCACTATGCATGCATGAATGCTGATCATACCCTTACAACACCTTTCGTAAGGCCTTCCTTGAACACCTTTGTCATTTGTGTCATAAGGGAGGAACACCATGTGAGCAATCCCTGCACTGCGACATAGTCCATCATCTCATGAACCGTGTGAAAGGTTTAGAAACCAGGACTCAGCTGAAGGTTGGTGCAGAACTCTTTGTGTCGTCGCAGTGCAGCGCTGGATGCGTCACTCTAGTTGGGTTGGGACAGTCCCAACGCGGTAACGAGGGCAGCTGCGACGAGGACGGAACTGACCAGGATGGCAGCACCTCCTGAGCGGAAGACCTTCCGGCCGTTGAGGGGCTGGACAGGCCTGAAGTTCCCCGCCATTGGCTTCCCATCTTGGAAGGCAAGATCAGAGAAAGCCCTCAGCTGGAGGAGCAAAAGAACAACACAAATGTTAGGCTGCATTTTATTGCTTATGCTTGTAATGAATGAAACCGTGGAGTGATACGTTTGACCGGAGAGCATCTGAATAATTACTCTATAATCACTGAGTTACATTTTTCAGTTGCTACACTTCAGACTGGACATCAGTAGAAAACAGAAACCCAGACGGGCGCGTTCATTGGTTTGGTTCTCCAGTTCTAACCTGCTCTGTGCTCAGGGGGATGGGGTTCTCAAACACGGTCCAGACCACAGCCTCAGAACAGCCCGGGGTGGTCAGAGAACCCTTGTAACGATAGTAGGAGGTCATGTTCTGTTCAGATGGGATCAGCTGTGCCAGAGAGATGGCGGACAGAGATGTGTTTACGTCTGAAAACACAAACAGTTCAAAGTCAGCGACGAAGGCAGTGAAGCTACGCCAACAGTGCTCATGCAGACCTTCAACACCTACTTGTAGCTTTTACTTTTTTCAGCGCAGAGATGATGGGATCGTACTTTCGGTTTGCACTGTTGGATTTCTAAAAGCAGAAAGACAAACCTGTGAAAACTGTCTTTGCTTCAGCCTGGTCCTCAACACACACTCACTGCAGGACTTTCAATAGCTACCTCATAGAAAAATCCCAGGACAGCGACCCCCTCTGAATCACTCAGCGCTGTTGTCAAATCAGCGTAGTGGCTCTTCATGTGGACGATGTGTAGCTGAGGAGAAAAACATACTCTTAGCCTGCATCTATTTACAAAGAGTGAGAGAAAGCTGCAAGCAGACCATCAGTTTTACTGTGAAATAAGTGGAAGTTTTCATTCTGAACCAGGAATTCTTCATTCATCACTGCCCTCTCACTGTAACAGGTGATCCTTTACCTCCATGGGATACTGCTCCCCATCGATGGTGTGTTCAGAGCCCGGTCCTCCGTTGTGGCCCCAGTGCAGGTGGAATTGCACAGCCTTGTACGTGTCTGACAGCTGTCCACCCGAGATGGTGCTGAGATGAGGAATTCCAACCTTAACTGGAACCGACACAGACCGAGCAGAGAGCTCACGCAACAGCTTCAGAACTGCAACGTCCGTTGGATGTTTGATGGACAGCGAGCTCACCTGAGTGGCCGTTGTTCACAATAGAGCCTGTGAAAATCTGCTGGTAGTTGCTGAACTTTAATGGAGTCAGACGCTCATCTTTCACCGTCTTCCTGGTGACGATGTTGATAGGTGACTGGTTCCTTCCTGCACAGTCTCGGTAGGAGGAGCTCCACTTCTCTGGTGCTAAAAGCAGAAAATGGCCAACGCTTGGTGAATGTGACCAAGGTCTTTCTGTTTAGATGAACTGCTTTTAGATCAAGTTCATGTACATTTTCTTCATATTTTACTCCTCGGCCTACGCATGTCTCGGGCTCCACAGGTGTCAGTTACTGGTCCTTTACTATTCTTCACCTGTATTTTAAAGATTAAAAAAGCCTTCGATAAGATATAATTGTATCATGAAGATGTCTCTCTGAGCTATTTTTCCTTCACTCCCATCGTTCAACTGAGAAAACTGCAACCTTCTGCCAGTCATTGATTTATTTAGACTGTAATGCCTCTAACTTTAAAGTCTTTTTGTGGATCCCTTGCAAACCTTTAAATATTTTTGGGCGCTTGTGGCCCATATTGGAAGTAAAAAGTGACAAGAAGTAGAGCTGACGTGCAGCAAAGGTCACAGACCAGGACTCAAACCTGAACTGGCTGCTAGAAGCTTCTGCAGGATCCCGTTAGTGTACCCAAGACCCTGATGTCCCATGTGGACCTGTTCATTAGGTGGTACAAAGACACGTCCTTAGCTATATCTAAATATAAATCAGAGCATAGAGCGGATATTATTGGGTTCTGACTGTATGCGAGTACAAAAAGAAGCAGGACTGTAGAGCTCAGTAATATTCCCAAACTGATGCTGGTGTTCAGTCCTTGATGCTCCACTGAGGAGATCAATAAATTCATCTCTGAAGTCTCTCTTCACTTTGGTGCTTTTGCTTTGAAAAGACTTACCATTGCACTGATGGTCACAGGTGAACTGGGAATGGTAGCACCAGTCTAAAAGAAAAAAAGAAAAGAATTAAAGTTTTTCATTCAACAAGTGTTTACAAAATATTTATCTTCAGTTGTGAGAACATCAGCAAATAATGCAGAGTATAAATCCCGACAGACATTGTTAACATCAACAAGCCTCAGCTTGTCGTCAGAGCACAAATCGGATAGTTTTGGGTTTTTTTTGTGCCATATATCCTGGCAAGTGTCCACCCAGATTTTAAGCATATTTATAAACATATTCTTGTATTAATAGTTTATTTTGTTTTTCTTTCTGTAAACAATGAATTGTTCTCCTATTGGTTGAACTCAGACGCTATTCATGGCCACACAAAACCTCACAATACACAGGAATTGTCATCCTATTCACAAATAGTCGCCGCCGCTGCGTTATCTTTCCGTGTTATCGCAGTGAACAAAGAGGAAATCTTTTGCATCAACGAAGTTGCACTGTCACATGTTTGTCAGTGGGGTTTATTAAAATTTCACAACTGGATTAGGCTACATGTTTTTACTTTCTCCTCGGTCTGAGACAAACATCTGCAGCTATTTCACAAATCAAATATTTATAAAAAAAACACACAAGCCGCCGAAGAAACGCCAGGGACGGCTCCATGATCTGTTGTTTGACTTGAATGGATCATTTTTGGAAAACCTGGGTGAGACTCAGACAGCACAAGTCTGGCAGGATCCACGTTTCATTGTGTCTCCTCGCTGAAGGACGTGCATGTGAGACGAGTGTGGGATCTTATAATCCTGAAATTCTAGTCACTGTCCATCTCTGCAGCACATTAAAGGACTGCAGTTAATTTGGACCCTTGCTGCTGCTTTTGTAATGTGTTATTGTCATGAGCGCAGCCATGTGGGCTCTGCAGGGGCGAGATGTTTCCACTGGAGCACATAACAGAGCTGGTCAGTCATGACATTAATACTGACTTCTTTTTATAGGTAGGAGTCCCTCCACCACCACAAGAACGTTTCTGCCACTAAAGATCTAATATATTTTGTTGAGAAATAATTAGATGTATTGTCTTTAAGTGTCTTTTAAAATCACTGCTTTCTATAATTTATTGCTACATTAAATCACCTGCAAGTGTAAAAGGCATCAGAAATATTAAAATTCTAAGTTAAGTTCATTCATCTCTATTAAAAGTCACTTCCTTTTTAAAGTGCAGGAGATATACTTCCTAAGAAACACTCTTGTACTGTGGTAGGGGTGATTTTCATAAGCACTTATTTGAAGTGACCTAGAAACGTCTTCTTTTATCTATTTTTGTGGCTCACTGACGTTTGATCTGATCTCAGCCAATCAGATTTCTGTCCGCACTTTCTGTCTGTCTGTCTGTCTTTCTCTCTAGCAGAAGAAAATGAACAATATGACGCTGTTTCAAGTAGATCTGAGAGCTCTGCCGAGTGAGCAAATGGAGGAAACAGCGAAGGAGAAAACAAAAGGCCGCTGAGGGACAACAAACAAGTCCGTCTGCTGCATGTGAGAACGCGAGACGCAGCTTTTCATGCCATTGTGTTGCGTGTATCGTAGAGCCAGACACACACCAACACACACATTTGCAAGTTACAAAGTAGTAGTTGTGTAGGTCAGCATTTTTAGAGGCCAAACATTAAGTTCACCCAAGTTTAACAGGCGACCGCGCAGCCGCATCTAAGTGAAGTAGGTTTCAGGTTGGATATTCATACGGATCAACGTCTTTGCTGTATTTTTCCAATAAACTCCAAACTAAATAAACCAGAAAAAAATAACAATTTCTTTTCTTAGCCTCCAAAACTATGAATCAGTGAGTTTGAACACCGTCTGAATTATAGTACTAAAATAGGTCAATAAGACACACCTTGTTTTATTACATTTGAAGAATTACTCTATTTCATATTAATATTCTCATTCACAATTTTCGATTGACATTTATTTTATTTATTCATTTAATTGCTTCCAATATATATGACCAAGTAATTAAATTTCAGCCACATTTACTGTTACTACAGACGACTGGTACACGTCTTTGTAATGCATTTAAGAGGTTATTTTAGGCTATTTGATAGTCATATTTATATTTTTTTAAGTTAATTTTTATGTATCGTGTATGTAAATGCATTTGAAGACTTATTCTGTATATGTTTATAAATATATAGGCTACACACACTTATTTATAGGCCTATTAACATTGTTTTTTTTCTTTTGCTTTTTTTAAATTCACTTTTGTAGGCTATTAACTTTAAAGCCACGTGGCCCAGTGACTCCACACCTAAACCAATAATTATTACTTATTTATTACTACAAAACACGTCCGCTTGGTCACGTGATCTGAAAGCTATTTGGAGGGTGGAGGCGTCCAGGTGAATATCCAACCTGAAACGAGCTTCACCGCGCTACTTCACTAACAGGGATTTTCATATCCATCACATAAAAGTCAACTCTACTAATTTGCTGTTTTGGGGGGAAAAAAAACTCCCACAAACAAACAATCAAACAACAACAAACTCGAAGCTTTTTAGAGAAATGAGCCCATTATGATCCGCCGCTGCGCGTGACAACTATGCGGCAACGCGGAGAGGAACGTCATTCAGCGCCGCTTGAATCCGAGCAGGTGCACCAGGGAGAGAGGGAGAGTCTGGAGGATCACAGCAGCTCAGAGAGCCTGTCTGCTCCTCTCTCCGGCTCAGGTGCCGCTCCTGCCCTTGAACGCCAGTTCGGTGTCAGATTTGAGGATGCAGGTCTGAAAGAACACGCGGGACCCGCAGAGGAATGTCCGGAGCCTCCAGCTGATGGACAGGGCAGCTGGAGAGAGGTTTCGGTGCTGACCTGGCGCGTGCGTGTGTGTGTTTGTCTGTGGGGTCATCTGAAAGCTTCTTTCCTAGGTTTTAATTTCCTCCTTTTAATTACGCATTATACACGTGTTTTTTCTTTTAAAGATCTCCTTCCTGCCTCTGCGTCCTGCTGGAGTTAACAGCACATCAGCTCTGTACATGCATTATGCATCATCATTCATTACTCTTACTTCGCTGTTCAGTCATGACAGAAATGACATTGTAAAAGCTTTTATTAATCTGATATTGATACCAAATCACAGAAAAGTTATGGATTTTCATCAGCAGTGAATAAACATGATGAGACAAACATGTCCAGGATCAGATATAATATCGTCAGTTTTAGCTTCTCCTGTTTCCCCCTCACACTTTTTTTTTTTTTTTTACTATTTACTAAAACAATCTGGTATAAATGCACATGCTCTCCAGCTCTGGCTGGAGGACACTTACCTCCAGATCCTGTGCACAGACTCCAGAAGGATGCCAGGAGAACAGGCAGGATCAGCAGCTGCTGCATGTTGGAGCGTCTGGACTGAGATAAGGTAACACGGTGGCTCGATTTTTCCTCAATGTGGTCGCATTCTTGTAGGGGGGTCTTATACTTATCTATCACCAAGCAACTGGGAAGACGGCGAGGCCCCTCCCCCTTTGAGCATCGCCTCTAATAAAGCTGTGCACTGATGAGAAGTGCCTATCAATGGGCTCCTGGTGAGAGGAAGCTGACAGTAACACAATCATTACTGTCATGCTGATTGAGTCAAGCCCTCCTTGATGATCTGGGGCAGAGGGGGCCATCAGATGGAGCTAATCACGAGCTGCTGACTGCTCCACAGGTAGATCAAGGTGGTCCCTAGAGGATTAATGATGGGTTAAAAAAAAAAAAAAAACCTTTAGAGGAAAAATACAGCTTGAGGCTGTACTTGATGGTGTCAATCATTCTGCTGGTTTCTCAATAATTCACTCCAATAAAAGTTTGTTTTGTTTTTTTTCCACAGAATTCAGCTCTTAGATTGTGACACAAACTTCCCAGAGGCTTCCATCTGATTGCATCCCTCTGACTGGTGTGAAGGTGACGGATGACTTTTAACCAGCAGGGACGTTATGCGCTTAATGTGCTTAATGAAAACAAAGGTACTGAATGACCACTGGACTGATTGTGGTAATCTTTTAATGGGTCACTGTGGGCTAAGTGGTGCAGTATCATGCTGGAGGAGGTGATACAAGCTGTGCTATCCACCATGATAATGCATCACAGAAGATACAATAATTAACTAATTCATTTGAAAAATCACAGTAGCTCGTAAACTGTTCCAGTAGAATAAAAGGCACATTATTGAACACATTACTTTTAAAAGAATCAGTGTAAAGCTCTCAGAGCAAAACCGATGCAAAGTTTTACGAAATTCCTCACATTTCTCCTGAACTTTTGGCAGCTGTCACCTTTACTTTCGTTCACCTAAGTTTCAGCCTGAATTATTGATTATGCTGACCGAGACTTCTGCTGATGTTCCTCTTAGCCAAAAGCCTCCTTAAAAACCTTTACCTGAACAACTGGACCCAGCGGTGATAATATAACCCCTGAAATACAGCTGACTGAAGAAAAAATAAATAATTAAAAAAAAAAAACAAATATAGCTGACTCACTATGTGCAGGTGCAGGTCTTTTTTCTTGTAAACCAGATACAAATTTAAAAAAAAAAAATCAATGATATTATTATGATGATGATGATGATGATATGGACCAATAAATAGTCAGGTCAGATATTTGACATTTTTAAATGGCTGAAAATGTCCATAGAAAAATCCAAACTGGTTTAAGTCGAGATAATATGTGCATGAAAGGAAGGTTAAGTCCCAGCAGAGACTGTTCAGCGACTCCCCTTTATACATGAGTTTCACCTGGAGTCCCTCTGTGTTGCCTTTAGGAACGAGTGTGAGCATGCACGCTTTCTCTCTCTCTCTCTCTCTCTCTCTCTCGCCCAGACTCGGATCCAGTCCAGGGTGTAGCTCACCTCTCGCCCAGTGACAGATTGGATATGTGGATGAAGCAGATGTGGATGTTCTCCTGATCTGATTGGCTGAAAGAGCTGTTGTAGAAGAAACTTTGTCTTGATGAAAAGGCGCCATCTGGAGGACATTTGCAAGAAATGCGCTGGAGGACCATTACTGCATCACCTGAGGTCACCTTCCACGCAGAAAGTATTCTGATCACTGTTCTCATGTGTTCAGTCAAATAAACGCAGAATTTGTTAATTTTACTACCACCTTAAACCTGCAGTCAGTCCTCAGGGTTATGGCAATAACACAGATGACAAATGAGTGTCTTTTCTTGGTTCTTAAAGATTTTTTTTTTAGCTCCCATCTGACCTTTATATGGAGCAAACTAAACAACAGCTCCACAAACAACAGTACAAGAGGGGCTGGAAACCCAACAGTCCACCTGCATTTCAGCAATGAAGGACACAACTGAGGACAGAAAGGACAGCTGGTCTGAGAGAGGAGTTAAATGACGTTACTGTACGTTAAAAAGAAAAAACAGGTTTCACGTATCCATCATCCAAACCGCAGCTTCAAATCTCCTCCCCAGGTGGTTTCACATCTGTTCACTCCTGGATTCATGTGATCAAAAATGTCTCGCATGCGAACAATATAGGACAGACAAAAAACCCCCAATGGTTTCTGGGGCACGTGTGTGTGTGTGTGTGTCAGATGTGGCTTCAACAACTTACAAAGTGTAAATATCCTAACAGAGTTTGAGCCTGAGAAATCTGTCCAGCAGTCAGATGTGAAGATGCCGTCGTCTGTGACGTAGATAAATATGATCCAGAAACACCATATTCTCTTTATAGTTCTTCACTTTTATCGATTTCACCATGTAGTGTTTATCAGGTCGTTTACAGTCTCTTAACGTAAACATTTCTAACACATCTTGATTGATTTATTCTGCATCATGATAACGCTACTATTTACAGCTGAAAGCAGATGTTTACATATAAACGCATCCTTTTCCCCTCTGAACAGGCACTAAACCTTCCCTCTATTAGGTCAGTTAGGATTATCAAAATTATGTACGTCTGTAAAATGTGAACTCATTTCTTTTTTCTTTCTTCAGAGTTGTACATACAGTAAGGTGAGGTAAAGGTGTCTCTTCAATCAAGTTGGGAAAGAACAGATGATGATATCAAGGCTCTGGAAGCTTCTAACCTGCAGATGCATTTTAATTCCCACCTCAAACACTAGAAGAGCATGTGGACGTCCACTGGAACAACTTCCAGATGTGTGGAGGTGCAACGTTTATGTTCCAACACGAAGCCCAAAACGTTGGACCCAAATCCTACAGTTCAAAGACAATCCTGGCAAATACGAAGGACACGTCAAAAATGTCAAAAATAACAAAACACTCTTAAAGAAAGTCATTATTCTGACATTCAGCAAATAGAAATACTTTTGGTAATCCTAACAGACCTGAAACAGAAAACGTTTACTCTGATTTAATGTCAGAAAGTGATAAAAAAAAAAAAAAAAATTAAAAAAGGTTTATATCGATGTTTGGTTTCAGCTGTGCTTAAATCCTCTCGATGTGATGAACCAACGAGCTGCAGGTGAACTGTCACGACAGGAAACAGATTCTTGATATAATCTTTTATTTTAACCCATGGGATTTAACTTTTACAGTGCATTTCTTTACGACAATTATTCATTAAGTGACAGGCGTCAGCCACCACTACAGATCAGATAACTATGTATGTTACATTTCTGAGCTCCTTTTGAAGATTCTGACTTCAACAAAACCGTGCAAAAACATCCCAAATATCAGAGGGATGACCTCAAAGGTTTACTAAATCAGTGATACCCCAACATCCAAGATCTAACTCCACCGTCTAGTAATCTTTAGTTAAGCAGCTAAATATCTGCACCATTAAAACGTACACAGATGTGGCCAATCAGAAACCTGCTGCTGTCCATAAGAACAAAAAAGGCTTCAGAAACAGACAAAACTTAATATGGCACTATTGTCTTAATGAACAGGAAACCCAGACACTTTTGTTGTTGTTGTTGTTTTTTTTCTTTTCTTCTTTTTCTTTGTTTTTTCTTTTTAAAGGGGACTGTATGTGGACTCCCCTAAATCAGGGAGGGAGGGGGGATATCCAAGCATCCTCTTTAGTCTTTCCCCAGAGCTGTCTGTGCTGCCAGTTTCTGATCAGTCTTCAGTCAGATCATCAAGCTTTACGTGGACCATTTAAAGACAAGAACCTTAGAACTAAACCTGTAAGAGGTTCCCTCAGTCACATCGCAGACAACCAACAGCACCTTCAAATGGCCGTCTCACAGGAACCCACCGCACGCCCATCCCCATTCTGTTGTCTTTGCATAAAAACAAGCTCGCGGTCCGTCCGCACTCGATCCTCGAAACGTTACAACACGGCCGTACTGGAGAAAAGCGCTGATAAAGACACAACCACACCGACTGTGCAGACACATAACTTTGAGAACACATTGCAGCAATGAACATTTATACGACCCACCGAATGCACATGAACAGATATTCGATCCAGTTACCCCAGCACGTGTTACATTCAGGCTGCAAGAAACAAACAAACAAACAAAACAAAACAAAAATGCAATGGCAAAGTAAACAGCAGATTTCTCCCTTTTGCTCAAGTTTGGTCTCATATTCCCTCAAATACACAACAACTAGAAGTGCACAAAATAAGAATAGAAAATTAGACTTTTAAATACTGTAGCAGCGATCCTTCTCTAGCCTCTAGTAGTAGAGTATTACGGGTAAAGGCTTTGGAGTCCCCGACACATGGTAGGGTGACAGATTGTCCTCTCAAGTGCGAGACAGCGTCTGTCAGGAGGATGCAGGTGTTTGGGGCTGAAGGTGGGTGGACAGGTTGGAGACGTGTATCAGGCAGGGTGCTGTTAGAGGACACGGCCGGACGCTGCAGCACTCCAGGCTGAAAAATGTCTTTGAACAGAAGCGGGAACCAACCCACCACCACCTGCTAACATGCTTCCAACTCACGCCACCGTCATCAGTCTCAATGCATCTCTGTTTCAAAAACCGAGCCTCCCAAAGGGAAACAAATCCTCCTCGTCACTCGCCGCCTGCAGCTAAAACAACAGCAGGTCGAGAGCTCGGCTCGTCGGCCCGAAATGAGCAGGACAGAGCAGAGGCGGGTCACACTACGCTGCGCTTCTCTCAGCTGGACGCTGTGGCGATGGCCTTCTTGAGCTGCTGGCTGCGGATCTCGCGGGTGCGGGACTCCAGGAGAAGGTCATAGCAAGTGTTGCACACCAAGACTGGGTCGTACAGCTGCTGGTCTGGGATGGGCAGCTTCAGGTGACAGCAGTCTTTACAAAACACGTTACCACAGTTCCTGAAGACACAGAAAGACAAAGACGAGATCATCCATCAGGCTGATCAGTAAACTTCACGAGGATATCATCAGCTCTTCCTGACGCAGCCCTCCCATTTAACTGGTTTCAGACCACCACTTCAGGAACAATGTGGGGTTCAGTGTCCTGTCCAAGGACACTTTGTGGCTCTCATGAGACCTGCAAGTGTTTGGGTTTTTTTCTTTATGCCATCTCCCGTCTGAGGAAGATGTCCTTCAGCCTGTCCTCTGTGGCTTTCCTCTGGGTCATCATCCTTCAGAACGTAGCCTGCATCTTTCTGTTGGGATTATTGAGAAAACCACCAAAATCTTTGGGTTTCTTCTACATTTGTACTGGTCTACATTTAAATAAAATAAACTGCTGCGTCACGTATTAGATCAATGCGACAGAAATAAATCAGTGAATCATCTTTTGGTTGTTCACTTTGGGAGTCGCCACAAAGGGCTTCAACCTTACAATCTCCTGATGTAATTATATTAAGATTTAAAAGGGAAATTTACCTCATAAGATCCGGATTCAGGTCCTTGAGAGACTGAATTAAAATAGTTAACTGGTCCAACATGAATTAGCAAGAAAGTTTCAGTTTTATACTGAATGTATAATATGTAATATTACTCTGATACTCTAATAGTACTAAGTCAAATTCCTGGTAAGTGTGAACCTACTTGTCAATAACTTCTGTGGATTATATTAACACTTCTCTTGTGGAATATTTCACTTGGACCCTGGATTTTCTCATCGCGGCTCTGAGGGAATATAACCCCTCGACAGCGTCTGCAGGCAGGTGAGAGGTTCCCAAACTTTCCTTTTCTTTTGGAGGATTGAATTGTTCTGGAGGTCAGCTTTCACTGAGGTGAACTGAATTATATTTAAAAATGACTTTGTTTAAAGAAAGAAACTGAATTAAATACTTTCTTATCCTTTTAAACCTCAGCTGGAGATCAGGTTCCAGCTCATGAGCCTTTTTGTGATGACATGAGACGAGTCGTCTCCGTCGCTCCTGATCATCCGTTGATGATGAGGAGCGACATCTAAATTACAGACTCCTGATCTTCTGAACAGCTGTGCTTGTTTGCAACTCGGCAATAATTGATCCCATTTGTGGTTGACTGCTTTGACATTTTTGAAATGACTTGGTTGTACTCGTGTTTTCAGATCGGAGTGGCTGAACTGGATCCTCGGGGGGGGTAGCAGGCAGATTAACATGTTGTAAATCTATGATGTCATTGTAAATTTCCCTCCCAGGCGTATAAACATGAAAGTTATTCAGCCAGAAAGTGACCAAACGTTTATCCTATAATCTGAAAATAAAACTGTGCCTCTGAAGAAACAGAGAACTGAACTTACAGAATTGAATTAATGTATCTGGCCTTTCTGCAGTTAACTGATAAAACTAATACATTCTGACTTTGAGAAATAGTTTACTACTATCCCACTTTTTACACCATATTCATGGATTAAAAGAGAAAAAATATTTTAGCAGGTAGAAATGACCCACAACAGTCCAAATTTCAATGTGGACAGCTTCTCTAAATGATATAACGAAGTGAACTTTATTCCCTTCTAACTGATGTAACTGGACAAATGACATTACTGGATACTGACAGGCTCATTTTTCTTACATTACTGAGCACAAGATCAAAGACGCTGAAGCCTCACCTGCAGTGGTGACGTCTCTTGGCCATCCAGAACTCACAGTCACAGTTGAAACAGTGGGAGGCCATGTGGTCGGGCACCCACCTCGTGACCTACCGACAGACACAGAACAGTGTATGAGATTACGAGAAGCACCCAACATGTGGGAAGAATGAGAGAGAAGAAGAGGCGACGGAAGTTTTACTAGGCAACGAATGGTGCTGACCTCCGCGTCCTTGCGCTCCACTCGATCCCAGCTGCCCTCCGACAGACGGTCCTCACTGTGAGTGGACAGAGAATCCTCCTCGTTGCTGTTGTCTGACTCCCGCAGACAGGTCTGAAGCAGACAGCCCAGAGTGAGAGGACATGAGTAACACAGAACTACTGCAGGAGAAAAAACAAAACAAAACAAACAAACTTACAATGTCATCCTCGTAGTCGACGTCTGGCTCAGAGGGAGGCGTGCTGTACTGTTTACTCTCCAGTCTCATCTGCAGCTGTCGCACCTGTTGCCGGAGCACCTCCACCTCCTGCTTGTAACCTGCCTCAATCTGTCGCAGCCTCTGTTGCACGGCGTCCATCGGCACCGGCAGCCCATCGTCATCAAGGTATGCTGGGGCCTGTGGTGGGGGAGGGGAGCTTGAAGCAGAGGGTGAAGAATATGACGCATGCTGCAGCTGATGGCCTGCCAGAGAGTAACTGTTGAGGACGGCGACGGCAGGACCACACAGGCCATTGTAGCCTGCACCCCTGGCAGCAGACAGCTGCAGAGGACTACAACACAGAGCCTCTCTGCGGCAGCACTGGGAACCAGTGGCAATGGCAAAACCCTGGGCACGGAGGAGTTTACTGGCAAGCTGCCGGCTCTGGTAGGTGTTGGGCTGCAAGGCCCGGCTCACAGCAGCATGACTGCAGGCGGACTGGACCAAGCCCTGGACGCTGTCCCAGTGAGAGCCCAGCAGGGACAGATCCGACAGCTGGCTCCGGGAGATCAGATGGCGAGCATTTACCTGGGTGCAGTCTATAGCAGCAGCTGCAACTGACGACAGTCGCTCTCTTCCTTTCGCTACCTCTGTCCTCATGTCCTCTTTCTCTTTCTCTTTCTGAGGGAGAACTGGCGGCTGCAGGTCAGCCTGCTTTTCATTTAAAAGACTGTGGGTGGGGTGCTGAGTTACTACAGAAGGTGGGGTGGAGGGAAGCTCTCCCTCATCTGTGAGAGTCTCAGTGGAGTCCTCCATGGGAATGAGTGGAGTCCGTTGCTTCAGAGCCAGCAGGCTGGCAGATTCCGCCAGACCATTCACATGACCATCAAAGTGTCCATTGAGCAGCGAGGTGGGTGGGTTGGCTGCAGGCTGAGTGTTCTTGCAGGGGAGAGGTAAGCACGGCTCTGAATTATGAGCAGGTGATGTGGTGCTCTCAGCAGTACTATGGGGGCTCCCATCCTCCAGTGGCAGTGCTGGGAGTGCAGGGTTTGTATTCTGAGGCAAAGCTTGGTGGAGGACAGGAGTGGAAAAGGCAGAGAGCGAGTGTGTGACGTCTGTACTGACAGTGACTGGGGGAAGGGGTGGGGAAGGCAGGGGCTGAGTGGTAAGACAAGGCTCGTCCGGTTTGTCTTCAGCACACTCTGGAGCTGGGACAACCTCTGGGTTCTGAGCAGGACTTTTATGACCAGACTGCTCCTCCACTCTAGTGTCTGCGATGACCTCTTCGGAGCCATCTGCAGATGCGTCCTCCACGGCAGACGAGGTTTCCAGTTTCGAGCGACCCTCCTGGCAGTGCTTATTGAGATTAGGGTCACTGGAAGTACGCGTCAGAGGCACCCCGTTCTCAAAAGCTGATAGCAGGTTATCCATGGAGCGGGTCTTGGGAAGTCTGTGAAACAGAATCATAGTTTTTTTTTCCCCCCTGCATGTACCACAACAGTGCCAACTTATAATATGGGCCTCTAGAGGGCAGTCTAACTCTGCAAAACAGGAGAACTTAAAGGTGGCTCTCCTGTTTGTGGCTGCCAAGAACATTAAGTTCATATTACATATTTACCAAGCAAACATACCTGTCCAGGGAGCGGGACGTGAGCTCTTCTGTGACGCATGGGGGGAGGTAGAGCTCCACAGATTCATCCACAGCTGTGCAGGGGGAGGAAGTGGGCAGGTAAACAGCTGTCCACAGCTGTAGTGCACGAGTATGGCAGACTGGCTGCAGCACCTGGCAGACAAAAGTGACAAGGACAATCACAGGAGGCCATAACAGAGGAATGTTTGGCGTCTTCAACATTATTAAAGCTACTTATTATGAACAGATCACTGATAATGATCTTGGACTACAAAGGAAGGCAGAGCAAGTGCTGCAGATTGAATTGCAGAAAATGGTTTGATTATCAAAGTTGGAGTCTCTCTATCCATGATCTGGGTCTCTCGAAAGCTCATAAAGACAATTTGTAAGACACTTTATAAATAAAGTTGAAGTGAAAAACTGGAGAGTACCATATCATGGCTGGGGATGTAGAGGAAGTTTTGGAAGTTCTTGTTTCCTGTGCGAAGCAGAGACCAGACTGAGCAGGTTCGTTTATAGATGTTCCTTGCCTCCCTCTCACGACCATTGTTGCACAAAAACGTGCCATAAAGACACGAGTATGTGTGCTGCACCAACTTGACCTGCATGCGAGAAGAGGATTTATCACGTTCAGCCTTTCATAATAGCAACATGAAGTGAACGCTGATTCATAGGAACCATTACCATCTAACATGCAAATTTGTTACAGAAATGACATAACTGACTTCAGACCTTTAAAAAATAAAAAAGCACCTAAAAACTTTATTAATTAGTGTGCTGGACAGCCACGTACCAGAAAGGCCTCGTTGAACTCAAACAGGCAGGGAAACTGTTTGAGTAACTGGTGAACACAGTCCAACCACTGCAGGAAGACAGGACACTGCTCGCTCACGTCATCTGAATTCTCCTGGTGGCCACAGCGGTCCCCGAACTTATGGCCAAAGTCCAACCACTCAGTCTCCACAAGCACCTGAAAACCCTGTTGACAAGATACGGGCGACATTAACATTTTTTAGTTTCAGAAAAATCCTAATCTGCTACTTGAATCTAAATATTAGTGGAAAAAAACAAAACAAAAACAAAGCTAGACCATGCAAACGCTCACCTCTAACGTCCTGTAGTAGGGGTCCAGCAGGATCTTGGCGAGGGCGACTATCTGAGGGGTGCGATCCCAGCCATCTGAGCAGTGTACCAGAACAGGCCGGCCTTCCCGCTCCACGGCTGAACACACCAGCGTAGCAGCCTTCAGCATGACAGACAGGTGCTGCAGCCAGCGGGTGCTCTCGAGAGCTGACAGCCAGCTGAAACGCAAGGAGGAGCTGATATCACAACTACTGATCTATATTAAACACATCCCAACAGATATAATCTGGAGTCAATTTACTGTATGCTGATGTAAACCTGCGCTAATCTGGAATCATTTAAGAGTGGGTTTTTGGGTACAAGTGCAGGGACACCGACTTTCATCTGTACCGTTCTTTCTGTTATTACACAGCTCCATCTTAAAACAATAAGACATAGCAGCAGCTATCGGGTTTACATGCAACCCATGCAGAACAAACGTAAGTGAACGAAAACATCGGCGCCGGAATAAACAGAAACTAACGACACAAATAGGTCCTGCTGATGTGTACAGGCAGACAACTGGCCAGCCCCGCAGGAACAGCCCTATGCTGTGGCAGAGTTCCCACTTCAGGCTGGTGTTGCCTTACTGTTCACCGAGGCCATTAGAGGTAGGGAGGGGAGGGGGAGAGGGAGGGAGAGGGAAGTGCAAACCAGGCCAGAGCCATTCAGAGAGAAAGGTCAAACAGATCAACTTACTTTCCTGGATCTGGGATCTGACTGCAGACAGCCCTCAGAGCCTGGAAGCTGTTGCGGATGGCGTGGATGTTGGCCATTCCCATAAACATTACCTCACAGTTTGGGTAGTACTCTAAACACAAACAATGCAGTCCAATGCAGGTCACAGAACATATTCAAAGATTTGTTTGAAAGACAAATCAGAAGCAATATTTAACACTCATATTTTGGGACATTAAAATAACAGGTGAATTGTGCAGCTTTATACCAACATACTTTATAACTAAGATTTCATGACTGTTAACAAAAAAAGAGTAGCTGCCTTACTTCTATAAGCGTTTGCTTCCCTCTTATCAGTGAAGGGAAAATCCATAAGATTTGACAGATTCCCCAAATGTTTGATCAGACAAACCTTCACATTCACAGCCTCCGCCCTTGGCTCGGTTTGCCACTGCGGCGGTGTAGGAGCGGGCATCCAGGATCAGCAGTTTCTGTGGCACAGGGTTGTCATCGCAGCCAGAGCCACCTGTCAGAGAAGAGTCTGAGGGAAACAGACAAAGACAAAAGACCTACTGAGAAGAAGAGCTACTGCAGACACGGTGAACAGAAACAGAGTCCATTTGTAACTTTCTGAAAATCAATACCTCCTCCTGATGCCAATCAAAAGATGCCCGCTTTCAACAGTTACTACGCTCCGAGATCCATAACTCCGAGACTGAAGCTGAACTACTTCTCTCTGCAGAACTGCTCAGCGATGTGCTGTCACTGACTTTACACGCTGAACTTCACTATTTGACATATTGGTGTCATCTTTGAAAAACAAAGCTTGAAAAAATTATTAAAGGGTTGTTTTTGGGGACCAGCTTCGTTGTTTGTCACTGCATTGTACTCCATTTTGGGTCCCAGATGGATTTACATCTTGTTTTTTTTTTTTTTTAAGGGCATGTAAACATAATTTATTGGTAATTTTGTGTAAAATTAGTAACATATCCAGGTGTATTTCTAGTTAGGTTCAGCATCGGTTCAGTTATTTTCAGGTGTTGGCCTGATTTGTTGGTATTTACATGCATAAATACTTATTTTTTTTCCCCTTGAGTCTGAAATCATTATCAAATCATTACATAGCAACACTTTCACAAACAGTTCAGCAACACTGAAAACAAGAAATAAAAGGCAGCTTTACCAAAATCGCTGTCTGAAGCGTCAGGCGCTTCCCCTCGTCGGCTGGCTGGCGCCACCTTGACCCCGGTGTCCATCTGACAGGCCTTAGCGATGGACGTCACCAGGTACTCATCATCGGTGTTCCTCCAGCCCCACCAGCTGATCTCAGGCTGGCTGCAGCGGGCAATCACTGCCCCGCTCTTCTGATGCCTGCGATATCAAGTCACAGAGTTAACAAATGCACATTCCTGTGCAAGTTGGAGAAAACACACGAGGCTTTTCCCACCACCAAGCATGAGTAAACCTACCTGTAGACCACCACGGGGATCCTCTTCCAGGATCTGAAGGAAGCCACACTCTCCAGCTCCTTATCAGTGATCCATATTGGAACCAGGAGCTTCTGCGGGTAGCTGGAGCACAACCTGCAGGAAGAAGCAAGAGGTGAGCCATTTTCAGCAGGGAGCTAAATTCAATTTATGAATCTGCATTATCGTTGGCGTCTCCAGGTATCACTGCTGCATCGATAACTCTCAGCTGTGTCAGAGAACAAATCTCAGTGCCAGTGATAACTCCATCTGTGTCTTGTCTCTTTTCTCTCTCCCACGATACCTTCTCAGTCCCTATTCACCTGCTGACTGTAAGGTGGAAGAGAGAAGGAAGCCGTGAGTGTGTATGTGAGGGAGCAGGAATTAAATACTATGCTGAGTCATGGGCCTCAGCAGGCTGCAGCTTGTTTAATTAGCCTGCTGTCCTGGGTGTCTGTCTCCCTCAGCAGGATGCTCTCTCACATTCAGAATAACCCCATTTTTTTTGTTTTGTTTTTTTATGTTCGAACTGAAAAGGACAGGATACTATACAGACAAGTCTGTGGAACATCATTCATGCTAAAGTAAGTTGTTGACAAAACTTTGTCAGCCTCCAATGAAATTATATTTTCATCCTTATGGCCATTAAGTGCTAAATTTGTTCTTTATTGTGTAAAATGCTGTCCTTTTTTTGCACCATTTAACGTGTTTTCTTTACAGCACCAAACCCAATTACTCTACTCATACATGTTTGAGTTTACAAATACTTTTATTCACAGTAGATGTATAAGACATCCATGCTGTGGATAGCAATTGACAGATCATGTTGTTATCTGATTTAATTAACTTTAAATGCAAATTGCCTCAGTCAGTTTGGTTCTGCCTTTCACATGACTTGTATTTACCTCTCGTGTCTCTGCAGAGCGACTCAGACTCAAAGTCTACAGCTGCTTTCCTCACACAGAAACCTTTTAAAGCCCCAATCTCATCATAATATTAGCTTTATTTCAGTAGAACTGTAAAGCTCCGAGTTCAGACATGCAGCATTAAGCAGTGCTAAAAAAAAAATAAGCACACAATCTGTTCAGTTTGAAGACTTTGTGGTGAGAGCTTCCACTCTGTCGCAGCTTTAAAAAACATATCTGAAACTCTGCCACTCAACATTCACCTTCTGAAAGGACAGTATTCTGGAGTACCAGTACTACTTGCAGTTCCCTTATCTGCCACCTCAGAGGAATCGCACCATCTACGGTAAAGGTTCTGTCACATACTTGTAGTTGCAGTTGATGTCGGACACTCTCCACACATTCTGCATGTCGAAGCCCATCCTCTTGACCTCCATTTCCATTCTGTGACGCACATGCTCGCCTGCACAAATGCGCAGCACGGAGGGAGGATGTTAGCATAAAAATGCATCCCTGAAGATCATATATTTCCCAGACTGTAATGTGTTGTTCTGAGGGTGCAAACCTGGGCGACACAGGTGAACGTGCTGGTCTTCGTCGTCTGCGCTGCCTCCGAGACACCAGGCATGATAGGCCAGGGCGAACAGGTCCTCCAGACGAGACGGGTGGGCAATGGCCCGGTTCAGACGCTTGACCCACTCCTGGCACTGCTTGAATGTTGCGAAGTGGCATCTGTAGAGCACCCAGTGTGATGATCAGAAAGGTCAGAGAAAGCTACAAGTATCCAAGAATCATGATTTGAGGACTGGGAGACATTCAAAGATGACAAGTCAGTAATTCAAGACATAAAGAAACAATTCTAAAGTAATGAAAATAGATTGATTCCATGATTCATAATAAAAAGATTAAAAAGCCAGAGCTGGATGAGAAAATCTCATTTATATAAGTGATGGTACTCTAAGGTTTCTCAGACATCATAAGTTATTATGTCAGAACAGATTAAAGGAAAATTATAGAATTATTTAAAATCTCTTCATTAAAAAAGACCAGCCTGCACGTCTCTGAATGCTTCAGTAATTATATTATATAAATTTATGTGTACGTGATATTTCCATACAATGAATCAAATATAAATGCTACAGTGTAATTAGTTTTCGTTAAAGTACAGAATGGAATACTACCCATTAACATCACGTTTTAAATAGGAATGTTTTTCATGTCTGAAAGGCTGAAAGCTTTGGCTTGGTCATCTTTTTTTTTTTTTCTCACCTTATGTTCTCACTATTCACATGTTTAGCATTGATACACAGACACAAAGGCAGATGTCGTGCAGGAGAGCAGCAGCAAACAAATGCCACCAGGAATGACAAACACGGTGCACACTGGTTCTGAGCTGAAAGGGTGCGGGTTCATCTGGGACGCTTCAGAACCTGAACTCTGCAAGCACAGCTGACTGGGATGCTGATGTCTGTCCCCATTATAATGTTTTTATTACTAATTTGTTTGTGTAAGCCTCTGATTGGACTGCTAGCCATGCAGGCTCGTAAAACTGCAAGGGAAACACTTTTATTTGAGGAGCTTAACTTGGTCAATACTTTCCATTTTTATTTGAGAAGTATTATCAACAGCCAAATATGTATACTAATTAACCAACTGCAATGGTTTCAAAAGAGCTTAAAAAGGAACCCGACTAATAAGACATGTTTACTGGGTTAACATCGGGTGTATGGACGTGATATTTAAAAGTCTCAAATTTGCTTTTCTTTTACCATCTACTTTCATTCGAAGCCATCATCATTCTTTACAGCAGGTGTATTTGTGAGAAGATGGATGTAGGTCCAGATGAGATGGACATTACCTCCGTTCAGCCTCAGTTTGAACCTCGCATGAATGTTCTGTTATGTTTCTCTACTACCAACTGAAGCGCCCGTGAGCTCCCTCCTGTTGACTCTAGTTGACAAAAATATCAAATGGATAGTGGAGGGTGTGGTCCAAATCAACCGCTTCAGGGAGCCATCTTTGGATCCAGTATTTATGAACGCTGGGAAGATGTTGAATGTTACCTTTAAGCTTGAAACTACATCTAAAAGCAGCACCATCAATCAATATTTTCATAGTATCGATTTCTCTTAATATTCATTGATAATATATTAATAATACTGGTATTTGATTTACTGCCACTCATTTAAAAGTTGAAATGTACTGTTTAGGATGTGCTCGCCAACGCAGAAAGTACTGTGTGTGGGTACTTTAGTTCAAAACAGGTGGCAAACTGTGAAGTAAAACCTTTAAAGTTTTGCAAAACTTACCGAAAAAAAATTAAGGACATTTCATCTATCTTATTGTATTTTTTTCAAATCAAAAAGAGGGGAAAATTTTTCAAAGGAATGTTTTACAAAGTCAAAAGGTTCAGCTATTAAATATAAAAGTTTTGATGCTACAGCTGTGTTTTTTTTCCCCTTAACAAAATAGAAACATATAAATATACATTTCACACCAGAAATGATTCGTTTTGTCAATGCTTAAAATTAAAACCCTTTGTGTGTGTTTTTTTCAACAATATATTTTTGTAGGATATTGAAATTAGGGAACATTACACCTCTAAGTCTTATGAGTTTGGTTTCTAAACACTGGATTATTTGTCACACAGACATTTCCACAACTAAAGAATAATAAAAAGTGCAAAAACTAAGCCGGAAAAGACCTGAGAGGATTATAATCTCTAGTGTTTCTCTAGTCACCAAGTATTTCAGTAGGAGAAGATGGAGAAGACCCCTGCATTTATGGTAGCATGATATTATTACATAATGAGTAATATTTCTAAGCCTTTTAAGAATCGACAAGAGGTCAAACACTGCAAAAAGGAGCATAAGTGAGTTCTTAAGTCTAAGCAAAACTGCGCTGCATACTGAAATATGCATGTGAGTGGTCAGCTCTTCTTACCGGACAACTTTCGAGTCTTTGCAGATGATGTGCAGCTGGAACATATCTCTGCTCTCCACACCTTCTATCAGTCTCAGTGGCACCTGTAGGGGGAGACAGAGAGCACATGCACTCAGCCTGAAGTCCCACTGTCTGAGTAGGCAGCACATCTGCAACCAAGTTAGCAACCTCTGGCCTAGCACACAACATAAAGCTCTATCTTTACTTCAGACGGGGAAAAGGCGTCTTTGGTATTCTTACCTAGTCTTTAGATCTCTCATGAAACAAAATAATAGCAATAAACCTGATGTTAAGTAATAAAGTAGAATGGAGGTTAGCCAGCATTCATAAAAATCGTCTTCAGCTTTGGACAAACCTTCATGCAGCACCAGTCCAAGGATCTCGTATGAGTAGGAAAAATAACTGCTTCAAATATTGGGGGGGGGGCTCACTTTTTTTTTTTTTTTTTTTTGTCCCCACCCCTTTTTCCAACTTTTTTTTGTTTTCCCCCCCCCCCCCCCCCCCCCCCCCCCCCCCCCCCTCCACCCCCCCC
>JBAMYA010000006.1:10899117-10919513 GCA_037176975.1 Arrhamphus sclerolepis | reverse complement strand
TATATTATACTAACATCAATCATTTCTTTACTGCTTTTAAAGTTATTCTATTCTCTTCAGCCAACTTGATCTGGATATTTTTTCAACAAAATGCCCAAAATGCTTTACTGTAGTAGTAAGACATTGTAATTATCTGTATTATTATTTCAAAAGACTTCTTGGAGTCCATAGAGCGTTAAGGACCTTCCACAGCAATAACAAAGACAACAATAATTATTATATATAGTTACAAATATTGTTTCAGGTCGATGAGAACCAACATCAACTATAATGACAAAGATGGTGACCAACGGGCCGCTGCATAGCCTACCATTGTTCTTATGATTCATATTCTTTGTACAAAGACTAAATACAAGTGAATGTGAAAATGAATATTGTGTTTATAGCCTCTGATTACCAATTTTATGTGAGCAAAAGACAAGTCTAGGCTATATGCTAAATTACACATAAAGAGTTAAATTATCAAGGACAAAAAAAAACATGATAACTTAGATGCTTCAAAGTTTGTACTTTAGCCTACTGATGTCATCTTTGTCAATCGCCGTCCTCAAAACAAGCCAGTCTTTGTAGAAGACAAATTCTTCTAATTTCCCTCATCTCTAAAATGTTATGATGCCTTTAAAAAAAATAGTGTTTTTATTTCCCCTTTGCAACTTTTAGTAGCATGGAGTTTGTTTTAGGTCCTAGGTAGGCTACAGCTGGAACGTGCAGCATTCAGCACATGCAGCATTATCACTTAGTGGTATGGATGCTTACATTGCTATTATAGTTATTGATCATTATTGACAGCTCTTGTAACTGTGCCAAAGGTTACAAAAAAGGGCCTTTTTGTAGGTGTTTGGTGTTTAAGAAAAATATTCTACAGTACAAACATATTGTGATCACTGGTTGCTAAAAGTAACTTGTTTCTCTGTGAGGGCGACTCACAGTGTAAAGAATATTCCTGATAAAGAACGGAACAGCCTGAAAATTAATAGCAGGAACTTTTTGTTTAAACTGCCCAGAGTTTTCACTCATCAGTGCTCAATTATACATCAAACAGAGGTAAAACTGTCCTTTCTCACACATTGCAACTCTCTAAGGAAAGCGACTTTCTTGCCAGAAGCTTCCAAATGACAAAAAGGTGCTCTTCTGGCCTCTTCTTTACAATACAATAATCACCAAACTCAACAGAATGTTGTCAACCTTTGCTAAAGGAACACAAATGTTAGACCATCTTTTGCACGAATGCATTGAGAGTCCAACGGTGGCAACAGAATTTCCTTTGGAGCTACGGTCTCTTTATTGAAAGCGACTGCTTAACACAATGTATCAGTCGGTTTTCAGTTCAAGTCACAACCAAAATAACCTGTGACTCCTGGAGCAGCTGAACTGACACTCAAGACCATCAAGTTCTCCCCGAATTAAATTCAGATCAGCAGTGAAATTTAAAAAATAGTTATGCTAGAAACCACCCATGGGCAGCAGCAGCCTACCACAACTTCCCAGGAATTTCTTAGTGTAGTTGGGAATTCTTTTATCACAGTAAAACATGAGGAGCACAGCTTTATCCAACAATGACTTACTTTTTAGAACTAAACATTTTCAACACGAGTAAATATGTTCCTCTTATTGTTTTTCCTAAACCTGTATTTGTACTCAGAATCACACTTCCATAGTTAATAATATAGCCTATAGTTAATAATTAAAGAAAGTGCTCAGACTTTGCTTTAAATTTATCTTCTGATTTATTCATGGAGCGATAAAAAATAAATAAATAAAAAGCTGCTTGAACAGAATTTATAAATACATAGAAGCTAATCAATGAGTGACTCCATGGTCCAGTAAAATCCAGTAGCACTGGCCCCCCCAGCCCCGCCTGATCCAGTGACAAAAGTGAGCACCAGATTTGGCCTCCTGTGTCTCAGGTTTTATTTTAGGAAAATAGGGCAGCAAACTACCAATGCAGAGTGTCAGCCTACATGTTGTCAGAGATATGGAAGTACGATATGAATAAGACATGAGCCATCAGGCTAGGTGCCTAAGTGAAGACCAAACAGTAGAAATTATTTCTATTTTCATTTCTCTGTTTGCAAATATTTCATTAAACTAACCAAGAGAAGTTTGAGTCATAACTATCCCGCAAATTCAAGGCTGTAACAAATTATCCATCCATTCATTGTTACTGTCATTTTGCAGCTAAACAGGAAAATTACACAGGTAGCAGTTTTTGGTTGGATTTGTAATAACTATATATACACACATGTCAGTCTTAAACAACAAAACTAAAATCAGTGATAACAAACAAACAAACTCAACAGTGGGTGTGACTGCAAGACTTTAAAACGTTAAACGGTGAAAGAAGCTAATGTCCATGTGAGCAGAGCTGCAGTCAAATCATTAACCTCAACCTTGAATAAATCTCCAGGCTTCAACTACAGCTCTACTGACTGCTTACAGCAGCTGGTCAGTGTGTTAAAATAAAATCCTGGTGACTTAAACCTTTCCAAACAAGGCAACATCACATGAAGCAGTGACACTTAATCCTTCTTTGTATGATGTCAGTACATTAACATTGTTTGCTTATTCCAAATAGTCCCACAAGCAAGCATTGGAAAACAAAGAGCCTACTGAGGGTTAGGGTTATACTACTCCATTGTCCTCATTTCCATACTCGCATCATCTTGCTAATAGCAGTGCAACATGAGTGGACAAAAGTATGAACTCATTACTGTTTGTCTTGTTTCAGTAAGAAGGGAGGAAAAAAGCTTTAGGCTGGGAAGCAATTTAGAGCTTTTTTCACAAGGCTGGATTAAAATGATCATATTATCAGTGCCTGAGCTCACTCTGTTAAACTTTATATGAGAATGTAACACTTTCAAAAACTACAGAGTGACAGAAACACCATGAGAGAATCAAGCAATTTTAAGACAGAGCCACTCATGAAGTACTAGAAGTAGTAGAAGAAATACTGCAGTGGTCACGCCTGATTTCTGGTGACTGAGATACCCAACAGGGTGTGTACAGCACACCTGACATTTCTGTCCATTGCTGCACATGCAGAACACACCTCTGACTATATATATATATATATATATATCTACTCAAACTAACAGTACGGGAGGGCAGTCACTGAAATGTTTGAGAACTGCGACAAGCTTTAACACAGGAAGAGTTCAGCGTTTTCATTCCTTTTCTCATTTTACTTGCCTTGGTGGGCCCATTATTTGTTAATCAGCTTTGCCATCAATTAAGCCTGATGCTTTGGAGGAAAAGACTGAGAACTGGGCACCTGGCCAGAGTGACACAGCTGAGCAGAACTCGGACACACATCCTCCCGTTACACTTCCTATTTTTGTTTCACAAAAGCTGTTCCCTGTAGCTTCAAGAGGAATGTGTCACTCATTTGGTCAGCGCTGCCCCTCTCTCAAAGCCTCATCTGCTTCAGCTGAAGAAATTTTCATGTTCACTATACGGCCCTTCACATGCACGGGATTCAAGAACTGAGTATTCACCACTGAGACTTCTGCTATTGATTTCTTAAATGTCATTTTATACATAGAATTTCTTCACCTAGTCAGGAGGTCAACAGAGAGGAGATGGACTCAGCAACTCAGAGCTGTACAAGAGGCACGTGGTAGTAGCAACATCAAAGATGCAACATCTGTTACCTGCTACACAGCACTTTCACTGATGTAGAGGCATGTGGGAATGTAAACAGCAGTGCAGCAAAGGTGCAACCCCGCTGAGAAAACAACAACTGGGCTGGGGAGTACAGCCACTGGGAGAAGCAGGACTTTCACTGCAAACCACAAGTCCCCTGGTGAAGCTTGGGAAGCGTTTAGAAACACCCAGGATCCAGCAGGAGTAACAAGTAGCAGAAAGAACTTCATGATCCCTCACCAGCTTCCACAGAAAGAAACACAAGTACTTAGAATTAAAACCTAAGGAGAAGTTGGAGGTGAAGTGAAACAACAGTCAAACGTTTGTGAATAAATGTGTTTAGCTCTGAAAGTCACATAGTGTACGCAATCTTAAACACAGTTTTCATTTCATATATGGTACTTTTTAATACCTAGCATATAAACCCAAAATCTGAAGAATTTCACTTAACACAGTGACTTCTCAAACAATCAAAGTTTGAGAAGTGAATCATGTTCTTCTTGGTCCCTTTTCCTTTTTCTGCAGCTTGTGTGCAACCTAATTTTCAATTCAGTTTGAAATTATTTATAATGATTTAAAGTAACAATTGCAACGTGATATTTAGTGTGAAAATGTGAAGTCCAAACTTACCGTTTTACTTTTAGGGTTCAGTGAAAGCAAACAGGAATCTGCAGCAGACTGTGAATCAACACTGTAACTCTACAATCATGGAGGCTGGTCACTCTTATGCCATGTGACCAAACCAGTACCGGTATCAGGAGCTGAGACGGACACAAGTCACCGATCAAAGAAGCACTGAATTTTAGCATGTTGAAGTATCAATAATTTATATATTCAATGTGAAACCTTTAAGTTGGTTCTGTTGCAGATTTCTACTTGGTTTATCTTGTTCATAAAGAACTGTTGTGGAGACCAGCCTGCCTCAGTGTGAAAGGCAGGATGTTCTCAACACGTAGCCCTCCAACGAAACAAATGTCCAAACTATAAGTCCGATTGGGTGGCATTTCCATTTATTTGTTATTTTTAATCAAAAGATCTCTTTGTTCATAAAATCAGCTATATTGATTTGATCCCGTGCTGTGACGTTAAAATGAAGTTGTGCTGTGCTGGCGGCAGGCTACAGTAAGAACCGTGTGCTCCTCACCTTCTCCTAATTAGTGAGCACACCTGTACCTATACCTTCCTAAAACCATGTGACCAACACCCAGTCCAAAATACAAAAAAAAGAAAAAAGATTAGATAAATATTTAAAACTAATAAACCTAAACCAAAGCGATTATAAATGGCTCCTACAACTGTTGTTCTTAACTTAAAAGAAGAGTCTTGATAAAGTAGACTTTTCTTTGATACTGGTTATTGGGGAGGTAGATAAAAAAAAAAAGAAAAGAAAAGGAATAAGTGCATCTATACTCACCATGCTGCCAGCCAGTGCTGTAGAGAGCGACTCAGGGCGCTCCTCTTCAGATCCCTCCCTCTCCTTCTGTCTACTGGGCTCACTTCTGCCAAGAATGGATCCTGCCAACATAAAAACACACGTCCTTCAGACTTGTGTACGTGGGCGGTGAAGTGTTTCTGGTTGCTTAAAGTGCTGAAGTCCAAAACGTCTTGGTTTAAAAGTACACCTCATAAAATAAAAAAGCTGGCACCAAGACTAAAAGCTGTCTGTTTCAATGTATAAAACTCACGATAGCACCAAAATCCTGAAACCTAAAAGTTCTCTAGGCATTGCCTGGGTTAAAGGGTGATTTATTAACCCGCCTATAGGAGCAAAAAAAAGAAAAGAAAAGAAAGAAATTTACCCCATAAATGAGGTCAAGTCAAAGCAAAACATTGCACACACGTAGAACTGCAGACATGCTTGCAGAAACGTGCCAGACGTGTACTCTGACACCACTACAGAGATACTGGAACAGAAGAGCTGACCTGACTGGACCTACTCTGATTTAAACGCAAATTCAACATTCTCCACTCATCAGCAGATACCAGCAGTAAGACAGACAACTGCAGGAGGAGGAAACTATTTTCTGACAACATGGAAGTAATTTTTCTAACATCACATGTATCATGTTTTAAACTCCAAATCTCAGACTGTATTGTCACTGCAGTGATCATGTGCTGGGCTCCGTGTGCTGCAAAATTTCAGGTGACCTATAATTTCACAGCACACTTGATTGTGTAGAAACAGAGAGTTCCTGCAGCTGCTACTATCATTGTATCTCTTCTGCAGGTACAATGTAACAGTGGATATCTAGAGATTGTAATGCTACAATGACTACGTGCTTTAGAAAAGATAAAATGTTTAAGCTTGAAACAAACCAATTCCCTGAAAGACTTTGACACATTTGTCTTCCTTCTTGAGTATTTTAAGGTCATTCAGGAGCAGAAGTGCATGCTCAGCCCAAGTTCACAACAGACAAAATAAACATTCACAGGTAGACAAAACACGGATAAACGTTCACTTCCTTGCGTTCAGGACCAGACTTAATAAACTGACTGCAAGAACAACTCGAAACTCTATCAAAGTTCTCATTGTGCAGTGCTCTTCTCTCACTTCCCTACACTTAGGGTTTTGTTTTGTTTTGTTTTTTTATTCGCCCTGAGACACACCCCCTTTTGCACACTGCTCAGCAAAAAGAAAAAACTCTAAGCTCACAAAAAAAAACCCAAAAAAACAAAACTATTTTGAAGTAATTTTGTCTTACCTGCACCAAAGTCTTGAATCAAACACTTTAACTTGTCTCTCTAACCTTTGTGGTTGTGTTAAAGCTCAGTGCTTTGCAAAGTTGCAGTAGCGTCCGTCTCCCAAACACATACTGGTTGTAATCCAGTGCATGACATACCTCCCAGCCGTCCTCCCTCCTGCACTCTGTCAGTCTTGCTTACTCTTTCTCCCTCCCACTCTGACTCGCACTCCGAAGCGAAAGAAGCCATACTATAGGCTATAGATTCTTAACAATTCACCCACACACAGAACACTCGTGACTTATTTTATCAACAGGCATAACTTTCAGTTGCAGTATGAATGTATAAAGTTAGTTACAACAAGGGGAAAGGTACAATCTTACACTCAAAAGCAATGATTCATTCAAAAGTATTCGAGAAAAGAGATGATTTACATTTTTTGACAAACATTTTTCTGACAAGGTTAAAAATAGGAAATGATCACAAAATGCATAATGAAAATCTTGAAAAGGGGCTGTGCAATTAGTCAAATTAGTTAATTTTGCTACGTATTCTCTAAAATGGCCAAATATTTATTGTGGAAATCTCAACATTTTTATGTTGAGTTTGATAAAATGCAACATGCTGCAAAGGTCAGTGGAATACCATTAAACAATCATGATTTCAATGTTGATCTTTCAAGCAATTGTACCTTGCAAGAAAGTTCTGAAGGATTCATTTAACAACCATTTTCCTATTTTACTTCAGCCTAATGTACGCTGTTGTTTCAAAAAGCCTTCAACTAGCTCTTTTCTTCCATTGCTCAGTGATCTGGCCATCTTAGGAGGATGTGTGAATTTGTCACAATTCTTCTTGTTTCTCCAGGTGTGGGAAGTAAAGAGAAGTAGACTGACCTCCAGCAGATGAACACATAGCAGGGTCGACATAGATGGGTATTAAAAGTGTAACCGTTTAAATACTACGTCTTGTAGCAGTTCAAACCTGTTTGCTGCCTTCTTATTTTCCAGTGAATCAGCTAAATTAATATTGAGGTGGTTTCAAAGGATTTGGCAACTGGGAGTGAATCAGAGACTTAGAGGTGGGTGTGGTCTGGTGGCTTTGATGTATATTTTGTGATTGGCACTGTTTAAACCTAAAGTTATAAACTTCATAGTCGGTCTGGTAGAGTTCATCAGGCTCATTGGAGCTCGTTTTCTGAGAACAAAGGCCTGCTGTACAACCTGATCCAGGACCAATGACTTACTCAGCACATTTATGGGCTTTTAAGAACAGTGATCAAAACGTAATGCTCTCTAAATGGTCTATAAGAATCAGATTAGTGCTCTTACCTTTACATCCATAGTATGAAAAATATTTGAATATTCATTTCTGAAATATTAACTGGCAGGAAGCACTGCTTTATAGCAGTTTTTCCCCCTCTGCTTCATACAGGTGAAAACACAAAATGCAGTGCTTCCCATTCATTAACAGTCTCAGTCTCCCCATAACACATCATTTGTGCCAGTTTCTATCACGCATTTGCTTAAACATCTGTGATCAGCATTTCTGCCAAGATGAAAATATTACAGCAAAAAATAAATAAGCTGTAATAATAAGTAAAAAAAAGTGAACCTCAGATGAACTCATGCACTATATTCTGTCATTTTTTAAACTGTTTAGAATCTCAATTGCAGAAAAAAATAATATGATGTTGATGTTCAGCTTATTTTGACAAAATCAATCAATTGATCAATCACACTTTGTTTGGATGGCACTTTTGCGCAACACAAAAAACTTTACTGAATTAAAAGAAAAGTAACAGGAACAACATTTATCAATTATATTAATAAAAGGCTGGGCATCTTCTTCTGTGGTAAAATGTCCTTCACAGTTAAACCTGTTTAAGTTCATATTTAGTCTGCGAAACGGAGTTTGTTTTTTTTTTGCAGAATTTTAACACCATATCTTATGAAAATCTAACAAATAGTTTAAAAAAAAAAAACTTATAATGCAATAGACTGTATGCCGTTTCTTTTAGTAGTAATAACATTGCATTTCAGTTGCTTGGTACAGGAGGTACAGAAGTATTAGCCAAGTTTACTCAGCAGACTGTATTTCAAGGCGTTTGTTTAGCATTTGTTATGTGTGAACGCACTAGTATAATGTTGTGTGTGTGTGTGTGTGTGTGTGTGGGTGGTGGTGGTGGGGATTCAGACTTTTTTGACGTTGGAAATTCCCACGCCTGATTTAGGCTACATGATTGTGCTTTATAGGCATATGGAAAGCGTTTATTGATGGATGGCGTTAACAGTTCAGCTAAATGTATTGTTTCAGTAAAATTACTTTCTCCATTTCATCAGGGCATCTTTCTGTAAGGCAACAGTATTTTGAGGCAATATTAATTAGCCCTACCTAGTTATGTAATTTGTCAAATGAACTTCATCATCCTACCCAGGTCAGGTCATTTCCAAATTCACCGCTGGCGAAGTTCTACGCCACTCAGTCTGTCCAAGTGATGGAGACGTGAAGAGACAGTGGTGATAAACTAACCTGGATCTGCATGTAGGCGACATGTTAAAAGGGAAAAGAAGCCTCCAACCGAGAGCGAACATCAACGTATGCCACTCTTGAGTATTGGCTTAACATGATTTGTTGTTGGTGAGGTGGAAGACGTTAAAATATCAGCCTTGTTGAAAAGGCTACCTTCTAAACTTCATTGAGGTGAAGCTATTAGGCCACTTAATTTTAAGGCTCACACGTACACACCCCTGCTCCCCTGCCAGGGTGGCTCCCGCCATAGCCTCCAAAATTTCTGTGGCAAACACGCCACTCTTTACACTTCTGAGAGAGTACTTTGTCATAAATATGATCATTTACAGTAAATTCTTGAGAAAATAAAGATTACAACAACACAATGTCTTATCTGGAAAACTGTGATTGCACATGCAAAAGGGTGTGTCTGCTTGGCTCAAACACTGAGGACAGAAAAGCTACTATCAGCTCCAGGTAACACCCACTCCTTCCTTGGTCTTGTAAACACTCCTACCAGCCCAATCCTGCCTTAAATGACTCTGTCATATGACAGTGCAGAAATTCCATATCAAAGAGACACTTTTCAAAGCCTGAGTGCAAATGAAGCACAAGCTATCAGCACTCGTCAAAGGCCAGCTTTGGTTACCAAGCCTGAGTCAGTGATGGCACATAAAAATCACATTTCAACACTTTGAGGCCTCAAAAAGTGCTTTAAAGTGTGTTTAAAGAATGCGTTACATGACAACAACACGACAGCCATCCCCTCAGATGTTCCTAATGTTGCTGTGCAACAAGTAATGAATTGTTGTCAAGGTTCCCACCACGCCCACACTGAAATGTGGACGTGACCGCTAGATGTCATCGCTGTCAGGTGTTTCAGATTTTCATGAAGCCTCATGTTGCTTACAACCAGTCTGTGCTACAAACTTTAAGTAACAAATTATTACAGTTGACCCAACACTTATCAGTTGTTTAATTTTCAGCCAATCCTGTTTGATCGTTACTTTGAAATTTGTAGAAGTATTCTTATCTTTATTCAGTCATGTTCAACTAGCCTCCCTCTCTCATTTATTTGGTGTTATTTATTTACCAGCAGATGTCCAACCCTCTTCATGTTACCACGTAACCTCTTACTCAGAAGGTTGACTTGATTGTCCTTAAGTATAATGCTTCTTTTATTTATGCTGATGATGGACAATTTCACTTTCACTATTAGATATTTGGCAGAATGTTGTGGGCTCACAGCAACATCTGTCAGATCCTAATTACACGAATGGAAATCAACTCAAGACCCTTGATCAGTTTTTATGATTAAAAATAAAAACAATGAAAAAAAACCCCAAAAAGGAATAACTTACAGAGAGGTGGAAATATGACCTGGAAAGGAGTGGAATAAATGTCAGCAGCAGAAAGATAGAATACATATATGAAGAATTTAAGTAAAATCAACAGACCAGAGCAACAGAGAATGTGGAAAAGAGCATGTTAAAGTAGGTTGGAACAGGTGGAGAAAAGTGTCACGTTTGATTAAAAAAGAAAATTACAGCAGGAATGAAAGGAAAGGTGTACAATGGTGGTGAGACCCGCAATGTTGCATGGTTTTGGAGACCATGGAACTGAGGAAAAGACAGGAGCCAGAGCTGGAGGTAGCAGAGGTTGAAATATTGAGGAATGAGGACATCAGAGGGACTGTACATGTTAGATGTTTTTGAAAGGAAGTCAGAGAGGCCAAACTGAGATGGTTTGGACATGAACAGAGCAGTGACAGAAGATATCTGTGGAGGGCTGATGAGGTTGGAACTGCCAGGCAGGTCTAGAGGAAGACCAAAGAGGAGATACATGAATGTAGTGAAGGAGGACATGAAGTTAGTTAGTGAGAGAAAAGGATGTAGATGATCGTGTTAGATAGAGATGGGTGATTTGCTGTGTCTTCAGGCGTCTTGAAGAAATATCAGATTGTTAAAAACTTGTATATTCTAAACTTTACCACCACAGAGGATGTGAATATATGTGCACCAGTGTCCATTCTATAACAATTAACCCTGTATGAAAATGAATGAATGAATGAATAGAAGCTGCTAACACATTTTCCATTTTACTGAAATCTCCTGAGAAAAACCAAATGTAAGTCACAGCAACATGATTGCATTTAAATGCTTTACAAAAGCACTCTCTCTTTCTCATCTAAAATGTAAAAAACAACAGTGGGGGCGTGGGGGGAGCTTTAAGCTGACCAAACCCGCCTCTCAAATCTAGAATTTTCCACAGAACTCTGAGTCGTGACAATGAGGATGGAGTTTGAAGGCAGATGCGGTGACAGCATCACTGCACGAGGACTCTGAAACTGACAGAAACTCTGAAAGATGACAACGAAACAACTTAACTAAACAAACTGCATGTTTGTGTCTGCAGCTAACAGCAGCTAGCTACCGGGTAGCAACAATCTGAGAGGCAAAAAAAACAAAACCAAATAAACCAACAAAACAACTCAAGGCTCACGCTTATAACACAAATCCAACAGCCACAAAACATGTCACACGCAATACATTGTTGAGAAGTCACTTAATTTAAAAAAAGAAAAAGAAAAAAGAAACCGAGTTACTCACTCAGAAAGAATCAGCTGACACGACGGTGACTCAGTACACTACTCCACTTCCGCATTCTTCTGCGATGACGCGAACATCAGCCAATGGTTAAGAAGTAAGTCAGGCGGTCTAGACCAATGGCGCTTCAGTTCTCGCGACGGCCGATGAAAATTGACGACAGCTTCTCACACACCCACCACCGGACCAATCAGATACGGCCAAAAGTCCTCCGGCGTACCAATAGAAGATCACAGCGCGGCACACAGGGCTCAGAACAGGGAGGGACGTGCGGAGGCTCACGTCCCGGCCTGGACGTTCAGACACGGGCCACGCGAACGCTTCTGGACCCAAATGAGTGGTATTTAAATAGAATTCGGCAGAAACATAAACAGCTCTAAATATAAAATAAAAAGACGGCTGCAAAAATGATCCATTTCTTTTCTTTCATAATTTACTATTTAAAGGTATGTTTTCGGGTAACATTTAATATAATTGTGCTATTCTATAAACTGCTGGCAACATTTCTTCCTAATTACAACTAAAAAGAAAAGTAATTTGGAGCATTTATTTAAAGAAACTGACAAATGGTCAAAATAATAATAATAATAATAAATTATAACAAAAATGATAATAAAAATAATGACATAAAAGACAGTGTTTTGGGATCTCAGATAATCATAGAAACTTACGTTTTCCAAACAACACAATACATCAATGTTTTGACCCAGGGAGTGTTCAGAAATCAGTATTTGATGGAATAACGCTGATTTCATGCATCTTGGCGTGCTCTCAACCACTTCGCTGTTGGGTGACTTTATGCCACCTGGTCAGTACCTCTGAGCAGAATGAAGTTTGCTCGTGTTGGAACTCTACAAACACTGGGATGGAATGGCTGTCATACATGTAGACATGATGATTTCAGAAAGCATATAAACAGGGAAGTGGGCCTATCATTTCACATTAATGATTTACCATATCAAACTTTAACAAAAGCATAATTCATTGTTACTTTTAAAAGACAAACCAGTTTAAAATATAGTATTCATATAAACCTAAATGAACTGAAAAGAATCACAGCAGAGTAAGTAACTTTCATATAATAATGTAAAAATCAACGTTTGTCATGAAGCACCGTAACACAGACTGGCTGCTGCGTAAATCTACTGTAAGTCTGTTTATCGCACCATAGAGGTTTAGCTCATGCTTCTTTGATCTAAGGTCTTATCATTAGCAATTATCCTTGTAATCTTAAAAGCTTAATCTCGGACACTTTTCACCTTTCATCCAAAAGGCCTCTTCGGGTCTAACTGAACCGGTTGGGAGTTTCACGTTTAGAAGTTGTTACTGGGAAATTCATTTTGAGGCATTCAGGTCATGTGCAAAATGAGGTACTCATTCATGATTCCTGTGAATTGTGAGTGTTTACTAAGGCGTATATTGTTTACCTCTTGAGCATGTGGTTTGCTTAAGTTACATGAGTCAATGTGAGAGGGTTTTTTTTTCAGAGCCTGAATCCAAATGGAAAGAAAATGTGGGACTTATAACTGAATATAGAACCACTAAATAAATACAGTAAAAACAAGTCAGCAGCAGGTTTCGTTCAAAATTGCATTACATGCAGCAGAAAGTTCTGGTTGATGTTTAAAGGGTTATCAGTCAAGTCAGGCAACGCTGCTCCCTCTGGTGGTGGAAGTCAGAAACCAGAGAGGGATCTTAGAGGGATTCATGTGGAACTGGTCAAACTCTCATTTTTTTCACCCTTTCCAGAATTTTTTAGAATTCTATGCTTTTTTTTTTTTTTTTTTAATTTGTGCATTGGCAGTGTATCTTTTGCATTATGTTGCATTATGCTGCATTATGCTGCGCACTCACAGCAGGGACTTATTTTGTGTTTCTTAACATACTACATTCAAATAAATGCACTTATCTGATGTTTACCTTAGCACAGGTTAATGTATCCATGTTTGTATGACATCTGCAGGACAATTGTCTCAGAACAGGTGACACAATTAGACCCCTGTTGATAGACGTTTTAGTTAAAGTGCATCCAGAAGCGAGGAGGTGGACAGGTGGGTGTAGATCTGAGAGGACCAATCACATCCTGATAGCTGGTCATCGGGTCAGTACTTATCTAAATGCTGTCAAGTCAAGCTCTGATTTCAGACATTTCCCTTCGCTGATCTGAGACCCAGCTGCAACCTCAGCATGGTAAGAGACTTTGTTCAAACCCTAGATAACTATTATAAGTTGTGGGAACACTGGACACCAAGCGAAAGAGAGTATAACAACTTTTTGAGTGAATAATAACCATTTAAGGATAATTAGAAGTATGATATCTGTTGCTGGTTAATCTGGGCCCCTCAATAATAAAAGTATAATAATTTACACCTTTTCTTTCTCTTTAGACAAGCTACACAGATAAAGGGGAGAAGGTGAGGTTGAACGTCTTTCTTTTTGGGTGTGTGTGAGGCATCCTTACCTCTGCAGAAGAAGCCCTGAAACATATTTGTAGCCTGAAGTATTCTTTCACTGTATTTCGCTGATGTAACTCTTTTGTTGTGCTTTTGCCTTTTAGCCCACAAGAGGAAAGTTTGTCAGGTTTCATCATGTCACCTTCTGGGTTGGCAATGCTAAGCAGGTTAGCATCCATACACTACCACAGACAAAACACAGTCGAGCACTCTGGTGTGACATCGCTCATAAATCACACAGTCGAAACCTTTCTTATGGTAAGTGAACTCTTCAGCTGACATTAGCTTTGGAGTAACACAAGTCTGATTACTTTGCAGGCAGCCTCATTCTATTGTGACAAGATGGGCTTCGAGCCTTTTGCCTACAAGGGTTTGGAGACTGGCAGTCGTGAGGTGGTCTCTCACGTCATCAGACAGGATAAAGTATGAAGTTTCATTGATGCAGTGATGGGTTGAGTGCTTGAGTTTGCAGCATGTCTATCGTCTCCACAAAACACTTTTTCCACTGTTCCTCTTACCTGACAGATAATCTTTGTGTTTGAATCGCCGCTGAATCCTGGAAATGAAGGCAAGTTTGTTGAGATCATGTAAAAAGTAAAAATGTGTGAACGTGCAGTCATGTTGCATCTTCTTTCAGAAATGGGAGAACATTTGATGAAACATGGAGACGGAGCCAAAGACATCGCTTTCCAAGTCGAGGACTGTGACTTCTTAGTCAAGGTAAGCTCACAGTTTAGTCTTTGTTGGGCAAAGATAAAATATTACATGATTACAGCATAGCACGTGCAGAAAGGTCTTTTTGAGAATTGTATCTGTGACTATATGAATGACGCTTAAATCAGATTAATATAGTAGTTGCTAAAAGAGTGATTAATTTACATTAGTCTTATCTTAACCTACGGTGGCCTTTAATTTGCTATAGATATTTTTAGACTTGTTTTTTAAAGTAAAAGATGGAAATACTCAAATAAAGTTATTTTTTAGCCTGTATACGGCTGAGACATATTTGTGAAACTGGGTAATAAACAAATGCAGGTGTCATCGATCTGAGCTTAACTGCACTCCACATTCTCATGATTCTACTATGTCATAAACTAAACCTTTTATATTTTATATTTTTGTCAAACGTCAGACTATACATCTTCACATGGGGTAAAATGTGTGTTACGCAAACAAACTGTGTTGAAATAGGGGCAAACAACATCACAGATTTTGTTTGAACCCTTAACATCAGCCAAGGTCAAACTGGAGGTTTAGATAAACTGTCTCTGTTGACTGTCAGGAGCCTGCAAAGCTGCTGAACAGAGATCAACAGCGTTGTATCATTGTTCGATCTACACACAGGAAGATAGTCCGCCTTGCACCAGCCGAGGGCTTCCAGAAGCTCTCCATTCGCAGAAATGCTGTTGTTTGTTTGTGTTTTTCCTCACCGATCCACTGATCATGACCACCACTCCACCTGCAGACAGCTAGAGAGCACGGCGCCGTGATCGTCAAGGAGCCCTGGGTGGAGCAGGACAGCCATGGGAGGGTCAAGTTCGCTGTGATTCAGACGGTACATAAAGGGTGACTCACTTTTAAAAGCCATGTGTAAATACACACATGAAGTTGGAAATGAAAGCTAATGCTACGCAAATGCCTTCTCCCCAGTATGGAGACACAACCCACACATTTGTCGAGTATCTTGGACCCTACAAAGGCCTTTTCCTGCCAAACTACAAAGAGCCTCTGTTTAGAGATCCTCTGTTAGCCAAACTGTGAGTTTCATGCCATTTCTGCGGCTATAAAATATATTTCAGATGTATAAGAGGGTTTTTAATTGTTTTATAAAGCCCCATATTCAAGTATAATTGTGGAAAATAGTAAGGATACTTTGGTTCAAAGTTTCCAACTTAAACTTAGTTATCCATCTATCCATCTAGACAGATAGTACTAGAAATACTACATATTGGACTATTGATAATGCATGAATGTTTCAAATGCTTGTATCCCATTTTTCCTAATATACTATTGGACACATCCTCAAATCAAATCATGATGATAAAAGAAAAGCAAAACTCCTTGATTCTTGGATTTACTTTTTTTCATACATGCCATATAAACCAAGAATAGCTCACATTTTATTACATCAACTTCATTTCATTTGTTAAGATACATCCATCCATGTGTTACAAGAGGGCACAGCAGTTTATGAACAGTATGGGAGATTAAGAAAAAAAAAAGTTATTTCAAAAAGGTTTGTAATGATGATTTTGTCTGAAAACAGTATCCATGAAATCCTGAGTTACAGAGATTAAATGTCTACTTTAATTATATGAATCAGCAAAGTCCAGAATTCCAGATGTGCATTTTTCAACCAAAAAAACAAACAAACAAAAAAAGAACAGCAATGCAAAAGCAGGTTCTGCCTCCATCATAAATAATTTGCCCAGGAGGAAGACAGCAGGGTTACTAGACTGGCCCACCTGCAGCCCTGACCTTTCCTCAGCAGAGAAAGCGTCAGAAAGTATGATAACTTAATGCTGTTGCACACCTTAAGATGTGTTTTCAGGGGAAAAGGGACCAAATAATAACTTAAACCTTCCAAGACTTGTTATCCTCGATGTCAGAGCACATTTTAAGCATTTTCAGAAGGAATGGCAACATAACAAAGAGGTAAAAGTGTAATACAATAATGGATGTGTGTTGACAAATGAAACGACATTGATAAGAAAAAAACATTATATATCTTACAGCCATAGTCTGTGCTAGGAAATAAAAGCCAAAGCTGTTGTAAAAGTAACTGTTCGTCTGTTCTGCATTTCCCATGATGCCCTAACTTCCTTCTGATTTGGTTGTTATATTTTAATAATGCATTGCACCTACAACCCTGCCCCCTTCTTTAGTCCACCAGTAGGTCTGAACTTCATTGATCATATTGTGGGAAACCAGCCAGATGACCAAATGGTGCCAATTTCAGACTGGTAAGATTCCTGCTTGAGTGCACGTACACTCACTGCTCAACGGTCACACAAAGTCACATGGGCAAAGTTTAATGCAGCATCCACATGCTGCAGGCTCGCATGTTACTGCACAGTAGCCAGTATCAATGCAGAGTACTGCTCCAAGAGTTAAAAAAACCACATGTGTAATTGATGTTCTTTAAATTCCAGGTATCAGAAGTGTCTGATGTTCCACCGGTTCTGGTCAATAGATGACAAGCAGATCCACACACAATACAGCGCGCTGAGGTCTATTGTGGTGACAAACTACGAAGAAACCATTAAGATGCCAATCAATGAACCTGCCATGGGAAAGAAGAAGTCACAGATCCAGGTAGAACTCAAATTTTTTTGGCCTTTACGTTTCCAACCAGAGAACACGGAAAAGAGTGACTGTGAGCACAAAGAAACTTGAACTTCTCAGCCAGAGAGGGCGCTAAAGAGCACAATCCTACACAGCGTTTTCTTTGGATGAGTGTTGACCTTCCATTGACAGGAATATGTGGACTACAACGGGGGACCAGGAGTTCAGCATATTGCCCTCAACACGTCAAACATTATTGGAACCGTGAGTATCCAGTAACGAACCAGCAGGAAGATTTCTTTTCTCTCTGCATACACATCTATAAAACTATAAATGTAGAGAATGTTTTTCAGAACAGCTGATGTACTTTTATAAGTTTCATTTACGTTCAATCACTTTTATTGAAAACAAAAGTGGCTTTTAGAACTAACTATGACTTAGAAAATCTTTTCACAGTTCTGGTAATCACATTCTGAATCCCACGTGTTTCTGCTTTTGTCATTAAACAGATTGTGAACCTTCGTGAACGAGGGCTGGAGTTCCTCTCAGCACCTGACACGTATTACGTCACCCTGAGGGAGAAACTCAAAACTGCCAAAATCCAGGTGAAGGAAGACCTGGACCGTTTACAGGTGAGGATTATTTCTGCAAACAGTCGAAACAGTCAATTTTGCTCGAGTACTTTAGTATAAATGATCTGTGTTCCCTTTTTAGGAATTGAAAATCTTAGTTGATTTTGATGACAAGGGTTACCTTCTGCAAATCTTCACCAAGCCTGTGCAGGACAGACCAACGCTTTTCTTGGAGGTCATACAGAGGAACAACCACTTTGTAAGTGACCAGTAAGATAGCTTAGCTTCCATAGATGAGGGAGATCTTTGCGTTGTTCCGTGTGACCGAGTAACACTCCAAACATCACTGGCATTTACAACCATATAATAAAACCTGATTTGAGGTTGTCTATAGGCTATTTTATTTTGTTCCTATCAAAGAAGACAAGAGGAAAAAAGGAAGAATTGTACAAAAATAAATCATTCAAGTTCATAAGGAGCCCCAGCTGGACTCAGGTTTTTCTTCAGGGGTGCACATTTCTGAACAAATTGATAAATACTGGTATGGCCTCTGGGGCCCGGCAACAGTTTTCAACTTTCCTTTGTTGGTTATTGTAGACCAGTTGGATTTACAGGTCTGTGATTGCATTTTCCATTCCTTTGACACCTTTAAGAGAGAGAGCTGCCTGAACACCTGTTTACAGCTCCCACCCAGTGTGAACAGTATCAGACAAGCCCACTCGTAAAAGCTCAGTAAATCTATCATAGACACTGATTAAAAGGCTCACAGCTTCACAGCAAGGGGAATCTTTGGATTGGGTTGCACCCTGTGGCACTTTTTTTTTCTTTTTGACACCCAGCACCCATTCTGCTTGTCAGAACAGGCACATCTTGTCACTCTGCAGTCTTCAAATGTGGATAAAATGCATGAAAGTGAGGAACTGAACCACAGCAAAGACTCCCTAAGATAAACCATGGACACTTGATCTTTTGATTGCTGATGAAAATATTTACATGATTAATTTGTAAGCTCTGGGTGAGCGTTGACCTCTCAGAACAGAGGTGATGTTTGAACCTTGAGAGGATATTTAACTGCTGTTTGTGATCCAACATCAAACACCACTAATTCTGTCTGTGAGGAGGTTGTTGAGCCGTAACAAATGACAAAGACGGAGGCAGATCTGTGGATAGTTAGCCATCTGTGTGTCTGTTCTCTTTTCAGGGCTTTGGGGCAGGAAACTTCAAGTCTCTCTTTGAGGCTATTGAGAAGGACCAGGATGCCAGGGGCAACCTGACCGTGCTGACACCTGAAGGGAAGGCCAAGGCCTTTTATTGATTCCCCGACTGCCGAACAGCACTGACTCTTATGTTGTAGGCTTTGTGGCTGCGGGCTGCATTTCAGAAATGATCAGTGACACTCACACAACTGTAATATATCAAACACGTGTGAGTGTTGAAAATGTTCATGAGACAACTGCAAGCGTTATGGGATATGCTCAAAGCTGTAAAGTCGTAAATAGGCACTATATAAATAAAATGAATTGAATTCAGTGTGTTTAACTAAATAAAGAAGCTTGTGTTGATGTGGTCTGACATGTGACTTGTCACATTTTTAATGTGACAGTTGTAAGATTGATTATTCAAACACAGTGCAATTAAAAATCATATTTTAATTTAGACTGAAATTTACTGTTCCACATAATTCAAATCACAAGTGAAATATTAAGTATCGAACAGTTTAAGAGTCATACGACAGAAAGGGTGCCAATTGTGTTTCGAGAACATTATCTATATATTTACAGTAGAAGTCATTTTTATTATTAAGAAAAGTGTCATTCACTTGTGCCACATGAAGTTGCATTTTTCTGAAGGTCGTGAGAAGACCGAAAGTAAGTTCTCCCTTCTTGTTAGTATATTTCATGATTTTGAAACTCTGACTAACAAGATCATCCATCATCATCTGTACCCTGTGCAGGGTCACGGGGGTCTGCTGGAGCCTATCCCAGCTCACCTCGGGCGGAAGGCAGGGGTCCACCCTGGACAGGTCACCAGTCCATCGCAGGACCTAACAAGATCAGTCTCAACTAACTGTCCTCTTATACTTCAGTTATTTGACAAATGTATTGATAGTTGACAGAAGTGGAAGTACTTTGAAGAATTGATGAATGAGGAAAATGAAAGAGAACAAAGAGTAGAAGAGGTGATCGTTGTGGACCAGGAGGTAGCAAAGATTAGTGAGAATGAAGTGAGGAGGGCATAGAAGAGGATGAAGAATGGAAATACAGATGATCCTGATGATGTACCTGTGCAGGTATGGAAGCGTCTAGGAGAGGTGGCAGGAGAGGTTTTGATGAGGACATTCAACAGGATCTTAGAGAGTGAGAGGATGTCTGAGGAATGGAGGAGAAGTGTGCTGGTATTGATTTTTAGAACAAGGGCAGCTGCAGAAGAATGATGAGCCGTCCAATGAAGTTCTGAGAAAGAGTAGTGGAAGCTAGACTAAGGGCAGAAGTGAGTTTGTGAACAGCAGTATGGGTTCATGCCAAAAAAGAGAGTACTGCAGATGCAATATGTGCTTTTGAAAACGTTGATGTACAGAGAAGGTCAGAGGGAGCTGCATTATGTCTCTGTCTTCAGAAAGCAGATGACAGGATGGTGAGAGAGAGGAG
>JBAMYA010000006.1:10830798-10885019 GCA_037176975.1 Arrhamphus sclerolepis | reverse complement strand
GATCTCCAGCTACGCTTTTCTGCATGACTCTCATTTCTGCTTTCTCTGTGGAGAAAACCGCAGAACCACTCTATTTTTTTCTGTTTTTTTCCTTAATCTTTTGTTAATTCTGTATTTCTAGTTAAGTTTCTGGTTTTGGTAAAATCTTTTTTAAGTCTTCATGGTGTTTGTGTCACATGTCGTTGGTTGATCTGTTGTGCTCACCATCGTCCACGGGGTTTCTGCTGAACCTTTGCTCCCTTTTTCTTCCTGCTCTTGTTTTCACCTGAACCCTGCTGCTTCCTCCATTACCCTCCTGGATTCTTGCTTGTGATTTTTCCCTTCCTCCTTTCTTCTTTTCCATCTACCCAATGGTAAAACGTCATCCTGTCTTAGTTTCAACATCGGATATTATTTATGTGCTCTTGGAAATAAAATATTCTGTTATGAGATTTGCAAATCATTGCATTTTGTCTTTTGTTTTTTTAATCTATGTCTTACTCAGTGTCCCAACATCTGTAGAACAGGGGTTTTACATACAACTATGACTCATTATTAACCACTCATAATTTTGACAATTGTGAGTGAAAGATTCTTGCATTTTGAGCTGTAAATTTGCTCTTCTTTTCTCAGAGCAAGTAGTAGTACAAAAGGCTGCAGGGCTGGTTTGTGCATTGAATACTGAAGAGGAAGATGTGACAGACCATGCTGGGTCTGGTTTGGGAACGACTCCTGTTTTCTATATCAGTATTACCAGTCAGGTGTACTTTCGTGCATCAAGTTGGCCCATATTATTTGTCTACCATGGGCTTTTCTTTTGCTCACTTAAACTCTTTTTAGTCCCACAAAAATATAGTGTGTTGTTTGAGATTTCATATAATCTGCCAGGTCTCATCTTCAAGAAAACTGTCAATTCTTTCTTAATGAAATAACTACAAGGCTCACACATCACCCTTTTTTCTGCCTTTATAGTGTACCCCCATTGTCATGATGTCTTATTTCCAACTCATCTGATCTTACTCTAACATGGAGGCTTAAAGCCTCGGTTTCCATCACCTAACAAGAGAGCTCAACCATACAGTGTTGGTATGTTAGTGTTTAACTTGTCTTCAACTTCTGCCAATGCTGCATGAAGTGTCTTTAGCTCAGTTGTTGCCTGGCTACCACAGACCTACTGCATGCGTTCATGATGACCCTTGGTGAGATGCATAAACCTTTGCCCTTTCTTCACTGAGAAAGCAACCATAACCAGGTACTTCTCACCTCTGTCTCTGCCCCCACTAACCAAAAGAAATGAGAGGAAGGTGGTTACAGGAAGCTGAGGAAACTTTGCAAGGGTGCTTTGAGGGCTGGACTGGGATACTGTCATGGTTTGGGTTTTAGTTTTTTTTTTTTTTTTCAGTGTTGGTGGTTTTGTCCTGCTTTTAGTTTGAAGTCCTGTTATGTTCTGTTTGACCTTCCTGTTCCTTGTTCCCCTGATGTTTCACTGTGTCTCATTACCCCTCTTTGTGTGTATAAGGTCCTGTCTTTGTCTGCTCTGCGCTGGTCTGCACTGTTTGCTCCCCGTGTTCGTGCATTGATTTTTGTTTTGTGTTTTCCGCACTTTGTTCAAAGTTCTTTTGGTCCCAGTTCCTTTTATGTATTTTCCTGCTGCTGCAGCGTTTTTGGCTTTTCTGATTATTAAATATTGCTCTTTGGATTACTCCTGCCTTCTGCCTGCTCTCCTGCATCTGGGTCCTCCACAACATCACCACCACATGACAGATACACATGAAGCTGGCATGACAGGGTGTGTGACAGCCCACATCAGCTTCTGTATAGTGTATCACCACCAAGAGAATGAGGTCCAGCCGAGTAATAAGCCTTTGATCACCTGTGACCTGACTGGTGGAAGCCTGGGCAGATCCAATTAATATCTTTGAGCCAAGGGCTTCTTCAACTCCACTATAACAAGAAGCAGAACAGAAGGTCATTTTTCCCCAAGACAAAAACTTTTAAAAATGACTGCCTGGAGAGGGGACACTTTTAGTGTGAAATGGATCATCTATGAGCCCCTTTTTTTCTTTTGATCTGTAAAACGTTATTTAATTTATACTGAAATTATTTTATTTTATTTTATTTTAGGATTTTCCATGACTGTTTTCTATCACTCCATTTGCTTAGCTAAGGTGTTGTATTTCCCCATTATTAAAAACATTGGACCTGTTGAAAGTTATAAAGCATCTGATAGCCCCTATGACCATGGAAAGGATGATGTGTTATTATTGTTTGTTATTTTATTTTTTATAATAATTTATTTTCTTTGGTCAAATGGGTACAAGCATCATTTTAATCATTATATAACATTTTGCACTATCTGGAATTGGTAGAGCAAGGTCATGTACGTCACAGTTTTATACATTAACTTACTTGTTAATGTTTTAAAATGAAATTTTCATTGCACAGAGTAAATGCTCTGTTTTGCCAAACTAACCAAAACGAATGTTCATCCAGTTTGAGGTTAAACACAGCAACACATTTTTCACAGAATGGAACTGAGCTTAAACAAAAAAACAAAACAAAAAAAACCAAAAAAAAAAACCCAACCCAAATGTTTATTTGTTGACAAGATTATAGTATGTAACGTGATTTAAGTCGCTGATCTCAGAGGACTGAGATGATGTCATGGTCTGGACAGTCTGCATCTTATGAGGACCTCTCTGGTCATTTTGTGGGACTGGTTTTCTGTCTAAAGTTAAAAAATGCATTAAGAATTTTAGTAAAAATGAAACAGAATGTGTGATTGTGTATTTTACGTCATGTGTAGACTTTAACTTTTGGGGATTATAAGTGGATATTTCTATCAGTTCAGGCTTATGCATTTAAATGTAATATTAAAAGTTAATTTAGGGAAAAAATGTTTTACTGTTATTGTGCAACAAGAAGATATTCAAGATACATGCCCCTTTTATTTATGTTACTGAAAAAAATATCAAATCAGAGATACATGCATATGTGTGTATGTATATATGTACACAAAAAAATATGTGTATATATATTTATTTATATATTTTTTATGTTTTATTTCTTCCTACTCATATTTTTATTGTATTATAAGCTGCTGTGATACATGAATTTCCCCCTGGGGGACCAATAAAGTCTATCTATCTGTCTATTTATCTATATAAATCATTGTGTAAAAACTTAAACACAGTTCTTCTAATTTCCATTGTTGGCTCAGTTGGTAAGAGTGGTTGACTTCCAATCAGAAGATTGGTGTATAGAGTTTATATACAATATTAATATATAAACAATAGACACTGTTTGCATGTGTATGTCTGAGAGGGGAATTGGGTGAATGGGAAACATAATGTAAATGGCTATGCAGAACCTAAAATGGTCTAAAAGACTCTTTAAAAGAATGAATGATTGTGGGGAAAAGGTTCTTACCACCTAAGAAGGCTGTTGCAGATGATACCTGTGAATCCCTGGTAGCAGCAGGATGAGCCAATAGTGAGTGGGCTGTATTGAATTAAAAAAAAGAAAAGAAGAAATACTACAAGAACAAAAAGACCTGAGAGTTTGTGAGCTATAATGTGTTTTTCAGTTTTGGAAATCTGCTTAAAAGTAAGAAGTTTCAACCATTCATCTTCATCTTCCTTGACAGGGTGGATTTGTGCTCTCTAGGTGTTACTGAGCTGCAGCCATACTTAACCCATTAATAATCCCCATGAAGTGGCAAACGCAACGAATAGGATCTAACAAGATCCTCCAGAGTGAGCCTTAGCCTGCCAACACAGCAGCAGAGCACCAGATTTCCACAAAGCTGTTGAAGCTGAGATTTAAATGTATGAAATGTTTTATAGTGCCGTTTTCAAACATTTTATTCAAACGCGTAAGAACACATAATCTATTTGGTCTTACAATGAAAAGTGTACATAACCCCACAGGGAGCATTTGATTTAGAATTTTATGCTATTTTATGAAAAGCTGTTTCAATTCTCTCTGTAGCTCTGGGTTCTGTGAGTGCTTCTGTTAACTGTGGGTTTGATCATCGCTACCTTCTGCTGACACCTGGACCTGGTGTTTCCTGGTGTTGGCTCCTGATTCTGTTGCTTATTCTTGTTTTCTCTTACCCTGATGTCATCTATCGCTCTTCCTTTTACAACATTCACACGCCATCCCTCGTGAACAAGCACAGCTTCACTGACTCTAGTCTTATTTACGTTGCGCTCTGATGTCTTTTGTTCTGCCTGAGTTTGAGCCTGGTTCAGTCACTGAAACGGTGTGTGTCTCATATATTGTATTTGTCATGGCTCAAGAACCAGGTTAGGAGAGACCAGAGGCTTATTCAGTCTGTGAGAAATTGTTGTAAATAGAAAACTTATTTTTAATGTCCATGTACTGTAAACCTGAGCAATTGTAATGGAGGTTATTTTGCTGGAATTGTTGCTTGGCAGTGTTAGCTCAATGCTGACTGTGTGCATTTTTATAATTATTCTTTTGATTTCAGAGATGGAGTGATTTGGACTCGAGTTGCACTTAATGCCAAACATACATGAAGAGACTGGGAAAAAACTTTAGAAATGACTTCAAAAATACTAAGTTTTATGTCAGAAATTGAAGGCTTTGCACTTATTGGAGATGAAATATTGGGGGTTCAGTATTTAAACAACTGTAGCCAGATTCATTTCTGAATCATGGAGACCAACAATCTTAATTAGTTGATTGTTTTGAATTCTATTTAGCAATGAAATGCTGGACTGGTTGACAGGCAGAATTTTAAAGAATGCTCATTACTGCCATAACAGACTTAAGATTACCTTGCAAAAGAAAGAAAAACAAACAAACAAACAAACAAAACCTCCCCGTAACTTTGAAGTTTAGTTGGTTTTCATGGCAGACACTGACAAAGCGGACTGCTCTGATGTGCGTCCTGTGTTTTCTGTCATTCAGTGTATGTTTACTGAATAACAAGTAGATCAGATTCTAAAATGAGTTGGTGTTGCATTTATTCAGCAACTCAGTCTAACATCAAACTAGAAACATTGATTGAAATTTCAATGCCATCCTCTTGCCAGCCAAAATGTTCCCCTCCCACTAGTTCCAGGATACCTGGGGGAGGTACCCCATCATTCTACCACTGGAGGACTCACCCTGCTCGTCGTCCACCACATTACTGACAGACATCTTCCTTGCCAAGATTGTTTAGGCCTGATGTGGTGTGCTCAGAGTCCATATTTTGCTGCTCACCTGACAGTATCCATCTTTCCTCATAGTTGAAACACGTAGCTGACCAACACACAACCCAGCTAACGTTAGAACAAGCAGCCCCTGGTCACCTTTCTCCTCCAGTGCTGCGGTTGCCTGTATGCTCTGGATTATTCCATCAATTTTCCTGTGCTACACGCCTTTTCTCCCTCTCTAGCTCTATGCTAGCAGTCACCAACCAGAATATTTCTCAGCTTTCCACCAACTCAACCTTAACTGACACCAGGAGAGCAGGTTGTCTTCAAGGATGCTGGTATAAGCTATCAACTCATTGTCCACCTTGAGGCTCTGGCCTTTTGTTTACATACCACTTTTTATCTCCAAACTGCATCCCCTAGATGTGGTCTCACCACTGCATTACATTGTCACAAACAACATGTGAATATGACTAACCGAGGTCCTCTCCTTTAGTCTTCTCAATCATTTCCACAGCTGCACCACCTGAAACAGTTTGCTCACCTCCAGAGCACAATACAATAAAGTTCTCATCCTCATTGAATTCACCGCTCACAATAACCTGGGCTTCCTGTACACTAATAAAACCTGAAAGGAACTCCTGGACTGCTTTTCATTCAACCAGATCGCAGTCACTGGATTCACCTTCGCTAACATACCTCATTTTTGCCCTGACAAAACATACACTTTCAACTTATCACCAACCAACTTATCACCAACTCACCACATAGTTGGAACCATGCATCTTTGACAGTGCTCTAACATTTGAACACCACATCGGCCACATCACTAAGATGACTTACTTTTGTCTCAAAAACATTGCAATTCTCTGACCTTCAGTCAAAACATCTCTGATTCATGTGTAGAACTACCTGGTTTCACTCCCTTACGGATGGTCAGAGACACTAACTGCCGAAGTTCCATGTGATAGGTGCTTCATGAAACTGTTGTTAGGATACAGACCAAACACCCTGAAGCACTTGTATTAGTATCTGGAGATTTCAACAATGTCGAACTGTCCTCCCACCTGACTGGATTTACACAGTTTGTTGACTGTCCTACTAGAGAAACTAAAAAACACTTGATCTGCTTTACGCCAATGTCAAAGATGCTTACAGAGCTCCTGCCTTACCACCACTGGGCCGGTCTGATCACAACCTGGTTTTTCTGCAGACTACAAACCCTGTGTGTTGAGTCAGCCTACAACTACCCTCACAGCCAGGAAATGGACACCTGAGGCTGGTAACGCTCTAAGGGACTGCTTTGAATGCACAGATTGGAATGTGCTGCTGGAAACAGACGGGAATATTATGGACATTGACAGTCAGGTTGATTGTTTTACTGACTATATCAACTTCTGTAGAGACACAGTCCATGTCTATCAACACAAACCATGTTCTTACCACATGGTGGTGGCTAGTGCACTCTTCTTTGCTGCATTGTGCTGTGGAGGAAGCCTTACAGACAAAAACACCAAGCGACTGGACAAGCTGGTCAAAAAAACAGGCTCAGAGCTGGGCAGGAGACTGGACCCACTAACATCTGTGGTGGAGAGGGGCACACTAAACAAACTGAAAGCTATTATGGACAACAGCAGATACCCTCTCCACAGTCTACTGGAGCAACAAAGAAGCAGCTGCAGCAGTCGGCTCCTCTCACTGCGCTGCAAAGTGGAAAGATTCAGGAGATCCTTCGTCCCCACAGCAATAAGATTATTTAATTCTATTTAATGAACTAGATGATATATTTATATATTTTTTTTACACTTTGATGATTATGAACACTTGACAATTTGAATTTCCCTTTGGGGATCAATAAGGATCTATCTATCTATCTATCTATCTATCTATCTATCTATCTATCTAATGTATATCTATCTATCTATCTATCTATCTATCTATCTATCTATCTATATATGTATATATATATATTTATATATATATATAAATATATATGTATATATATATGTGTGCACCAGAAGTCTATTAGACTGCAGTGTCATTCCTCTGTAGTCTGGTTTTTTTGCACACTGGTGCCTCTGCACACCTCCAGGCCTCCTCATAGCCGAGGCAAGACCAGGCCCATCTGCAAAGTTATTTTGATGAGCCACCCCTCTAAAAATCTCCAGGGTTCAAACTGTTGGAAGATCAAAGGACTAATACTGCAGTAATAATAAGTTACTGCCCTATGAACGCCTCATTCATCAGGGTGAGGCAGTGATATAGTACAGTTGTAACTGCAGGGCCATTAAGCACTCATCATATGATCCTATTTGCCATCCCCATGTGGAAAAACATCTTCAGCTCTGCAGATGGAGAGAAAATGAGAGATGAACTCTTTGTAGTAGCGCCAGAAATCAGAACTGATTAAGAAGTCCTAGAACATCAACACTATAACGAAATCTCCAACGCTAAATATTTTGGCACTGCTTCTTAACCACATCGGCATCCTCTTTCCCTCCTAGCAACCGGTTGAAGGTGTCTCCCAACCAGATCACATTTTAAAAACAAAGATTTGGCAGAGAATGGCATCATCTGGTCTCTGTTACTCTTCTAGAACATGACACAACATCCTATTTTTAGCTGAGTATTTTTTTTTCTGAAAAGGTGCCAACAACAGTGTGATGAAACCTTGACTCTCACGCACTCCTCTGGAAATGATGTACAGACCTAATATAAAAACCTGAAGTGGCCCTGCAATGAGGTGGCATGTTTTTTGTTTATGTTTTTTTTTCCTTCGGCCGCCCTCACCCTATAAGGACAAAAGCATCATGTGCATGTATGTTTCAATGTGTAGGTGCACAATCACTAATGCACAGCGTTACATGAACGAGGATATTCTCCCTGATCTCTTACAGGATTCACACTAGCTGACTTCATTAGAGGACATGTGTATCCAACTGCTGTGATAATCTCATTTTTCTGTGTAGATTAGCTCATTTCAAGGGTAATTTATGTGAGTACACTGTAAAACATTTCCAGCTGGTTCAACTTAAGTTCAATAAGTGCTACAAGGTTGAATCATAAAAATGTAATACGTTTACTGAATTTACCATAATAAGATCAAAAGTTTCAATTACAACATTAGGCACAGTCACTAGGATGTACAAGGGGCTTTTGTTTAAACACAGCAAGAAGTTAGTCACCGTAGACTGGCCAGATGATCTGTCCCATTTAACGCACCATGAGCACTGAGGTAACACTGAGCTTCAGCTCATGAAGGGTTATTGAGGTTTGCTTTAAATCACTGTCAAACTGAGATAATTTGAATCCTATTTTGTGCTACTTCTTCACCTACAGTAACGGTCGCATTCCAACCACAAGATTGGCTATTTGACGGTGGATTGACCAAGCAAGAAGGGATCACCATCAGTCTGGAGTCGGCCAGGAAATCGAAACCAGAGCAAATTTCAGAAGTTTGAAAGAAGAAAGGTCAAAACTGTAAAAATTAACTCTAATGCATTTTCCAATAAAAGCCTAAAACTTTTAAAATGTACATGAATGTTCTTCATTGTATGGAAACACATGAAAATTAGGACCTAAGAATAGTGAAGCAGAAAAGTTATCATTATAATTATTATCATCAACTAATAATATTACATAATAGAATACTTGATGTAAAATTAGGCATCTAATAACTTCTGTAAACACTATACTATACTCTGTTTTTCAATTTCCCAACAGCTCCAGATATTTAGCTTATATAATATAAGTTCGCCATCACTTGTGACTAGGATAACTAGTTTTTTAGACAAGTCTTTGAGCTGTTCACACATAGTGATCAAGTTCTGACTCCCGACTGAGGACCGCCTGCTGATTTGCCACTGATCTGTCCAGTCTGGCCTAAAATTGTATTGTCTGGTCTTGACTATGTGACTGGGTGGGCTGCGGGCAGGATATGACATCATTCTGCTGCCTAACGTCCACTTCGCCTGAGTCGTCTTCTTCATCGCTACCATTATAGGTTATACAAAGGGCCAACAGCAATGCTACATTCATCTTAAACTCCCCCATAGTTTTCTTTTCCTGCTTTTATTTCTTCGTTTTTGTCGACATCTTCTTCTTTTCTTTTTTTGACAAAGAGTGATAGTGCTACTCTACCGCCACCTTGTGGTGTGGAATGGTAGTTTACATGCAAACAGGCCTGTCACTGTAGTGAAGGGGCTGAGGAGGAGGTATGCCCTGTTAGAGGTGAAGGTCTGGTGGAGCCTCACGAATGGAAAAACACCTTTAATGTGTCTTTGTGATAAGAGCATCTGTGAGGAAAAAGTACATTTTCAACCTGGAGTCAGATGGAATCTTATGTTCAATTTGAAATAAACCTTGAAGCTGACATGAAAGGGACAAAATATTAGCCAGGACTTGTTAAGGGGACATGCTTTGCAATCCACACGCATACACAAGCAGGTGATAATCCAGCTGCTTCTATTTTGAAGAGGTGCTTCCCACTGGGCAGCACTGTAGACATCTCACTGTTTGGCTACAAAAAGTTTGTGGCAGCGCTGTCCAGAAACTCATATTGGACTTGAGTGTCACATAAGCCTGTTTTAGCTTCCCATGCCTGAAGTAGCCACGCAGAGCCTGTACACAGCCAATGTGTTATTTCAGCTAGGGGAGTGAGAAAGGGGAAGCAACAAGCTGCTAATCGTCAGCCACTGGAAAAGGTGAGGCGGCATCTGAATGCATTGCCTCTCAAAGCAAACAGTATATCTTCCAGTTTTATGAACGTGTCGGGAGGAGAGTTTGCTGTGCCATCAGCACCCAGTCCCTGTTTAGCTTAGCAACGCTGGCATCAGTCAAAAAAAAGAAAAAAGAAAAAAAAACTGGCAAGACATGACAAGATGAGAGGAGAGAGCACAGTAGAGACCCTCTGCAAATCACTCACACCTTGTTGGTAGGAGTGATGACAGCACTGAACAGAGCTAAACGTCAACGATGCTGCAGGTCAAGGTGACATGCTAAGCTGTGGCCTCCAGGCCTGTTTGACCCCTGAGTCTCACAGAGATGCTCAAAGGCTTCTGGTACTCAAGTGGCCAAAAAGATTCATAAACTACCAGTGCTTTCTTCTGTTTTTAGTAGGTACACCTGAGTACACCTTTCCCCTGTGTTTGACCTTAAACACGGCGACACATGACCAGTGATAAATAGATTTCAGCTGCCAAGTCTGTGTATATTTAAAGAATTAATTTTCAGTATATGTTCATTGAGGCTTGTATTATCGACCAAACCACTCTTTTTGTCAACAGAGTGAGATAAAAGGGCTTAAAAGGCTGCACTTATCTTTTGTCTCCCACCTCTTTACCTGAACAGACAGCATTAAATCTGTGTGTGTGTGTTTGATTCCTCTCACAGGCCACCAAAATCACTCTTTCAAAAACAGCACGTGACTGCAAAAATCAGAGGACACCACTTGTTTTTGAAGTGTTAACAAAAAGAGGAATGCACTTGCCATTAAGTAGGGAAACCTGAAGTACTCCTCCCATTGTTGTGCTGTTCACTAAGCAAAGCTCTCTGTGAAAGGTTTACTCTAGGAATAAAGGCTTATTCCAGTGCTTGCTAATACCTCTGCTCTCCGCACCCTCCCCACTTGCAAAGGCCTGCTATTTAAAGTACATGGCTGTACATTACAGCTAGCGCCACACTCACATCTACAGATTCCACCTCGGCTGTGAGCTTCCATTGTAAGCAGTGAGAAATTTCTCTGAAGATAATTCAGCCCCCAGATGCTTAAAGCATAGAACACCATGAATACAGCAACTGTCTGTCCTTAATGTGCAGATAATCTTCCAGAAATTGTGCCTCCAGTCCTTCAGAGATGAACCGAGGTCAACAAGCAGCAGCCCGAGGCTGGTTGGCTGGAACATGAAAAACATTCCCGCCGCTCAAGACTCTTCTTTGTGTAAAATAGTCTTTGGCGGACTCCCATGGGAATTCACTCTCCTGTTTGTGTGACCACAACAGTGGACTTATCACCTTGTTTCTCTAACCTTGGATTTCTAACGGCAGAAGGCAAAGACTTGCTGATTTTAACTCCTAATGTTTGTTTAAACTTTCTTGTCACATGGAACTTAGCAGACAGCAGAGCTTAAAGTAAAAAAAAATCCTGAGCCTGAACTTTTTTCCAAGGAGCGGGGGTGCAGTGAATCCAACGCATACACATTATAGGCCATTTGGCAAACAACTTTTTGTCACTGTGCTTGGTAATGTACAAGATGACCTACAATTTAAATTAGAAAGTAAAGGTTCTTAAGTTAAAAAGTGAAAACGTGAAACTCAGTCAAGCTAATTAATCTGATTCATTGACCAACCATTTAATTCATCCATCCATCCATTTTCTATACCCGCTATTCCCTGTTCAGGGTCACAGGGGTCTGCTGGAGCCTATCCCAGCTCACATTGGGCGAAAGGCAGGGGTACACCCTGGACAGGTCGCCAGTCCATCGCAGCCATTTAATTCAGTAAAGAGCAATTTATACAAAAAAACATATAAATTGCAACTTTTCCATCATCTTTGTTCAAAACAATGGTAAATGAAGTTATAGGAAATACATTACTTTGGGTCTTGTGCTGATATGGTGCATCACGGTGCTTTTGCACGTTGGGTCTTGACTCCTCTCCTCTTTAACATATTTACAGAGGAAGTTCATTTTAACAACAACAACAAAAAAGAAGTGGTAAACTGAATAATATGAAATAAATACAGTTCGGTCATCGAGCCACTACGTCCGCTGTTGCTCCAAACGGCTCATGTGTTGGAGCGCGCGGACAGCTGCTTTATGTCCGGCGTCTCCTTGGTGACGGTGAAGAGCTTTTTTGCCGCTAGTTGCATAGACTAGCTTCTTGGAGCACAACACACAAAACCAGGTACCAGGGTCCCTTAGCTTCTGGCACCAGCTCCCAGACTGCCAGCCCCCCTTGTTTTTAAGGCCCTCGTCAACTGCAACGTTTCCCCCTGGATTCATGAATTTAGCCTCCATTCTTTTGATTTTGGGAGAAACAACCGCCGGCTCGCCTCGGATGCTGCGTTCAAGACCACTCGGAGATAGTGTGTTTGTGTTTTGTTTTTTTCTGAATCATAGTCAAACGCCAGAGATCCGGCACGGTGCCAGAAAACTTTAAGCCCTGAGAGAGTTACTAAAATTCATACTTTCCAACATCAGCATTTTATCTCTAATGTATGGATGGATTCAATTCTTTTTAAAAAAAATATAATTAACAATTTTATTATACATTATTAAATACAACAACAGGGCAGAGACATATTCATTTTAAATACGATCATTTAATATAATCCAAATTGCAAAGCTAACGCTCACCGTAACCAAGCTAACATGCTGAGGTTTAGCATATACATGTTTGTGATGCTCAAAATCTTACTTAGCATGTTTTTACACATCATAAAGTACAATTAATGCACATTATGTAACTGAGTTGCTTAAAGGAGACCTATTATGCAAACATCACTTTTAGTGTTCTTTTGTATCTCCATTCAGGTCTCTCCTGCTCCTATAAAGTGTGAAAACAGACCATCCATCCATTTTCTGTGAATCAGTGGAACGATTGTGGTGTCAGGACTCATGAGCCGTTTAGATACCTCCCCTAGTGTGACATCAGTTTAGGGAAGACCCACCCTGGCACCACCCCTCACCTATCAACCCCTCTCAGAGCCCCCACCCACTAGATTAGTAGGAGTTTTGCTGGTTTTACGAGCACCGACGCCATGGCGAAGACATGTCACACATGAAGTGCTGTGTCCTCCACCTTCTCCCAGCCAAAGAGAGCAGAAGAACTGCGTGGCTCCATTTCATTGTCAGTGGCCGTGTTCCAGCAACAGTCTTCAAGAACCTTGTTGTGTGTGCGAACCACTTTAGGGCAGACTGATTTGAGACCCTCGGACAGTACACAGCAGGATTAGCCAGCACACGGCATCTGGATCTGGACCAATTATTTGAGTTTGTACTGCAATTCAGCTTGAGTGAGCTTCTTTATGTTTTGCCATTTGTTGTGGACTGGATGTGGCTGCTGGGCCTGTGTCCACCTGCGGCACCCCCTACATTACCCAGAGTGCTAGGTAGCCTGCAGCAGCTTATTTGCATTAAAGTGACAGAGCCCTTAAATGGCAAATTCAGCAAGGGACTGAAACTGGCAAGAATAGAGGTGGTGAGATCTCTTTATGTGAGTGATTTTGAGCAAAGAACTTCATAAACATTTTTTGTTCAGCCCAAAGACATATTCTAACTTGTTGAAAAAGGGCTATAACAGGTCCCCTTTAAAATATCATGAAATATTGATCTTGTAATTTGGATGGTTTTGTGTGCAGCTTGGACCCAATCCCATTTCCAGCCCCTAGCTCCACCTCAGAGCTGCACGCAGTGTTTGGGACCCAGATGTCTGGCCAGCTTCACTGTTTGTAAACTATTTTATTGGCTGCTTTCACATTTTGTCGGTCTTTACAAGTATTTCTTTTTTTTTTTTTTAATCTCTAAACATATGTTCAGTGTAGCGGCAGTAAAGTTTAAGGTAACAATGCAGAAAAGCTTGCTTAGGCAAACTCATAGCTGCTGTATTTGGTATTAAAAAGCCATAAGCTCAATATGATCATGAAGATCTGAGACCTTCAAAAAGGGTATCTGTGACTGTATTTTTTCTTATGCCCTGTTTAGATCTGGTATTAACATTTGCGCTGAGGGATCCTGTCCAGCTCGACGCATGTCTTCTCTCCAGAGGCACCCTGTGATCAGATGTCACTCCCCGTCTATGCAAATAAAAAAGTGCATGATTTCCACCTGCATAGACCAAACGCATTACTGTTTTTCACCTGCTGGATGCAGCAATGCAAACTGGCAAAAGGCTTCAGACAGATTGAAACAGAAACGAGACATGTTGGAGGTTAAGAAAAGAAGAGCAAAAGGGGTGAATCAAAAAAAAAAAAATCACAGATGAGTCTATGACATTGTGGTTGTCATTTGTTACGGATCCTACTTGTCGTTTTGCGTTTTAATATGGCGCTGTTGTTGAGCGAATGCGTTACAATGTAACCTTGAAGCTAATGCTTTATAACTTTTGAAGCTGTTACCCTGTAGATGACTTGGTCAAAGTGCTGTGGACGTGTTTTATCATGAACAAAAAGAATATTACTCTCAGGAAAACATTGAGAAAGTACTTGTACATTTGTTTAATTTACCAAAAAACAGATTTTAAATGGTTTTCTAACTTCCATGCAGTAGGCCTAGAGTGTGTCTCACACTAAGACAAATGAAATGTGTTGGATTTATGTATTTTTGTTTGCTTTAAATATATTAAAGGGAAAACACATTACAGTGGTTTAAGAAGTGTACAGTCATTGTCTTCAGTTTAGCAAATAAAGGCCAAGGCTGCAGAAGATAATAATCCTTACTTTTACTAGCAGAACAAAGAGACAGAAAAGTCATAGTTTATCCCTCTGAAGACAACCGTGCAACTGTCTGGCACTGTTAAGCAAATAATGAATTTTTTGGGAGAGAAATCAAAGGCATTTCATACCAGCCAAAATGTCTATTGTGTACCTGCTGCTTTTTGCATTTTCTCTCAAGCGCTGAAATATCAATCTTTTTCCAGATGTTCCCTGATGTTCTTTCTCTTTGACCCATCTCAGATGAGCTGGAGTCAGCTACCAAAGGCGTAGATGCCAGAAGCAGCTGCCACGACATTTTCAGTCCCTGTCTTTGCTTAAAAAAAACAACAAAAAAACAAAAAAAATGAAACAAACAAATAGCAGAATAGACCAAACTAAGATCAGCGTTCCCTCCTGATCTTGGGTAATGATTTATTCTTCTTTCAACCAGCTTCCCTTGTTCTCAACCACTTCCTGTAACTAGATATATCCTCATTAATGACTTTTTTAAATGCCGTATAGTTACTGAACAAGGCATCCAGGGTAAGTTTAGCCACTCAGCTCAAGTTACGCAAGACCATCTCCCAGACACACCGATTCCAGCTTGGTGGACTGGAATATTGATCTCTATCACATACTCATGCTGCAGCTGCCCTGCCTTTCTACGCTGACCATCAGGTCGTCCACCACCACAGCATCTGTACCTTGGTAGATATTCTCCCATCACCCCCAAAATCTTTCTTGGAAGCATATCTATGGGGCGTGATAGGCATGACATGTGGCTCAATACATAATGTGAAGTAATATCAGGAGAGCAAAGCAGCAGCTACTGGTTAGCAGAACAATCACTTGGGTTTATGAGATCAGACAGATAAATCTGATCTGTGCACCGCTCCGACTGACTGATTTTTAACACGCAGATTCTGGAATACTTGAAACTATGGAAAATCAACAGGCCGTCAAAGAGCCGTCATCAGGACCTCAATGGGACTGGGACAGACAACTCTAGAGGCCAACTGTAACCCAAATACACAAGCTACCTCGAAGCGTTGTATGTATCAACACCATCTCTGTTCCTGTTCTGTACGGACCCATAGTACCTCACCCCGATCATGGAAAAAAGTGATTATGGATACCAGTTCTGAGGTGCAGCAATCATCAGCTACTTCCTCTACACAGAAGACATTGATCTATGCAACAGGACTTCATGATCAACCTCACATCACTGACTCACAAACACAGTAGAGTCAATGTCATTTTTATTAATGCTGATACAGGATTACTGATAAATATACAGAACATATAGAGAATCAAAAGTGTTTCTCTCAGCCCCACGCTAGGATAAACAGCATAACAGCAACATACGGATATAATAATAGAATTTGGAGGAGATCAGTCTGGTCATATGGTGTTAAAGAGAGCTATAATGATCACAGCTATGAGATGGCTGCAATAAATACAACAATAAATTGGAGGAGAAGCCACAAGCAAAAAAGCCTGGGTGAAACGGAAAAGATCCAGAGAGAATGCAGTGTGCGTGAACCGCCATGAATACGCAAAGCCCCTTTCCAGTGCCACCACCCTAGATCCCCTCGTTGAGAAATCAGCTAACATTGTGAGTCATCCTGCAGGCGTAAATGTAACGTTCAAAGCAAAGCTTCCTTTTGTCATATTCAGAAGCTATTTGCAAGAACCTCCACCCTTTCAGCATGGTCGGTCTTTCCCATGTACCACAAAAAAACAAAAAAACAACAAAAAAACAAATTTGGTTGATAATAAACTCCAGCCTGAAGAAATGAGTTGAGCTCACATGTGATAGATGAACTTCATGGGGCAACAGACATGACAGTTACCTCCCCTTGATAATGTCTGGGAAATGCACTCCTGAAAACAACAAAAATGCACAGAACTCATGCTACTGCTGGTGTGGCAGAGAAAAGGTGGGTTATATAGGAACAACAACAATAGGATAGCCAACAGGACAGACACAAAGATCTGCCTATAAAAGTTCAGGTGAAAACACACACACACACACAGTCCCAGGCAAAGAAAACAGGATTACTGAATAATCAGCCAAAAGGCCTTTTCATCTGAGGAGCAGAATAAATAAGAAGAGCTCTTTATTAGAGTCAACAAGTTCAGACATGGGCCCCAGACCTAATCACTGCAGGAGCTGTTTTCACTAAACAACTTCAAAATCGTGCTGTTTCACAGAGTTCAGGTTCAAGTGGGAGAATGTCAGCTGAAAAAGTGAAGATTAAGACGTTTATTAAGGGTTAAACTCAGAAAGGAGCGCATTCAGAGCGGCGATCCTGGCACAGCAGAAGCGCCTTTCCTCCTGCAGTCGTGGGCTGCTCGGCCGCTCGGCCCGAGAACCTTTCCAGAGCTGCCAGTAAACAGACAAGCCAGGCTGGCGAGGAGAGCGCAGACAGATCACTTCCACTGCAGCACAACATGCTGGCAGAGAAAGTCAACAGACTTCTGCTTGTGTTGTGTAAAGACACAAAACCACTGGCGCACTTGAAATTTTTTTTTCTTCTATTTCAAGTATTTGCAAAAAAGAGGGCTGCATCTGAAACACAGATCGGTGGAAACAGCTGTAAAAAAAAAAAAAGAAAAAAAAGGAGGAAATCTGGATACTTTTGACATACTTGTTATTTTGGAAGATTTGGAACACAGATTTTTTTTAAGTTAACTTGTGTAAGAGTGGATGCAATTGTATAAATCATGCGCTGTTGTGGTTACAGTAATAAGTCATGATTATTACATTACATTATACAAATCAAGTGTTTAGGAAATCAGGGAACAATTACAAAAAACATCTGGCCCTCCTCAGATGAACAAAAACACATGATACAATATATTTTGTATTTCTTAAGCCGCAGAAGCCAGGTACTGCCAATTACTTGAATAATTAATCATTAGCACGGGTTTTGGTCGTGGGCCGGTCTGGAGCTTTCAGGTATGTGTTATCAGCAATGATCTTCGTCAAGCACCTGGGAAAGGTTATAACCGCATTTACTAATAATTTGTAATCCATAATTTTTCAACAGTGCAATTTAAAAAGGGTGTAATTTCCTCTTGATATGACTGTAAATACTGTTGATTATCTATGCTTTAACTGGTATGAGTTTCACAACTGAGCCACTATATATTCATGCCATTATGCCTCCTCCAATGAATTTCTGTAGAAATCGGCAGTGCACAAAGATGTTTATCTTGCTTTCCCTCAAAAGCAATATCCCATTGTTCGTGTTAATAAAGGATGTCATAAAAGGCAGCTTCTGTTTGTGAATGTCATTCCTGATACTGACTAGTACTTATGAATGCCACTACAAAACAGGTTTTATACATGCTTTGAGGAGGATCGCAAATGGCCAGAGGGTGATACAGAAATGCACAACAATCAGGCCATTGTCAAAAACAGCTATTGGGATTTCTGTTTTATGCAGCACATAAAGCAATATTAAACACTACAAGTTGTTCTTCCACTGCTACTGTCAACATGCTTTTATGCTGAAGGACGGTTTTTAAATCATATCTTTTGAATCAAGCAAACATGTGGCTACAGCGGCTGTTTTTTTTTTTGTTGTTGTTGTTTTTTTAAAAAAAATTGGGGGCCAAAATGTTTTAGTCCAACAGGTCAGAGACAGCTTGCTATAATACTATATATAATGCTATAGTACTTGCAGGGCTGGATACTTCTAGGAAAATTTCCAGTGTGCAACTAACTAGTCTACCTTGCATGTTCTGTCTCATAACGCAACATTTGTGGGAGAAATGCAACTCTTGTGCAAGGAATGGTATGTGAATAACGTGCATAATTTATGGTGTTATTAAAGACTGGTGTCACTGACTCGACATTGATCCTGTTGCTCATCTCATACAAAGGTTTCAATGTGGGTGTGATACAGACTGGATTGCAAAAAGTTCCATTCGAGGGCAACAGTTAAAGACCATAAGTACAGCATCTGAAAGAAAGGCTTAAAATGTTTTCCTCCTCACCAGAAGATGACATTCAACTGTCAAAACAAAGTTTAAAATGGAAACATGAACTTTCCAAGTTGTTCATCAATAAAGAGCATCAGAGAGGCAGTGCAAATCAAGAGAATCAGCACAGAAATCTCTGAAAAACTATATAAAACAAAGGATAACAAAGAAACGTCAAGGTTTTCAGCATCACTTTGTTTAGTCTATGGTCTATTCTAAGTGTTTTGTGGTGCAACATGAACCGACTGTGGCTGTCGGAGTATCTATAGACTGGCATGACAGTCAGACTAAACCAGAGACTGACCTGGCACTGCACATCTCACACTAACTGATTCATCCCCTTCAATAGGCCGAATGCAAACTCCTAAACAGCTGCACACTGAATTCCCAATAAATCCACCACAACCAAAAGCAATGAATCTCGCAAAGAAAGCGAGGATGCAGGTGGCTGGAGTGGAGTTTACTGCAACACATTCTTTCCAGGCAACCAAAACAACAAGAAACATCCCTTCCCTCCACACAGGCACAGTCACTCCTCCTCCCTCCTTCACCATTCTGGATTTCAAAGGCCCTCAACAGGGGGGGTGGGAAGCACTCGGAAGCAGTTCCCCTTTGTTCAAGGGTACTTTTGCATGCGGGAGAGAGGGCGCATGCTTTGTTTATGGAATAACACAGTGTTGCCATTAAGGCTTTAATCAAAACTATTTTCTGTAATCAGGCTTGAGTGACAGCCCTCTTCCCCAGTTTGGTTCCCGTTTGAAGGAGCAACAGGAGGAAGAAGATTGGAGCAAGGAAGTGTGGGAATGTCTCTACATCGTTGCCATGGCGGGTAGCTCCTCAACATGGCTTTAAATTAGGGGAAAAGAAAACACAGGCTAAAAAAAAAAAAAGACAGTCTCCTAACTATATTCCTGCCTGCTAATTTGTCACCACTTGAAAAATGGAGAAAAAAAATAGCAACAGTCTCAATCAGACTACTTTAAAGTTTGGGGATGCCAGCCAGTGTGTATGGAAGAATACTTAAACACAGGGGTAATTTAGGTCAGCTCTGTCAACGTTACACATACATTTAAACAGTTGTGGGTAGAATCTATGGAGTTGTGACAGCATTCATATTAGAGGGAAGCAGAAATGGAGAACTGGAGTGGCTGGCTCTGGATGACTGGGGTCAGACCTGTGACAGATGGCGCTTTAAAGCTTTACATCCAAAGCCAGGGCTACATAGCAGCGCTGAGCTATGCCCCCCCCCCGCCTCCTGTCAAAGTCATCAAGCGTCCTGAACAAAACATTAGGCTCACGCCAAATAATTCCCTCCAAAACCATCTTCTTTTCTACATCCAAGAGCAAAAGGGGTACAGGAGAGCCGGCGGCATGGCAAGATGTTTTAGCTGTCTACTTCCACATCCAAGAGAGGATGGGGTCACAGACAGGGGAGTTTCTCAGATCAGGCAAGTGGGGAAAAGTACATGGAGTATTCATCTCCACATCTGTGTGTGTGAGTGAGGTACCTTATTAGGCAGGGGCAGACAGGGGGATACCCTGTGCTCCAGTTTGACGATGGTGATGAAGTCACTCTCCTGGCGTTCATCCTCACTTGTGTTGCACAGAGACAGAGGGTGATACTGCAAAAAATATGATGAAATAAACATAAGAAATTAATCAACTGGACTTATTTGACTTTTCTTTTCTTTCTTTCTTTTTTTGGCCAAACCCACTTCTCTGCAAGTACGACAGGTGTACAGAACACCCCATTAACAAACAACAACTGAAAACAGCATCGATTTCAACGGTTGGTATATCTAGCCACCTCATAATGTTACATTTCACTTTTCTTTAAATCTATGAAATTACTTAAAAAAAGGAAAGAAAAAAAGACATGCAAAAGATAAAAGTACTAAAGATGCTTTCACACCAGGAAAAGTTCGAGGCCTTCATGTGTTAGACTAAGGCGTTTCCTTCCTAAACTGTACCCAGAAAATACGAGGAGGGAAAATTCTGGCACCCTTTGAAATCAATTACATGGATGGTGATGTTCACTCCCGCTCAAAGCCTCAAGGACCAAAAGAATGAGAGAGCCTTTGGTAGGAACATTTGATCCCCTCTGAAAGGGAGAAAATTCATAGCTGCTGAAAGGCTGCATTTAAGAGCTCAAGGGATAGCAGCAGTGTTTGCAAGTCACAGACATGCCGTCGCGGGTACGAGGAGCTGCACGGCAGTCATGAAGGCAGCACCCTGCGCCCGAAAACAACCCTGCGAACGTTAAATAGATCCAAGGTGATATTTGAAGGTACATCAACTGCAATAAAATGCTCCCAAGTCAGTCATCTATAAACTTGAGAGTCATACCCTGTCCTCACTGACACCCCAGTGGAGCAGTTCCACCCATTGCTGCCTTACCCTGCCCTTCCCAGCCCTGTTATGGGTCTGGCCTGGCCTGATTCTGCTTGAGCCTCTTCATGTGGCTGTGAGCTGAGGTCACGGGTCTCCCCCTCATCTCACCCAGCGGAAATCCCTAAATTAAAAAGACCCAAGGGTGACATCAACAGCTGGCACCCCCGGACAGGGGAACTGACGTAATGCAGAGGGCTGGTGCATGCCTGTCAGAAGGAGAGAGGGAGAGGAGAAAGGACAGAAAGCAGACTTGGAGAACCACAGTGGGACAGCGGGATACAAGAAAAAAGCCAGAATGAGAGATATGGATGGGCGGGAGGGGATGTTATGATGGAGACACCCAGGGAGCAGCAGCTGTGCAGTGCAATGGATTTAAAATGATGTGGAAAACAGCAAGAGTGATTGTGCAGTGCACACCTTCCACCAAAAACAGATCATTTCAGTTTCACTAAGCTGTGCATTACGGCTAAGAGTGAGGCAGAGAAAAAACAAATTGATCAAACATAAAAAAAAAAAACTTTAGTTGAATAGCAACATATATGGGTAAGAAACAACTTTACTCTTCTTTCAGTTAACTCGATCGCGTTTAGAGCTTGCTGTGACATTAAACATGTTGATGCATGGAGTTGGGCAATCATACCTAATAAAAGAGATAATAATCCCAAAGCTGAGCCAAAGAGGTTCAGAAAGAGCAATTTTGTTTTCTCTGCCTTTCTTAGGGCAACCACCTCAACAGTCACAGAGTCTGCATTTTAATTTGTTGACTAGAATAAGCGCTATCTGCTATTTTTGAATTCAGATATTTTTAAATCAGATGGGTGCAAACACACTACCATTGGTACCATCAACCACTTACAGGCACACTGCTGCCGGACTATAAACAGGAACCAGAACAGCTTAAAATGTCTTCATTTGGTTTTTGTATGACCCTGGGAGAAAGAAAAAAAAAGAGCCTGGGAAACCAAATCACTGAATCTCCATTTCACAGGGACTAAAAACCACAGGCAACGCAAACTGTTCCCCACAGACTGTTAACAATGCTCACTCCTCCGTTCCGCCTCCTCCTCATCACATGTAGATCTGTTGCAAAACTGACAGGGACATGTCCCTCGGTTCCTTTGTAGCCACGATTAAAGGCATTCCTTTCCGGCTCAATCAAAGGCTACCCCCCAAAAAATTTTCCCAGACAAAAATCTAACAGCCTCAAAAAACAAATACATGGCTAGAAATAAGGAGAGAATAAATAGTAGCTGTGGCAAGAAGTCAATAATATTTTTCCCCCTCACATAGAGGGGTCTCCTTTCTTCATCTGCCAATAATCACCACGAGAGCTTTCCAGTTCATGTGTTGCCAGCGGGGAACCAGTAAAAAGAGCTTGCACCTCTCATCAAGTTCTCCCACTCAATTACCAGCTGTTCAGGTCATAGGGCTTCTGATGGACCGCTGGCCAAAATGCTAAACACTAAACCATCAAAATGAAGAAGACTGCTGTAGTAGGAGATGAAAGAAATACATCAGCATGTGATTATTCCAGCACATGAGTCAAAACTAAGAGGGAGGAAGGCAAAAAGGAGATCTTCAATGGACCTCTGCCTCACGGCCTGGAAAGGCTGCACATCAGGGAAGAACTCAATCAACCTGGCTGATGCACGCTGAGGACACACACACACACACACACAATACACACATGCAACCCTGAGTTCTGATCTACTTCTGCAAGTGACTTGGTCTCGCACATCTGGGTTTTAAATCAAAAGAAATCTCTTTGTCTCTCACATTCACTTGAAACTCCACTAGACGCCACTAAATACGCACCTGTTCAGCATACACACACACACACACACACGCGTGCACACACACACAATCTTCCACAATGATTCTTATGAACCTTTTCCAATGACTTACATTCACTAATTAAGCATAATTCAAACCCGAACCAGTTCAAGCTCAACCCTAAACTTGACCCTAACCTCAATCCAGACCTGAGCCCTAACCAGACACTTGGCCTCATTAGGACCAAGCTTTGATCACCTGGAGGACAAGTGGTTCCAATAAGCACATCGATTACACCATGAAAGATCTTAATCCGGTAGGAAAAACAAGAACACATGCACAAGTCTATACACCAGAACGTTTTATCTGGCAGCTGGTGAGGTGAGGAAAAAGTCAGCCAGTGCTGCAGGCAGCAGGGCGTTTCTACCGGGCGTACCTTCAGAATGCCAGATCAGGTAAGTGGTAAGTTTGGATTCCCAAAATTAGCAGTAAGGTTGGGATATTATAACATTAATGGCTGAGACAGGGATTTGCAACTCCAGTCGTCGAGGGCCGCTGTCCTGCACGTCTTAGCTGTTTCCCTGCTTCAGCACATCTGATTCAAATGAATGGTTCGTTAACGGACTTGTGCAGACCTTGATAACGAGCAGAGAAACATCTAAGACGTGCAGCATATCAGCCCTCGAGGACTGCATTTGCCCACCCCTGGGCTATGGAGATCTTTGTTTAATCATTTTGTATAAGTCCTGGAATACCTAAATGTTGAATCAAAGCTCACCAAACCTATAAAAACTACGATAAGTGCACCTTTTATTTTTTTAGCTTTGAGAAACGGTTGCCAACAGGAGCAACCACATGTAATTGCTGAAAGAGATCAGAATGTTGCCCGGGTAACTGTGCAACATACACTGCTACAATCTGCCCGACACATTTTTTAAGGAATGATGGAGCCTGAGGTGACAAGACGGTTTTAGAGGAGTAAATCACAAAGGCTGCTTCAGGGTGGCGCTAAAAGTCAAGGCACAGAGCCTTTACTCAAAGCTTATATCTATCCCTGGACCAACAATTGAGCAATGCTGGTGTCTGCACGCACGGTCTGCTCTAGCCACCAGAGCCATAGATAATAGATACACACTCCTCAATCTAAGTAAATTTATATAAAGGGTGATACGCAAGAGTCCCCGGGTGACGCAGCCAGAGCTGGAGCATCTGGAAAAGTGGCAACTGAAGCCCATGCCTCTACTGTCTTTGCAAATGCAAACTAACAGGAGGCATTATTACTTTGGCCCTGTCAAAACAAAAGGCGTGTCATCTTTCCCCTCACTTTATTGACAGTGTCAGTGCTTCCATATCCAGTAACGGTTACCACAGAGAATGACTTGAGGAAACCTGATCCTATAATGAAGCCCAAGTAATTACCACCAGCTCCAAATTTGCCCAGGCGCTTTCACCCAAGTACAAGCATTTCCCCCCAACCTCCAGGCCCGTCAGACTGTCTCTGCTTTATAAAAGGGCTGCGACAGAGAAGAAAGAACTTACAGAGGGAAGAGGAGCTGGTCTTAAAGAAAGGAAACTGTCGGGTGAATTGAGTCAGTGCACTGCTGGAATGTTTGATACGGGAACAACTGATTGTGTCCCATTATATTTCTGTGGCAGACACTGCTCAGTTTTCACACTTTTGCTCTTTTCTGCTCTCCATTTGCTGCTTCCCTTGTACTTCTATTAGATAACACACGGCACAAAAGTTCAAGTGGGATGAACTTTGCACACCCAGGCTCTGAGCTGGGTACAGCCACACCTGTGCTTTGATGCCTGCCGCGCATTTTCATTCTTGTCTGGCAGAAAGCCATTGCTAAAATTGGTTTTTATGCAAAAACAGGTTCACATATCTAAATTTGCCCCCCACAAATGTAATTTTGGGTCAGCTATACCATAAGCAGCCGTAGTTAATGGACTTCCAGACAAGTGCAAGAGTTCTAGTTGGAACCGGACCAAGAGTTTACACTAAAGCAGTTTACATATTATTAATGATTTGCTTCGGGTTCCCAGGAAAGATCTGCAGGTATATGGTGATGCAAAGTCTGAAATATCTCCAAAATGAGAGTGTCAGCTGAGTAAAACATCTGAGAAAAAAAAAAAAAAACGTATGCAAGGCCATGCATTGATATGTGGTTAGCTAAACAATTTAGATTAGTGGAACTCATTTGATTCAAGTGATGAGAAATATTCATGGAAAGGTTAGCATTCCTCAACCAGCATGCTAAATCAGACAATAACCCACATTCTTGTATGTTAACAGAAAATTGACCAGCAGATGTTGTTAATTCAAATATTTCAGCTGCTTGATCTAGTCATTGGGGTCAAATAGTGTGTCTTCAGTCGTCCTGATATAATGTGGAGAACATAAACTGTATGGACAAACCCCCGTGATGTCATGTCTTCTGAAGAGTGCTCTTGAAGGCTGTTTTTACTTGTAATATGCAGCGACATGGTGCAAATGGGCAGAACAGCGGGGCTGGAAGCTAGATGGAACACGTTAGCTATTTTAGCTAGTCTGGTTTAACTTATGTTAACCTGTGATGCTAATTAATGTTACTTTGTGAATAAACTCTATTAGGTCTTCCTTCACAGCTCACATGCTATGTCAAGACAGTGCTAACTGCTCAGTAGGAAAAGTGACAACAGCTAGCCAGAGGCATTTGCCATTTCAGATTATTTTACCTGAGGTGGGACAAAAAAATTCACCCTGACTGCATTTATCTTAGCTTATTCCGTTTTTGTTTTTATATAAATACACTAAAATTCATCCTCCATGTAGCTGTCATGGACATAAACTGTAGCTATGGTGACCAAAACTGTGTTTTATACCAGGCCTTGGAATGTTTATTTCTGCTGTAAAGTTGGATATTTTACCCTGGGAGTCAGTGGAGTTTGACTCCCTTTTGAAGCCAGCCCCTAGTGACCAGTCAAAGAACTGCAACATTAGTTACTGCGTAAGCTTCATCTGCATAAGATTCATCTCAGAAGTTAGAATGTCGGTGGTTGGTACAGAGTTTTATTAAATACCTCTGGATGTGATGGTGGAATGCACAGTGAGTAGAAATTCACTTATTTTGCGTTAAATTTGATCGTTTAAACCATTACTATGCTAAAATGTATTCATATAATTCCCATTAATAGTCATGAAAAGCTTGCAGCTTTCCATGGGACTTGATGGTAAATTGCCAGAACTTAGCAACCCTGCAGTAACCTGTCCCGACTACTGATCATGTCAAGGGAAATGCATCTTCAAACAGAGGGACATTCCCTGTTTGCAAACCCCCAGACTAACACTCGTGGCTTTTTTTAAATGCTTCAAAGTATATTTTTCCTTGCTACCTTTTAGATGTTAAACTTGCTAGTGCTGCTGTGATAAATCGTAGCAGGAAAAAATGCTGTTGTCTGATGAGGAGAGCTGGCAAAGTGTGTTTGATGTACTTATCCTACTGTTGAGGATAAAGTCAGTATCTTGTCCACGCTTCATGGACTGGTTTGTTGGACTTCCTAACATAAATACTCACTTTTCAACATACATTAACATAAACCCCAGCATCAACTGGAGTCACCCCATCTCCCCCTCCCCCAGGCCAGCGCTATACATTTCAAAGCTTAAGAGTTGAGCATAAACACAGCCCTTCCCTGTCATAACAAGTCAGTGGCTCGGTGACCTCACAGTTTGTTAGTGTTGCAAAGATCCCTCTTCCCTGTGGATACAGGAGCTGCATCCACAGAGCCTCCAGGCTTCCTTCAACCCATCCCTGGCCTGCAGAACGACTCACAAATGCTCTCAGGTTCCGCAACAACAGTCAGAGAGAAAAGCCACACTTTTCGAACTGTCAGTCATTTCTGGTTGAGACCTCACGGTGAGCTGCGTGGAACGTTGCATACAGAAGGAAACTTAAATTTATAGGTCAAACACAGAGGAGCCCACAAGAACAATGTGATGCAAAGAAAGATGCAGTTATGTGTAATCAAGTTGAGATGTTCTGTGTTTGAAATAAAAATACGCAGATTGCATTTATCTTTGCTGATTCTGATCTATTTATTTTGTTTTTAATTTTTTTACAGATCTGACCCACAGATAGAGATTTTGGACACTTCTGATTTTCAGAGCCGATTAAACAAAAATCATCCAATTCAATTCACCAGCCGATGAACTGGTGCATCCAGTTTCAAGTGCTCACCAACTACAAAACTGGCGAATAAAAAAACAGTTTGCTTCTAACAGACCCAGTCTACAAGCGAGCCGTTCAGTTTTGCAGGGTGCTGTGACATCACAAGCCCAGATCAGAGTAGATTTATTCAGCACCTGCTGTGTCACCCACCTTCACATCAGTCTACATTTCCTAAAATGATTTCACCACAGCATGTCACAGACATATATCATTGAGATGTCAGGCAATTTCAGCAACTTTTTCAATCCTCAAGACAATAAAAGAAGAGTTTTAAGTCACTTTTCACTATTTACATGAGAAGATTTCTTTTCGAATCAAAGGACAACTCTAATAAGTGGCTGCTGACCAAATGCATCATTAAACAACACAGTTTGCATGAAATGAGACAAGAGACATTCAATACTAATCAAGATGTTTGAGTTCATGATAAGACCGGGGTTCATGAGATCACAAGCAAGACTTTTTTTCATTCTTTTTTCCCCCCTACCTTACCTAAAATTGTTAAAAATAAAACCTGGTATTACAAATGTCTTTTGAAGGCTCCAAAACAGTATTAATTAGCTAGCTGGATAGCTGCTAGCAGGGGAAGAAAACCTTAAGCTCACATAGGTCCATCCATGCATAACCTCTGTCCGTCTGGTCTGGTGTAGGGTCACAGGGATCTGCTGGACTCTGTCCCAGCAGAGATGCACCCCGGACAGGTCCCCGGCCCATCACAGGGCTGATTTCAGAAACCATGCAGTACAGTATGCTGAATTATTATTCAGTTCCTTAGGAGATGGTGACAGAAGGAAAAAAGCAGACAAAGAGAGGATAAAAAAGGAGGAAATAAGGAGTGAGTGAAAGAATGTATATGATTCTGCCAAGGCTAAGTACTGCAAATGACGAGCATTTAAAGTGTGTCCAAGGAGCTTTTGTAATCTTGATTTAAACTTTACTGTTTGTTTGCACATATCCTACACTTTGAAAAACCTTTATATTTTTAAAATTCTGTCCATCCACTTGAATATTTTCAGCTGTTTATAGATTATTTGCATTAAAACAAATAATTTAATTAATTAATGTGACGGTGCCATTATAACAAATGTCTCAAAACCCATTATAGACACTGGGATTTCTTGCATGGGAAAAGTGCACACACATTTTCTGTCACATAATTACTTACTAGAGATTTCCATTCAAAGGATTTGTCCATCCAACCATTTCAGTAGCCTGTTTAAAAACACATGCGGCCAATCCCGCTCAGCCAAAGCTTATTTAAACATTACACCCCCAGCAGTTGGTGCAGGACCTTCACTGTAGATAAGGGTCTGGTGGTAGTTCAGTTGAAGGTGATGAGCTGAGAGCATGGTTTGAAAATAAAACCGCTGCACAGACAGACAGCATGCAACACTGTAGTAGAGTTTCACCGTGGTTCTGTTTTATAAGAGACAGGTGCCTATTTTACACACCAGCGTGTAAAATACAAACACAGTAGGCTGCTGGGGGTGCTTTTAACACCACTCTTTTATTAGGAAATGCAATCCAATGTTAGAGCCCATCCCCAGACCCACCCCATCAACAAGTGCCTTTTTTTTTTAAAGCAATATACTTGTCCTAAAGAGGGATCAAATGACTTTAAAATGGTATATGAAAAGGACACATTTTTCTCTCCCTGTTTTTCATTTTCCTGCTCAAGCTTGGAAACCATTAAAACGCAACCACAACAGACCATAACTGACACCGTTATTTTGCATTAAATGCTGTTAACAGGTTCTGAAGTGTAGTTCCAAGAGGAAAATGAATTTCTTATCCTATAAGAAAGTGCATAAAATCGAATTTATTCATCTCCTTTTTGTGGCTGCACACCACAGCTGAGAAAATAAAAAATATTTGTAGATGTTAAAAAGGAGCTCTTTTCTCAACCCTGCTTCAAACTAATAGTTTTAGCTTCCATTAAAAACTACAGCTACTTCTGCTAAATACTGCAATGATCTTGAACATCTTAAGAAATCTAAGATTGGACGCCACTGACCCACTCAAAGAAAACTGGAAGAGAGGTAAAGAAAACCAAATATTTATAGAATATTCAGTCATGGTAATGGTGATGGGTGGGGGTGTCAGGATTGGGTACAAAAGGAGCATCATGCAAGGATAGGTAATAGCTCTGTGTGCCAAACTCCATCAGTGAATCATTGATCATCATATTAACATAATATTATGAGAAAATCGCTGAGTCTAAAGACCAGAGACCAGTCAAAAATGAAGCAGGGTTCCTTTGAGCTTTTAGACAGAAGAATGTTTGCAACCTTCGTGCCACCATGATCAGCATAGGCATATTTTTACCCTGCACAGTACATATGGGCCAGGAGCTACAATAGAATATTGCTATTCAACACTATTCAAGAGGGAACCCAGATAAACACACTATGTAGAAATGCTGCTGAGTTTAATCATCCTGAGGTCATGCTAAATGGAAATACAGTGGTTTTGTAGTCTGACGAGGTCATGCTTCAGTCTGCTCGAGGTGGATGTCGGGTTGTGAGCATTCAGACTGCTGAAGACCAGTGTCTGTGAGTTTATGGAGCCACATTAGACCAACGATGAGTGTATCAGTACAATAATAAGAGGTATAGCATTTACTACGCCATTAATCAGTGATGCAGCCCAATCATTGTGGAAGAGTTATACATCATTCTCCAAAACAGCTTAGACTAAATCACACAGCAAGAAACAATACTTTCAAATGGAAAACATTTGAGACAGCTGCCAGTGTTCCCAGGAGTGGATGTCCCAGCAGGCCTTCCCCAAGGTCAAACTGCGCAATGCCCAGAGAAACTGAAAATAACCTAAGAGGTACATCTCAACCTTTATAGGCCTCAGTTTGCATGGAAAATATTCAAATTCATGAAAATAAATTTAAAGAAGACTGTACAAGTGTGGCTTGTTTGTTATGCTTGTAGAAATCATCTTCTTAATAAGAGGAAAAACAACAGCATGGCTTAGGTTTTCTTTTTTTTTCTGAATAAACCACAAGAATTCTCAATTTTATTTCATTTTATTTTTATGAACAAGACTAAAGTTGACATGCACAGCACCATATTTAAAGTTGCTACACAAGAACCAGTGCAGCTGAGGCTACCACGAACCACTCGGACCAGCAGCTAAAGCTTGGCTGGAACTGGGTCATGTGACCGGACAACGCTCCCAAGCACACCAGCAAATCTACATCAGAATGGCCGTAAAACAAAAGAATGGAGGTGTTGCAATGGCCCAGGCAAAGTCCAGACCTCAACCCGAATAAAATGCTGTGGCAGGACCTCAAGAAAGATGTGCATATACATGAATGTCCTCCAGCCTCAACGGACTGAATGTTGTTGAGAAGAATGGTCCCAAAATTATTCCATCAAAAAAAAAAAAGTGATTTACTGATGCAGAAATTAACACTTTAAATGAATGCTGCTAACTGCGGTATTAACAAGCGACTGAATCATGGGCTGTACTTTTCACAGACTGCTTCTGCATTTTGGCTTCATTTTTGCGAAATAAATAATGACATGGTGTTATAGTTCATGTGAAGTTGCATTGATCTCCTGTCAAGACCTGGCAAGATCTCTATGGTTTGTTATTCTGCAGTAAGTAAAACCTTAGAACTGAAAAATGGCACCATTTCTTTTTCATATGACTGTGAAAGTATTTTACCATCAAGAAATTATTTACTTTCATAAAAAAAACTTTTAAACCCTAATGTTTGACTAAATACGTATTTAAAAATGCTTGCTTACTTCTTAATAAAAATAAGCAGTCAGTAATATATCACTTTTTAACAGTGAGAAAGTTAAGAATTAACAAAAAGACTAATTTCTTCTCCACATGACTGTTGACATGCTTCTTTTATATCTCATAGATACTAAAAGTAATTTCCTTACAACAGATCAGATGAATTATGAAATTAAGAATTTTATTTTCACATTTATTTTATCTTTTTTTTTTTTTTTAGATTTTCAGGCAACCTTTCAGTAGCTGACGTCATCATCATCATCATCATCATTCTGACTATGTTTGTGAAACTATTCAGTTTGACTGTAATCACTGTTAGTGAACAGACTACGGTGCTGATGAATATATTAAATGGACTAATGCGTGGTAAATGAACCTGGCCTATTGACGTTAGTCAGCTTATAAATGATCTAAATACAGAACTGATCTGTCTCAGAAATGCTGAATCAATGTGCCAGAAAATGAAGCTGTCTTTTACAGCCCTTTATCCCTGTGTTAACTAGCTAAACAGTATGAGACCTTTGTACGGGAAACAAATCGAAGTCGGTACTCTTGAGTGAGAAACCCTTGATAATGAAGCTACGATGATGGGCTAAGTCTTTGTCACCACGGCCTTTATTTAAAGCCACATAAGACGCTACTAGTTTATACTGAGTCTTAATGAACAACTGCGAACAATAACCAGATGGTGTGTCTCCTCTGGGAAACTTTCCTGGAAAAACTGACCAGCCTACTTCTTATACTGTATCCCATAATTCCCATTATGACATAGCATAAACTCTTCTAAGGTGGAATACTATTTAGTTCTGTATCAGTAAGAAGCACATACTGTATGTAAAATGTTTAATTTTTGTCTTAGAAAATAATAATGCACCAAAACTGAAATTAAGCAGTAACATTGTCCATTTGTTATTTTTCCAGGGACAACACTGTTGGCCCTAAATGGGCAGCTTGTTACTAATAAATGTTGAAATTCATATCATATTAAACCATACCAACTTTATTTTTGAAGCACTTTTGCACAACCACAGTTAAGACAAAGCGCCGTACATGAGGAGTAAAATGAAAACATAAGACATAAAAACAAAAATAAAACTATAAAATAAATCTAAAACAGAAATAAAAAAGACCGAAAGCCCAACAATAAAACAAATAAAGTCAAACCAATGTCTCATGCTGGGTCGAAAGCCAGTGAGTAAAAGTAGGTTTAAAGGTGACAAAGACGGCTCCTGTCTGGTACACTAGGTCACGGTTTTAGGAAGACCAGTTCTTCCAGTGTTTTTTTAATTAATTAACTCTAAAAAAAAAAAAAAGAGTCTAATGAAAAGCCCAAAACAGAATGAAGGGAACTAGTGAACCTAACAAAAAAGGAAGGGTTAGAGGTAACTGAAAAATGACGTACACTTCAGTGTCATAATAAAAAAATGCCTTTTTTAGGGAATTAAACAATGCAGCTCACGTGGGAACTTCTAAAACAAGGTTTGGAGGAACTTTCTGAAGAATAACTGATTTCTGTTGTGATTCCATTGTTTCCTTTTTAACTTCAGTTGTTTATTTGTTCAATGCTTTCATTTCAGAGTACGAGTCATTAAACAAACTGCATAATTTTTAACAAATAAAAAGTGGAAAAGTTGGGCTGTTCTAAAACTTTTAAACCGGTAGCGTATGTAGGGGCAGACTGTTACGCATTTTAGGAGCAGCGATTGAAAACACTCCGTCCTCTCTGAGCTTCCTCTTCGGTACAGCGAGAGGTTATAGCAGATTACAACAAATCACCAAAAGATCTCCGACCTCAACGGCACAGTTTTTTCTGAAGGAAGACCAAAATATCACCTATGACGAATAATAGCTATTGTATGAAATGACATCATAGAAGGATCCGACTAAACTGACGAATGTGGTAAAATGACTCTCGATACATGATGCTGTATATGACGTCCTGTACTTCAACAAATGCATTTTTCCATAAGTGAAAAAATATATAAAGTCTCAAATCTGAGCAATATCATTTGGTTTAATCCTCTATAATGCAAACGCAATATAAAAGAAAAAAAGACAGTGTAAATAAAACCTGTTGACACTCATCTTCATTGACTCAAATATGACTATAAATTATTAAGGATAAATGTTTAAACTTTGTTGTCATGGTTACAGTTGATTCTGTAATTAGTTTCCCTGAACTTGCCTTCAAGACATCACCGTCTTCCCATCTGTGCAGAACAAATGACAAACAGACATGACTTTGCCAGCAGACTTCCTTTTTCTCACAGTCTGTTCTTTAAACATCTGTCCCCATGTGTGCAGCCTGCATGCAGCACACCTCCTCAGACTTCAAACTAACAAGCAATACTCATTTGTTCAGACTTTAAAAACCAAACAAACAAAAAACTCCATTAAAAATAGAGGAAAAATAGGCAAGCCCATGACCTCTTAGCAATGTCTCACACATTTTTGCAATATTGGGAGGTTACAAAATAAAGAAAAAGACTGCATGTTTTCATAATCATGGAAGACTTAAAATGTAACCAATGGGTGTGACAGTGGAAAGAAAAAAAGAGAGGCAATGACATATTTCGCTCTAAATGTCGTAGCCCACCATCACGCCAGTCGATACCACAGGTTATCCTGTAGCCACCTGTAATACAGCTATTACAGAGCGGGAAAACACTAATAGTGTAGAGATTTTTTTTTCTGTTATTTTTACTAGCTGCAGACTTTAATATAATACTGTTGACACACTTTGCATCCCAAGCAACCCCACCAGTAAATAATCACAAAAAAGCATCAGCACAGAGCCTCTCTGATGTGGCCCACAGACTCCTTGCAACACACCTTGTAATTGGCAGCTTAACTGTTTTCATTTTCCCTGCTATATATCTCTTTGGCTGCGAGGCAGGCGTTGAAGCTGCCTGATTTATAGTCAGGGAATGCACTGAGAGCTTTTCAAGACAAACCAGCGCAGATGTTTCGCTCTGACATCGAAGAGATGCAGGCTGAGCCAGTCAGCAGAGAAGGAGAGGAGCTCCGGGGAAACTGAATCTCCTGCCCTCCTGCGGTGCTACGCTGCATATGAGCTTTTTGTCTCAATTTCCTCTAAACTGGCTCCGCTCATGGGTGTTACACTCACAGCTGGGTCCTGTCTTGCTTTAGTGACCAAATGGAGTGCACACTTGTGTCTATAGAAGTATGGATGCACTATACAGTATGTGTAGGGGTGTGGGGGTGTGTGTGTGTGTGGGGGGGGGGAGGGGGGACTTTACAGGGCACACAGCCAGCAGCACTGAGCTCTTCGTGGAATGCCATGGAAAAATGAGACAGAGGAATGCAGACTTCAGTGAGCAGTGTAAACAGGCTGGGCTGAGAGAATGCTGCCATGCTGCTTTGAAGTCGCTCCATCTCCCTGTCACACACACACACACACACACACACACACACACACACACACACACACACACACACACACACACACACACACACACACAGACACACACATATGAGATGCCGTGAGGGACATTATTCTGAATTAGCATTCACACACACATATGAAACCAAACTCTCTCACATGCTATACTTAAAACTTCACACACATACGAGTGAAATACTCTCATACACACAAACAACAATCTCAGCTGAAATGGAAGCTGATTGGTTAAGAAGGGCAACTTTATAATACAGATTAACAGTGGTAAACTTGTTTTCTAGCCACGGTGATGTCAGCAGCTAGGAACATGTCTGACCAACGTCACAGCTTTCCAGTGTGTCCGTATTTGGAGCCACAGGGGTCCGTGTAAATGAGTGCATCGTTCTTTCCATTTTCAGTTGATAATCAAAAATAATGTTTGCTAAATAAACTGTGGAGATCTAAATAAGAACTTATTTCATATATCGATACAACTAAAACCCTCTCTGGGTCTGAATCTGACAAACTTTTCTCCTTCAGATCATGTTGCATAATCTTCTAACGCTTATTTCAGGTTTCTCCCCAAGAGGGAGTTTTTTTTCTTGCCACTGATGGCGTTGCTATGTGCTCGGGGGTCATGCTCTGGGTTTCTAAAGTGCTTAGAGATGACTTGGCATAAATAGGCAATTGAATTTAATTGAATTTCTGATCACTGCAGGACGTCTCCATCTGCTGCAGCTCAGGACATTTCTGCAACAACTCACTTTTTCCTTTCTCTTTTTGAATTTTTGATTGTCAATTGAAAATGGAAAGAATGAACAATACACAGATTTACATGGACTCCCATGGCTCCAAGTACAGATCTATGTATGAAAGGATTTTCAGTTGTATGTGAAAGAATTTTCAGTTGTATGTGTGAAAGGATTTCCACTTATATGTGTGAAAGAATTTTCAGTTGTATGTATGAAAGAATTTTCAGTTGTATGTATGAAAGGATTTTCAGTTGTATATGTGAAATGGTTTTCAGTTGTATGTATGAAAGCACTTTCAGTTGTATGTATGAAAGAATTTTCAGTTGTTGTATCAAAGAATTTTCAGTTGTATGTATGAAAGGATTTTCAGTTGTATGTATAAAAGGATTTTCAGTTGTATATGTGAAAGGATTTTCAGTTGTATGTATAAAAAGAATTTTCAGTTGTATATGTGACAGGGTTTTCAGTTGTATGTATGAAAGAATTTTCAGTTGTATCAAAGAATTTTCAGTTGTATGTATGAAAGGATTTTCAGTTGTATATGTGAAAGGATTTTCAGTTGCATGTATGGAAGAATTTTCAGTTGTATGTATGAAAGGATTTTCAGTTGTACATGTGAAAGGATTTTCAGTTGTATGTATCAAATAATTTTTAGTTGTATGTATCAAAGAACATTTTCATTTGTACATGAGCAAATTTCACCAACACATGTAAGAGCTTTTCAGTTGCATGTGTGAGCACATTTCAGTTGTGTATATAAGTGAATACATTTTCAGTTGTATGTATAAGAGCATTTTACACATTTTTCACCTAGTGCTGTGTCTAATAAGAAGGCAGACAAAAAGAGGACAGAGGGGTGGTGTTGTTGCTGCTCAGAACACAGCATGTACAGTGCGTGTGCATTTTCAGCTCCACATCCAGCAGGAACACATGCCCTATTTATTACTCAAACGCAGATGCACACACTTCAGCGCATGAGCGCACACATTCGCCCAAGCACATGCCTGCGCAGCCACATACGGCACGTCCGCACACACGAACACATAAAGCGGCTCACACCTGCTCTCCCTCTGCAAGCGCGGTGCTTCAAGGCTTCCGGAGCCGCTGACTACACTGAGTCTGCCTATCTCCTCAACCCCCCACCCTGCTCCCCTCTCCATTCCTGCTTCAATATGGCCTTTCAACGTCTTTGTTGAGAGCGCGGCACTGATATCAGACTAAGAATGTCTCCGGTGTAGACAGTAGACATGAAGGCACCGATGCCTGTACCTCAGCGTCTGGGCCATCTGACTGAGAAATCCACTGGAGTGGGCAGGTAAACACTGCTGCCCTTTGGAACACCACTGACTATCAGTGTGAGTAAGCCAGCGACTACAAAAGTTTTTTGGTTGTTTTTTTAAATAATCAAAACCAGTCTTTACTGGGGGGGGGGCTGCAGTGAAATTGAGGGATCAACACTAAGAATCTTCTTTTTTAGGGCACCTTTGTGCATGACTAACTAAACCAAACACAGACGAAAGGAGGTTCCCACCTGAAGACCCCAAAGACATGTCAGTTATCGCTGCTCGCATGTTTATATAGTCAGGTTGTGTCAAATCCTTTACTGAGTGCTAATCCTTCTTTTTGTGTTCATCTAAAATACTGAGGGGTTGCAGCAAAATTGAGGGCTCAATACCTAAAAGTGTTCCTTTTAGGGCACCTTTCATCATTAAGAAATGTGCATGACTGATGCTATTTCTGGTTGATCATATCAACCCAGACTCACCATGAACAATGAGAGCAGTACTGCAGTAACTCCTGCAGTACAGCACTTTCTTTGTCTGTTGGTGAAGACACCTGAAGCTCCACTGAGAGCAAGGCTTTTTTCCCCCTCAGTAACTTTTTCGCTTTTCAATTTAAAACATTAACATCTGGGTGCTTCCCAGTACACTCAGTACAACAGCATTTACTAAAACAGTTGGGACTAACTGGCCTTGTTGCTCTGGTGGGACTGAGGGACACACAGGTGCAGATTGTTTACTTTCTCTGCCAGTTTAATCCTGAATGGGTATCAGGTCAATGACCCTCCAGTTTTAATCTTTTATGCCACCATTCCCAATTGCAGGAGCCACATATGTAGTATCTTTCTTCTAACTTTTTCATTGTTGGTTTAAAAGTTATAGATGCAGTCTGTAGCATTTGGGGATCTATTGGAACCAATAATGTGAAATGTGAGCTCCATACAACAACAGCACACACTCAACACATCCATCTGTAAACTAATAACTGTCTGAGAATTATTTGCTACTGGCTTTAAAGTTATAAATTTACGTAAATTAAGATTACGATGCCTCCACAATCTGGTTCATCCATGGGCACAATTTCCAGATGCTTGAAGGTGCTATCTTCATCTGTTCAAATGATTACACGCAAGTAAAAACACCATGGGAATGTCCAAACGTCATTCCCCTCAGGAAGGAGATGCGTTCTGTGGCCCAGAGACGAACGTGCTTTAGTTTGAAATGTGCATGCCAACCCCAACCCTTAGAGGCCATTAAACAAAAGCAACATTAAAAGAAAAAGCCAGATTGCAGTTTACAAATGCGCACAGAGACAAAGACCTTACTGTTTGGAGACATGTCCTGTGGTCTGATGAAACTAAAACTGGACTGTTTTAAAGATCTCAGTCCTACCGAACATTTGTGGGAAGTGCTGAAAAGGTGAGTGCCTGACCTGACTCAATTCCACCCGTTCTGTCCGGAGGTTTGAGCCAAAAATCCAGCAAACTACTGTGAGAAGCTCGTGGAAGGAAACCCAAAAGGTCTGACAGTTTAAAGGCCATGCTCGCAACTTCTGACTTTGAAGTAATAAAAAAAATGTCTAAAAACAAAAATCATTATTCTGGTATTCTGGCAAGGTTTAGTTTAATTTGGTGGGGGAAAAATGGTTGTGTGCTTTTTTTAATGCGATGTATGGAAACGTCTGGTTTCAACTGTATGTACTCGCATATAGTAAATCACTTATCCTACTAACTACACTCACAAAGTAAAGTTGAGCCGTGACCACTGGAAGGCTTTCATTTTCACAGAGCTGTGCCACCTCAGCAGGAAGAATCTGAGTGTCTTTGAACATCTGCAGACAGTCCAGGGTCCGATGAATGAACTCAACAGCTTTCAGTTATGTCTAGGCGCCAGTGGAAAAGAGACTAGACAGAGCAGCATCTAAAATATCCTCTAGCCTCTTGCCAGAACTAAATTGCTTTGCACAAATGACCTCTATACAGTAATCATTCCTCATTGAAATATATTTGGTGTATAATTATAGAGGTGTACCGTATATTGAGTGCATTGAGCCAGCCTCAGATAACAAAGCTCAAAGCATCCTTCCACGGCAGGGACAACATTATCGTGCAAGTCTTCCTACTTTAAAGGCCTTTCAGCAACTCTGCGTTGTCCCCCTGCAGGATGAACGGTGGGGGAGCCCAGAAAGAAATGGGCAGCATGCCATAACAGCAACACAGTTATATCATAGAAAAGCTTTTTAAATTGCTAGTTTTGCAGTCCGACAGGGCTGGTCTTCTTGTGTTTCTGCTACCCAATAGATCAATCTCTTCAGCAGGACAGAGATTTACTGTCTGTGATTTAGAAGCCAGCCAAAGCCACAAGTAGGCACCGCTGCCCTACCGTCCCACAGAGAGAGGAGACCTTGGTCAAAGGGGTAAGGTACGCAAATCCCCAGCAGCAGTTCATCTCCCTAATGCTGTTCTCCTCTGAGCGTGAAATCTTTGTGGGCCTGTGGACAAAACATTTCTCTTTTTTCCTGCTGAAACTTGGAAGCACTAGAAAAGTCCTCTCAGTTCAGTCACAGGGAAACAGACCAGGTTTTGTGTACACTTTTTCCTCTTTTTAGAACCACTGGCCTGGATTCTGTGCTCCAAAGAAAAGAGGAAAGAAAAAGGCTGTAATGGAAAGTGTGCCTTTAATTTTGCTAGTCTTTTATCCTTAATAGATGCAAATTGCTAAATCAGTTGGGGCCAGTTCCAGGAAGCTCCTCAAATAATTTCCTGTAGGAATATTAATTTCCACAACAGCCAGTCATGGGATCCTTCTTCACTCTTCAGTCATAAAATTTAGTTCTGGACCTCGTCAAAAGATTCCATGTGACCACTGTGTATGTTTTTTTTTGTTGTTTGTTTTTTTTTGGTTTTTCTAAGTCTTCCATCTATGAAATAAAATAAACAAATGGTTACTGTTACACCAAAATAATCATAATGATAATAATAAAAATGAAATAATAAATATGCATCTCCCTCAGTGTGTCTCTGGGTGACCATCACAAACTCATTCCAATAAAATGTAACAATGTGACCTATACAAGCTTCTTTATTCATAAACCTTGTATTAAGATAATGTGAAAAATCACTGACTCTAGTATCTTTTTTCCAAGCTAAAACTCATGAATGGCATTCTCCTGCAACTGAACTGAAATAAGATTTCAACAATAACATTCTGTGATTAAAGCCTGCAGGCAAGTCCAGGGGTCTCGGACACCAGCAGGACTCTACTGATGGATGCAAGGCCCGTTCGCCCAGACAGGTCGACTCTTCTTCACAGTGCAACCTGATCTGGAAACCTTCTAGAGTCACTCAGCAGTCGCACACTAGACCTCTACACTTCCTCTGCTGCGTCTCCTTCCAGCGGCCCCGAGGGTGTGAGGACAGCGAGGAGCTTTTCAACGAACACAAAGACTGACCTCGTATGACACGTATGGAGACTCTGTCACCTGAGAAAAACCCTCCCATATCAGGTTGGTTCTACTCGACTGTCTTACCAATCTGACCACTCAAGTTTATTAGTGACAACAATATGGCAGAACTTTAATTCAGTTCAATTCAATTTTATTTATAAAGCGTCTATTTACAACAAAGTTGTCTCTAGGTGCTACTTTACATCAGCTCTTCCTGCAGCGGTGGTTTGGTCAGGGGCTTGGTTTGTGGCATTGTGAGGGGAGGGCCGCAATAGAAAGGGGAACCAGTATTTCTTGATCCATTTTTTGGTCGGTGCCTTTGTCAACAAGCCAACAAATGTTCTTGGTTGAGTGAACACACACCTGCACCCAATGGAAAAAATAAGGAGGGGGAGTAGGGGGAAATAAAAACAAAAACAAGCAATGGAACTCAGTAAATGACTGCATGAAACTAAATGTCAAAGGGAAAGCACAGCATTCTCTTGGTTAGGTCCATCTATGCTGCGCTGCTATGTGGGTGGGCTGTAAATCCAAACCAACTTCTTCCAGGAATCAGCACCGTGTGGCAAAGGCCCGTAAACTGCATCATACCCCAACTCTCTCCTGGTAAACCACATCACAGCCAAACCAGCAGCGACTCTGACCTTAAGACCAATCATCACCTCCTGATCGTCACAGCCCTCCCATTCCCTTTCACACATGTCTATCATTGCAGGAGAGTGATAATAATGGATAATGAAAGCGTGTGGCTGATGCCACAGCACCAGCGTTCAATTATTCAGTTAAACAGCTTAAAATAAGCTCTTAGGGCTTCTTTGCTGATGTGAAACATCTGCCTGTCATTTCAGAGGTGACGATAAAGGTGAATGAATCACCCACTTTGTTACAGCCCAGCTGTAAAGAAAATCGTACACTGTAGTGACTTGAAAGAGTGTTTTTAAACTAAAATGTACTAATATCATGAACAAACTTCAAGGGCGCTCAGGTACTTTATGTAGTTTTAAAACTAAAAATGTAAAGTGACACCCTACTCACAACTGACAAATAAAACTATTGGATTTGAGAAACTGCAGGTACAGATGCTATGAAGAAATAAAACAAAACAAACGTAATTGATTATTAATTTATTTCCATTTTAGTCTCAATGGCACATTGGCTAAATGCGTGCCGCTGAGTGACAGTGGTCAAAAACCTGTTTTCATACCTGAAGGCCAGTGTATATCTGGAAATAGGCCGTCTGTTTCTCCACGGTTGCAAACACGCACCTCACAGGATATTCTCTGTGGTTTTCATGACTGTAAACGCTACGGAGGTGTTTATGGGGAGAGTGCAGGAATCAGAATACTTGATACAAAACGTATGTTTTTAAAATTGTTTTGTTTTGTCTGCAGCTTGTCAAGAATGGAGAATGACGCTCACAATCTATTGGTAATGATTACTGTCTGGTGTTAACATTAATACCAGATGTACTTGGAAGTATGAACTAAAAAATATATGAAAAAAGTATAAAACAGCAACTGTTGTGAGTACGCAAACAAGCACGGTGCAAATGGTCAGAAGAGTTCATTCACACACCGTCTCACTGTTTCTGAAGTTATTATAGGACAGCTGGTCTGTAATCCCTGCAAGATGTCCAGAGCTAATCTGGTAGACATTTCCGATTAAATGCAGCCCCGTCAAAATCATTTAATTGCTGCAGAGCATTTGTGGAAACAGCCTAAAGAAGCAGCTAAAATATGAGTAACCTTGCATTTAAAACATATTCAACAACTAGATTCATCCGCCCATCCATCCATCCATTTCCACCTATCCAAGTTTGGGTCATGACGGGTAGCAGCACAAGAAAAGAAGTCCAGACCTTCCTCTCCCAAGCCATCTCTTCTCGCTTTGCTGTGGCTGTACCAAGCATTCTTAAGACAGCCAAGACATGTCTCTAGCATGTCCTTGGTCTGTCCGGGACCTTCATCTTGTTGGACATGTCCAAAGCACCTTCCCAGACAGGTGTCCAGAAGTTATCGTAACCAATTCCCCTCTTGATGCAGAGGAGCAGCAGTTCAACTCTGTTCCAAGCCAGTCTTATTATCCATTGATAATCTGTCAAGATGTCCTGGCAATTACCATTTCCTTTTACATGAGAGCTCCGTAATATCGGTTACTTTATTTATTTATTTTCTTTCTTTTCAAATAATGATTCATCTTTTGAAGTAAAGAAATACGAAGCATCCAGCATCCCACATTGGGCAGCCCTCAGTTGATCCATAATTCTTTGACATCCATATGTTGTGGTTAATGGTTTATACTGGTTAATAGCTTTTCTTTTGCCTCCTCTGCTCTGGTTCCATCCAGCAGAACATCTCTGTATGACTGCAGACAAGCTCGGGCTGTTTAAACCTGTGCACTGACTACTTCTACTGTGTTACATGACCTTATTTATTATGAAGGATATTTGTACGTATTCAGTCCTACTGAAGAAGTGTTAAGAGTTAAGAGCGGCGGGTGCTAATACTCAAAGGTATTAGGTAATCTGTAGGTGTGTCTCAGTACTCAGACTGGTCTCTGAGTCTACAATGAACAGTTAAAATCAATGGCGGCAGACATGTGATTCAAGTAGATGTTTAGTCATGCTGACACTCTGCCAGCCTATTATCACTCAGCCTGAAGTGAGTCATAGACAGACTGTTGCAGAATTCATGCTACCCTCTCTGTGATTCTTGGCAAACCGACACACTTGAGGCAGACTTTTCACCAAGGAGCCAGGTAAACACGTGTCTCATGTTATCAAAACAGTTTAATATCTTTAGTATAAAAACATAGAAGGAATCATCTGGATATTGAGACAAAGGTCAGAATCAGAGTCTCCTGTTGTGTTAGTCAGTGCTTTTCAGCCCAGAGGTGTCTTTCAGGTGGCAAATGTTTTACAGGAGCTTCTTAATTCCTCACAGCAGGAAAATCAAGAGTTACAAGGTAATGATTTACACTGCTTTAGGGAGGTCTTAACGCAGCTTTCCAGTTCCAGTTGTTTTAAGGAATTCAATTTTTGATGATTAATGACTGATGATAGTCACTAAGTATTAAACTCTAGACTTTTGTTTTTTTTACTGACCAAGCAAAAATTATTTTTAATTGGCTCAATCATGATTGGATAGCTAACTTATGAACAGTTTCATCACCATTAATTCATGAAATAAAATTTGAATTTAACTGTTGAATTTGTATTTGGTAGCTATTTAGGGTCACAAAAAGAAGCCACATCAACTATTCTGTACGGTGTTTTTGAGAAGGAAAGCACCAAAAACATGAAAAAGCCTGGAAAACAACATTAAGCTACGTGAAGAAACTCGATGAGGCAGGCTAATTAAAGCCCAAGGTCGCTTTTATTACCAGCATCATTATTTCTATTAGTGACAATAATTTGTTTTAACTTTGTTCATGCTGAAAATAAAGTTAACTATCTACATAAAATAATTTGTCAAATCTATCCAGCTTCTAATCTACAATATATTTGTACAGTGTATTCTGTTAAATAATTGTACATTGGTGAGTATAAAATCTACATTAGGTCCTCTGGCATCCACGCAGCACAGACAGTAACATTTACAGGAAGTTTTTATGGGTTTAGGGTGGTTTTGTCAAATTACGCGGACCCCCACGTAGATTCCAGACAGCTCTAGAAAAAGGAGATGGCCATCACCTCAGGAGAGACTGATGGCAGGAAGATGAATGCAAGGGGGTGTGAGGAGAAGGCGGGAAGGGAAGATGAAGAGAGGAGAGGGGAGGAGGGAGGGGTGTGTCCCAACATGCAGCCCCTCTGGGTAGACAGGCAATGACATCCAAAGCACTTCCTCCCTTGCACTCCCACGAAAGGAACATGTCGTTAAGGTGGAGAACAAGACCGGCAGATACTCATCAGTCATTAGCACGAAATAAGGAAAATTAGTCAAATATGGGAACATGATTATTGCTGATCAAACTGATAATCTTACAACTTTTGTTCTAAATTTACCACAGGTAAAGATAAATGTAAACCTTTCCTACTTGAGCCTGAATAAAACCTCATCCAATGCTTCAGCTGCGGCAAGCAAAATGCAATGCTCATTTTCTTCTGTCAGCTAAACAGCAAAGGGGAAATATTTAACATACCTAAGGTTTAATTCATTGGAATAAACTAGAAATGGCCAAGGGATTATAAAAAACAACTGGCATGTGAAACCCCTGTCTTCAGAGGAGGAAGTGGAGTTGGCCCAGGGTGTTTTCCACATTACATGCAACCTTAATATCAAAGGAGATAACAATTCCAGCTGTGTCGCTGTTGCTGCTACACACTGCTTCATCTTGTGGAGTGATCCCCTTCCAGTGGCTACAAGCCCCTTCCAGCCACCACCACCTAACATGATGCAGACACACAGGCAGCTCCACAACAACAACAGAATATACATTTAACACTCCACAGAGGTTAAAAAAGGGCTGAAATGGAAACCGCCTGTCATCTGGTTTTGTGCCTTTCTCAAAGCAGCTTGTACACCAAGTTATATCTCTATTCTTAATAAAGGCTGTCGCTCCCTTCAGAAGCTTAATTAAAGGCTAAGGTGGTTGCACGCAATGCATCTGGCCCAAGGCAAAGACCTGCGACAGCTGAGCTGCTGCTCTCCTTTGGTGTGGATCCATTCAGAAGCATACTGTCTATTTGGCCCTTCAGGCCAATCAAGCTAGAGGTGGGAGAGCAGCAGTTAGGGAGATCAGGTATGAGTCATTAACATGCCTGTCAACCTGAGAGACCCTCGAGGAGAGGCGCTTTAGTGTTGTGCAGCTCTAAAATCGTGGTTCAGACCATTTTGGGAAATATGTTTGACTACTTTCTTTTCAAAGTTATTTTTGAACGCTGCACCCAAAAAACAGCTAGCTTAGCTTAAAGAATACATTAAAGCTCATTACTGAAAACATCATGCCTCCTAGCTCAGTCTGCACACAAACAATAAGTCGTGGTTTTCAGCAAATGCCAGACTGTTCAGTCTTCACCACGAGGCTGCTGACTGTGCCCTTCATTATGTTTTCAAAAATGGACTCCTCCACATAAGTCAACAAGACAGCTTATCGTGAGCAAAAGCACAATCTCAGCCTTCAAGAGGCGGTAAATCTTACTGATAGCTTTGCAACTGATGTAATTTCAGTGGTGACCTTGTTATCAGACGGTCTATAAAAAATAATAAAAAACAAAAAGGCAGGAAATCATTTGTAGTCATTGCGCTCAAAAATAACTCATCAAAAGTTTACTGCATGAAAAGAGACTAGAATTGTTTCAGTTTAACCAGGGTTTTCCATTCTTTTTTGGATTCTTCTTTGATGTAAGACCTATTTAATTATTTTTTATTTTTGCACAAAGCCAAACCCTGCCCGTGGTTTTGCATGTTGCTATTCTACTACCGCACTTGTGGGAACAAGACAGGCTGTTGGCCTATCAAGCATGGCCTTAATCTTAACTGTATGGTTTCTTACTTTAAAACTTGAGCGAATGAGGACATTTTATTGTTTCTTGGAATTCCAATATGATGTGAAGCAGCTCAGCCACCTGTAAACAAGAAGTGCAGCTGAATAGGATGAGGGGATAGGTGGGAGAGAAACTAACTGCTCTGACAAAGGAAACACAAAGAAAGTTGTTTTATACGTAAATGTGTGAACAGATAAGCTTCACATTTCTGCCCAGTTTGCAGAATTTACACCCACACGGTGTGTACCATCTGCCTCACAAAAATGTAACATTTTTGCATTTTTGTAATATGATGAATTAAATTAGCTGTTTTCAACCTGACCTTCTGTTTTCAATCTCAAGGAACACAGTGAGCCCGATTAGTCAAGAGCCAAATCCAAGAATTGAAGAAGTTCTGTAAGAATTTACCCTCCAGCTCTGAGACAGAAGAAAATATTTGGCAGGCTTCACAGCAAATGACCTACAGCTATATTTGGAAGTGGAGAACAACAGGTTTCACCAGCTAATGAGGTCCTTGGAGTCACATTAAACACCCCTGATTTATCTTCACATCACAGAAATGGTTATACCTGCACTCTCGAGTTAAACTGAAGCCCAGATAAGTGACATAAACTGCATAAGAAGAATTAGATGTCACAGCAGCACCATGTTGCAAACGGGCAGAACAAGCAGGGCTGGAAGCTGGTTGGAACCAAGCGGCAACCGTCATGCTTTTAGGTTGAGGCTCATCCAGGAAGTACATCTTATTGCAGTTCCTCCATTGACCACAAGGTGCTGGCTCCAAAACAGAGTCAATCTCCATTGACCTCCATGTTAAGAGTGCCAGAATTTGCAGCAGGATTAAACATATTTTTTTCCTCACATGTGGTTACATATTACATCTGTGACAGCTGTACGGGAGGGGGGGGGGGCAATTTTTTTTTGCACCGCATCAGATAAATTTCTATTAAGCAATAAAGCTGACCAAGCAGATTCACAGACGTCATTTGACTGACAGTTAGCCAGAGGCTCTGCCATTGGCTTTCACAGCTGTCCTTCTTTGCAACATGGCGCCACACAGTTCAAGGAAAAATGGACTTCAAAGGCTCTATCTGAGTCATGTGACCAGACAGTTCACCTAGTATTTGGGTTCGTCCAGTTATAGTTAGCTACTTCAGCTTGGCCGGGTTAGCATATGCAAACCAGCTTATGATGCAAATTAATCTTATTTTATATTCGTCCTAATCAAATCTGCCCAAATGTCCTCATTTCAAGTGTGGCTACAGAAATGAAACAAGTGCCAGTTAAACCGTGGTGGAAGAGCTATGGAGGCGAACATCCGCAGCCGGAACTCCCATTTTAAATTGTTTCAGTGGCGACATCAGAATCAGAAATGACTGCTGCAGTTAGCAGGCTGCTGCTTGGAAGAGCTTCATCCTCGAACCTTACATGTTAGTACAGTTAAAAGCACAATAAAAGGTATTATCTTTTGAATGACTATGCTCATGTTTGGCTTCTCTCTCATTTTCTCTTCTCTCACTGTAGAGGGCTGTCTAACTGTAGCTCTGAGATGGTTTCACTGCTGTTGATGTGTGACATAATGCCATAAAGTGATAAGTTGCTGTCACAAGAGATGACATGGATGGGTTACAGTTATGTTGGCTGTGTTTTGCCAATAGTAGGACTGGAGACCGCAAGAGCTAGATGATGCTTCCTAAAAGCAATCAAATACTACTTTAAATGAAATTAAAGATGTTATTTTGACAAGGAAAAAAAATCCTTTGGGCTGCTTTAGAGATAACCCATCAACAGTGTATTATTTTAAAAATATCAAAGTAAAGCAATGTCTCACTGGAGTGTGACTGATGCACATCAAAAAGGGAGATCTTACATATCTGCCCTGATTTTTCAGAAGTTTTCCTGAACTGCAAAAGATGCACACTGAATAGGAGAACAAGCACATTCCCTGTAATCACCATGCACAAAATTACATTTTTCCTTGTCTGTCTATTTGCTGAGCATACCTCATGACTTCACCACGTTCACTGGGCCCCTCCTGCTTCCATTTCTTAGCGGGAAAAAAAACATCACTGACCTTGGAGCACAACTTTCCTATGATGGACCTGTTGTGACAACTGCGGAAGAATAAAAGCATGCCGACAGCAGACGAAGGAAAAAAGAAAACTTCTGAGCATAAAGGGAGACTGATAAGCAGTGCAGGTTGGCGATAAGAAACAAAGGCCGTACGTGCTGAAACGCGCCAGGGCCAGAGAGATGAAGGCTGTTGATAAGGAACTCTGAGCTGAAGGTGGCGAAACACAAGCATCTGAAACGGAGTGACAGGAAGAAAGAAAGCATAAAGGTAGACTATAGAGAGATTGAAGGTGAAGATGAAGGTTCCTGTGTGGCTCTCACAGTTGCACCTGTGAGTAATCTTGGGTTTGTCAATGCGCTTCGACAGGCATCTGTGCAGGCTTGGTTTCATCTAAATGGGCCGGTTGAATATATAATCTGCTCTCTTTCATCTACATCCTTTATTTCCAGCAGGGCACTTACAGTAACTCTGCTATGCTATCGGTGGCATTACAGCGGCACAGACAATAGGCTGTACACACCACACAAAAGACTGCTCGCAGGGTCAAAATGCCGTCAGGCAGCCAAGAAGCAAGCATGATCTTTATGCGAGCCTTTCTTTATACACACATAACCTATGGAGAACAGAAGGGCTGTGAATGCTAATAATATTAGAGAAGACAATTACACAGATTTCTGTTTCCATTAAGCGTAAGATAACATGATATGACTGCTGACAGATACCAGTGACTCTGCAATGACTTCTCCAGGTGTTCACTTATTTTAGTTGGACTCACTTGTCCAGCTCGTACTCTGTTTTGGAACAAATATAAAGCCTCACAGATCCTGTAATTTCAGGACTCTGCAGCACACATGTATGCACTCCCTGTCCCAGTCAGTCTTCAGGTGTGTTTATTTTTATTAGAGGCCAGTGATGCAGGTAAACAGCGTTACACGACTTCATATCAGTTGAACAGTTGTGTTCCTACAGAGTGGAGCGCTGTGATGCGACCCGGACAGCACATCACACATTAAAAGATCCACAAAAACAAATGTTGCAAAACCTTTCACACTCGACCCGAATTCAAACTTCAACAGGCAAGGAAAGACAACCACAGAATTGTTTGACTGTCTTTGTCTGAACATTAGTGAAAGAAAGCAAATGACAAGTATTTGGATGAGGTTGTGTATATGCTGTGATCAGGAACCTTATATGTTACGGTGGGAAGTCAGAGGTCAATAAAATTAAGTCACATGTTTAGCAAATTTCAGTTTGTCTCAGACATCTTTTGAAAACAATATACTGCCCATTTTTAGACATTTCTGATTTTAAATATTCTTCATGTTGGTGGGTCTCAAATGTTCTCCCTTATAAAGTTTTGTTTGTTTTCCAAAGGTGGAAACATTAACTGAATGAAATGTCTGTGGCATTGGTCAAAATGCTGCAATCTGATCCAACCTAGATAAGGTACAAAAACACCCTTTTCAACTACGTCGTTACTGCTGCGTTTACAGTAGCCAGTTCAGGAGGTGGAATCAGCCCCTTGACTTTACTCCAACCTTTTATTTTACAGGGTGCGGCTCTGTCCAAACTGATGTTAAAGCTTTGTGCTATCCACTTACAAGGTCTACAGAATGCATCATAATGTGAAGCTGGATGGGGACAAAGATGGAGAAAATTCTAGTCTGGATGAAACATTTTCAGAAGTAAAACAAAGGGACAGTGTTGTGTTGTCAGTGTTTTTGAGTTGTAAGTGACTTCCCCAAACACCCAAATATGTGCTCTCAGCCACAGAAAAAGTCAATTCTTGTGTAGGTTTTCATTTGTGGCTTGGAATATCTGTCTTATTTTGTTATTATTCACCTCAATATATGATGTATTCTCTTATTTGGGTGATGTATAATGTGATATTTTTATTGTTTTTCTTTGGCTTAGAACTAATTATTATAAAGACTATGTTACATCAATTGATGCTTGACAGGATTTATAAAGTTTTAAACATACAAGGAGAGCCCTCAGGGATACAATGATAAGCGTGTTTTGTCTGTCAGCACTATCTGATGGCTGATGACAATGATAAAGGGGACAGAGGAGCCGCCAGGTTGAGGCAGAGTTTACATTGCTTCTTAATGTTGTCACATACTCCAGCATGTAACATACAAACAGATTATACTCGATGGAAAGAAGAAAAACATTAGAGATGAAATGGGGGGGGGGGCATTGACATCAATTGAGCTGGGGGAAAATAAAAGCAACTTTCACTTCAAGTACTGCTGGCCCATCGTTCATCGATCCCTACCTCCCCGTCATTCCACACAGACATTTGGTTTCCATGGATTCCTGTCTATGCAGATTAGGAAAGCACTCTTGTTTTTCTGGAGTAAAGGCAAGCTGTCGGCTGTCCATCAATCCACATCAAGTGCATCCAGCGCACTGGCTTTGGCTCCATCCGCCTCTTGTAAGAAACTCAGGCCGAAGGCAGGCACCGTGCCAAATGCACCAGATAGTTTCATCCACAGCTGCAAGCAGGCGGCGGCCATAAGTAACAATAGACTCCACTCATTAAAGCTACCCTGCCTCTGACAAAGAAAACTGCAGGAAAAAAAGCAACAGGAAATGTATCAAGTCCAAAAATCTCCTCAAAAAACATCTACACAAAGAAAATATTATTGCTTGACTGATAAAAGATAGGGCTGGTACAGTTTAAGAGCGTCTTGTGAATGTGAGGGAAGTGCATTTGCAGCCTGTTATGGATGAGACTTAAGAGCTGATAGCAGCTGATACCAGATGCAAAAGATATCTGCTTTTGTGTCCTCGGGTTATGCAGAGTATGCTTCCCATGTGCAAAAATGAATCCAACCTCTCACATTTTTCAAAAGCACCATTACTGCTATGTGCAAGCAGCATGTTCCAGCAGACCATGTTATTGTCATCCATGATGTAACTAAAACAAATGTGCTAGCAAAAACAGAACTGACACTTGTCTAAACTGATATTGTGTGTCTGTTTTCTGTGTTTTTTGATGGATCAATGTGGTTCATCAAATGTTACCTAGAGGACACCACAGAGGTACCACTCCTCAGGAAACTCCTCAGGAAAAGGACAGTATTCCCAAACCAACTGAAAGTTTGGTCTCTACAGTGAGTCTTGTGTCTTCGGAGAGGGCTCCTTCCAAAAGAAGATCCCTGAAACCCCTCTGTGGGATATCATCTTAAAGGCATCCTGACCAGAAACATAAACCACCTCAATCGGTTCCCTTTGAAGTAGAAGAGCAGTGATTCTACGCTGAGCACCTCCAAGCTGACTGAGATGCTCACCCTATCCCTAAGGTTGGGACCAGTCACCCTTTGGAGGAAACTCGTTTTGGGTGCTTTTGGCCTTGGCTCATGACCTACAGCTTATGACCATTGGTGAGGGTTGAAACATAGATCATTTAGGAACGTGAAAGACCAATAAAGCCTGCAACGTCCCAGTCAACCCATTAATCTCTAACTCTGCTCTACCTTCACTCGAGAACAAGACCCAAAGATATTAAACTCCTCCACTGCACTGTATGACTTCTGCAGTTCTATAAATGATTAACATCTCACAATGTACTATTTGCATTTGCTTAATCTTGGTATGAAGTCGAGAATGACATGTGCAGACTGTACATTGATGAGCCCTCTTGAATCGTAGGCTGTGAATGATGCGGACCAATGCAGAAGTGTGTCACCAGTACAATCTGACAGGAAACAAACTTCGCCTTTGGGTGCTCCCTAACTGGGGCTGCCATGGCAGTGATCCACAGGGTTGATCTGATTTTGCACCGGATGCCCTGTTGCACGACTACCACTAAGACAACTGGAAGGCTCACAATAAACAGACGACAAGCGAAAATACAACTATCGAAAACAGAGGTGGTGAATGAGAGGAATGTTGTCGTCATCATGGTTAGAGAGAAGAGGCCAACTTGAGATACTTCTTGTTCCCTGGAATGGCGCTAGGTCAACATAATTAATACGCCATTTCAAGTTGTATTTTAATTCACCAGTAAGTAGACTGAGTCAAAGTCACTGGAAATTATATCAGGTAGTCTTTGATCGCAAAACCAAATACAAATATACAATAATATTTGTATTAATACTTGCAATTAATTAAAAGGGAAAAAATACTGAAATTAAAAAGAAAAAACATCTGTTGTGGCCAAGCTTAACACGATTTCTCAGTAACAAGTACCTCAAGTTTGGCCTGTGTGACTCAGGAGAAAGTACTTCTGAGGATGTATAGAGTTTATCCTGATTAATCAGTCATACTTTCAAAATGTAAAAGTCTGTTACGCAACAAAACTTGTAACTTGTGATTGTAATTGTGAGCTTTTTCACATTTCTGCCACTTACACGTCTCGTTGATGAAAAATGCATTCTGGGATACTTTACCTTCTCATGCCTACACAAGCTGACGTTAGATGCATCCCCAATGAAACAAGCAGATCAAGAACACATCGAAGGGATTTCAAACATACTTGGCTGCATGTGGAGCAGTACTTCTGATGGAGTTTCCATAAGAACACAAATACAGAAAAGGACACATATTGAGAAATCGCCAGGATGTGACAATAGCAGCAGTGTGCTATGAAGTCCAATATTCCCGCTGACCTGCGCTGTGCAACAAAAGTGACTTGTGCATCTAATACCTGCAGAGCCAAAATACAAGCCATTCATCCAAGCATGCAAGACAATTTTACTGTGAAGATAAAACTGTAGGTTTGACATGATTCCACTGTTATGCAATGTGATGTAAATGTCCCATCTGAACTTTTTAGAACACTCTTTTAACATTTTTAAAAAATCTGCTCTTCTGCTCTGTTGTTGACGACTCCTGAACTGACTGACGATCGTATAGCAAAACATGCCGTGCCTAAAAACACCCATGAGGTTGTTTTGAAAATACGTAGCCATGCTGCTAGCATAGCTAAAAAGAGAGAAAATGAGAATGACCAACATATTCAACTGCAGCTGTAATTATATCGCATTTCATAGAGGATGTTACCCGCAGTGACATTCCTCCACACTGTGTTTGATTAGCCACAGCTTCAAAACAGTCAAAGATCTCTTCTCTTATAGTAACATATGAGCTGGCCACATAAGCCTTAATTTATTCCAAGGAGTCCCACCAGCAGCCTGTGTTTTCTCGAGAAGCCTCTAACATTAAAGACTGCTGTGTTCTATTTCTGTCATATGGTTAACTTTTGCAGAATTGTGATCTGACGACCAGAGGCCAGATCAGTGTGTATGTGTGCAATGGTGCTGAGCTGAGAGAGCAGTTGCATGCAGCACAAACGTGTCTCACCAAATCCTTCGTTAGCGTGGGGACATAGCTTGGTGCTGTGCCCACGTAACCTGACGCCTGCTGGTGATGGCACTCCATGCTTTCACATGAGCCTGAGCTGCCAGTATGTGTGTGTGTGTGTGATTGCGAGGGTAGACGATGAGTGGGGGTTGAAAATTGAGCATCTAACTGAGGCCTGGTCGGGCCAGTAGAGGGCAGGGAACAGCTGGCTTTTCATTGACGCGTTCTGAGTGGTGGCAATAAAGGATAAAACTCTAAGGGGTGTGCAGAAGGGGCTGACACTGTCTCAGCACAATCCAAGTATGCTTTGAGCTATTTTATTAAATAATCAGGGAAAGCCTGGAAAAGGAATGGAGGTATTGGCTTGTCAAGAAGATGAAGAAAGAATGTCACCTCAACAAAGAAACAGGAGGGACTTACAACACTGACTGGTATTTAAAGACTAATCATAAAACCAATACTTTCATCTTTGATGTTGTCCCAACATAATGTGAACAATAGAGGCAAAACTTTGTAGACTACAGTCATGTTAGTAAAGTTAAAAGAACAAAGAAATACCAAATCAATATTGGATGATGGCACAAATACAGGTCTGTTACTTGTATCTCCTGCTGAAAAAAAATGAAAAAGTATTTACCAAATAAAATATATTATGTCCTATTCAGATTTTTTACTCTTTTATTCCCCAAGTTTCCGTAAGAAGACAAGTATCGCTATGTGTGGAAACAAGGGAGTCCATAGCTGCTGTTGGATTCAGTATATAATGGAGTGCATATTCAAATAGACCACACACTGATCACATGTTTTTTTTAAACAGCAACATGCACAGCTCATCCATGGCCCAACAGGATGGAACTGTGCTCCTATAGTGCCCTGAGACCCAGCGACCTGCTGTGTCCTGTAGCCCCCATAGAACTAGGCCACCCAGAGAAGACATCAACATGCTAATTGTTGGGCTCCAGAACATTTACCTCATCCTTTTCCCCCACCCCCATCCCCTGCTCATTCGTTTGTTGGTTCCCACACTCCTCTCCTCTACCAAGAACCTCACCCCCACAAGCAGGCCAATGAGCTGTGACCTTACCATACAGCGCTCATGCACAACTTCACATGCGAATATTGTCAACAAAAACCTACATATTGTCACATATAAACAGAGCTAACAGCCATACAACAACCTCATTTATGACACAATTCTCCTGTCCCACAGGGCCAAAGGAAGTCGCCTACAAGCTGAACTTCAAATAACCTGGGGCAGTGTGGAAAATGTCCCCAAAAGAGAAAAGAAAACAATAATAATAATAATACTAAGTGTATTTTTTACACCTACACTGGCTTTTTTTTTCATTGCACACAATGTGAAACCTTAATGTTTTGAGGTTTGACTTTTTTTTTATTTCAGTCCTGTAGCACATTCCAAATAAGGTTGCGACAGTAACTGATTAGTAACGTTCCCATTCATTCTCACAACACTTAAAAGATGTTCTAGCATTGAGGATATCAGGCAGTGAAACATGAAAGCATTATCTTGCCCCATTCTTGCTCTAAGTACATCTTAAGGTGACCAGCAGTACAGGATCAATCTTATTGAAAATTCATCTTTCATTGCATCTTAACTATACCATCTTCTTCCTTAGCCTTGTCGTTTTTCTTATGCATTTTCCTTTCCTCTGATAAAAAATCATGCAATCCACAGAAAAGGCGTAGTTCTAAAGACAGCATATGTTCCTCTAAAATATTAATTCATCAATGCCACCCTCACAGAAGTGATTCCATACATCACAGAGACTGT
>JBAMYA010000006.1:10800686-10824728 GCA_037176975.1 Arrhamphus sclerolepis | reverse complement strand
CTCTTGTGATTTTATGTAGATGTAAAGCACTTTGAATTACCTTGTGTATGAATTGTGCTCTAGAAATAAACTTGCCTGTGTGACCAAGCTCTACATCTGAACTCAAGAGAAGACTTCTGGGGGCGAAAAAAAACCCTTCAGACAGAGAAGAAGAGAAGAAGTCAAGATGTTTGGCCATAATCCTCAGAGCCATACTAGGTGTAAAACAAACACAATATATTAGCGCTAAAACCCCACATCAACTGTCACAGTGGTGGAAGGGATAATTTGGGCTTGTTTTCAGGCCGCAGGACGTGAGCCCCTTGAAGTCTCTGAGTCAACCACAAACTCCTGAGTTTTTCATTCCAATGTGAAGTCATCTGCCTAACAGGGCGCAATGGTCCGGTCCAGATCTCGACTGAATTGAAATGATGAGTCGGGACCTCAAAAGGGCTGTGAAAATTCTCACAAAACTCAATGAAATGAAATAAGATTGTAAAGATGAGTACTTCAAAACTTATGAGAGACTGATGTCATAATCTGACTTGTAAGACTTTAGAATAGAAACAGGGTCTACTTTCTTTCATATGACTATAAATGCACTTTTGTATGTAATACATGTTTATTTAAAGAAGGTAGATAAAATAGACCACTGTCAGCACTTCAAAAACAAACATTGATTCAAAATAGCTGACTTATATTAACAATCTGTCATCTGTTTACACAAGATAAAGATTGACATTTACAGGAAAATGCAGCAAAGTTGTCATGCCATATCTCAGGTATTGTGAAAGTAAGAGATGAAATGAAATAAAATACTTTCACTGATCTGGGTAAAAGACACAACTTTAGTAGCCTTTCCTTTAAAGCGACATTGCTGAAATCCTACACTCTTCTCTTTCCATTATTCAGTTTTCCAGCACTTAAATTAGGCCCATTAAATGAACGCTTCCGTTTAACGACAGTGAAATGGACTTAGGACAAGCAGGGTGACACGCACAGCACAAATACAGGTCACTGCATTGCCACCATACCAGAGGAAAAAGCATCTAAGCCAAACAAATAGATGGGTGGCACTGAGAGGGAGAGCCTTAGTAGGCCGTCCGCTGGAACACCCCCCTGGCTGGGCTGGCCAATGAACTCCAAGGAAAAAGTCAGCCGGAAAAAAAATGAGTGACAAGCTATGACTGTTGGTGGACACTGAGAACAAGCGCTGCATACCCATGCAGCTAGAGTAACATAACTCACTGATAAGGTTGCCTCCCAAGTCTCAAATGCCTCCAACTCAAACCACAGCCATGCAACACTATACCTGCTAACAAGCTAGCTTGACATTCTGCCTGTACTATTTACTTTCCCTCATATTTTGTAATTGCTTGTCTGTTTTGTTGCCAGCCTTTATATGTTTCCTTTCTCTCCCAGGCACATTTTTCTGTTCTTCCACTAAAGTGGTGTTATTTTACTATGCCAATGGTTGCCCCGTCCTCACTCTGAACTTTGAACCGACGAGGCAGAACTGTAGAGCGGTCTAGATTGGGGGTTAACTCATTTACGATTTGCACCATAAAGCTTCCTGAAAGGTTGCTCAGGATGAATAAGCAGGGCTATGTTAACCTTTGACCTTCCCAAGCACCAAAAGTGTGGAGTCACAGGAATCACCCGTGTGAGCGTGTTGTGTCTTTTAAAAATTATGTTTGTATGACAGAGGGTATGTGGAAAGGCACGTAGACATGTCTCTCTCCTCCTGAAGAGCGTGTGTTTGTGCAAGCTGTCCCAGGAGAGGCACCCTGGCTACAGTGTTGTGAGATCGCTCCCACCTGTGAAGATCAAATATGAGGCATTTATTATACAGGGGGGACTTATCTAGCCCTCCCTATCTGATGAGCTATGTAATGGAGAGGCCCTGGACAGATCCACTTTCACTGCCCTGAAAGGCTGGAGAGGTGACCCAAAAGGAAATCATTATGCCAGAATACAAAGGCTTCGTAGGTGTGGAGGAGAAACTCTGAAGGGTACTGCGCTCTCCCTCGCCATCACAAACTTGAACTGGTGGGTTGTTGCGGGGCACAAAGTGTTTGCATGTGACAAGTTTTAAAACTACTAGTGAAATTGCATGCTAAATTGTGCTCTTTAGAGAAATAATTTCTCGTTCTGGAAGCCGTGAGTGCCTATACTTTACACTAAATTATGTACTGACAGCTGCAGACACTTGAACTGGAAAGTTGTAATTTATCCAGATGGTGGCTTGTGCATCATTGTGCATTCTGTATTGTGAAGTTCTCAGTAATACCCAGCAGTTAAGTGCCTCCAGCATCATTTAGGATCAGTTACACAAGTCATACACATACAGTATTTAAAGGTGCCACGTTACGCCCTTTGTTTTTCCTTTTTTTTTTCGCATGCTGGCCCAGTTGGTCATGATGAAATGTCTGTGACATGCTTTGGTCAAAATACTACCTGGATAAAAAAACAAAAGCCCCCTTTTCAACCAAATCATTAAACTTCTGTTTATAGCAGCTGGTTTTAGGCACTGGAATCAGCCACTCAACTCCACGCTGCCCCTCTCTTGGAAAAGGTGTGCCTCTTTAAGGATTTGTCCTAAAGCTTTGTGCTAGCCACTCCCTGCAACATCACTCATAGATTTTCTGAAAATGGCTTTTGAAGCCTAATTTTGAATTGTCATTCTGCATGTCGCTGTCTGGTGGTTCCATTAGTCAACATACTCTGAGGGGAAAGTCTCTTGACCAAAAGGACCCAGCTGCTGCAAGAGGTAGAAGACAATGGACTAAAGGCAGTCCAGTGGGTGTCCTCTGGTTAGCCCTGGCTAGTGGAGCTTTGATTCACTTACCACTCCTTCCAATCCAACTAAAACCCATTGCAGCATTATCTTAGTGCAGTTAACAGAACAACAGCCATATTATCTGGACTATAAAAGTGACTATGCTCTGTTAGGTCCTTATTCTCAGCTCAGAAACCAAGTCCAAGCAGCTCTAAGTAGATGAAGCGATAACAGCTAGTCATTGGCTATGTCTGCATCAATCAATAGGTCATTTCCCTAATCATACAAAAATGTATTCTTTATATAATTTTAACCTCATGTCGTACAAAAAAATGTAAAAAAATTCAATATTCTGTAAAACTGTCATAAAAAACTGTTTTGTTTTTTTTTGTTGTTGTTTTAACTTGGCTGCTCCAAAGTTGAACACAGGAGATTAACTTGCTTTTGGAGTCAGCCCCCAGTGGTCAGCTGAAGTAGCGCAACTTTTCTTAATTTCGCACTGGACAAGCAGCAACCATCCAACATCCAGGATGATGCTAATCCACGATGTACTTTTTGTTGCAGTTCCTCCACTGACCACTAGGTGCTGGTCCCCAAACAGAGCAAATCCCCACTGACTCCCAGGTTAAAACTGCAGTATAATTTGCAGCAGAATTAAACGTATTTACCAGCAAAATCGGTTTTGATATCTATAGTTAGATTCTACGACTGAAAACTGTACAGGGGCTGAATTTTTTTGCACCACATCAGATAAATTGATATTAAGCAATAAAGCTGACCAATCAGATGCCTGGATGTCACTTGACGTGCTTGACTGAGGGTTATCCATCAACAACAACACAGCAACACAGTATTGGCCCAAAAAATGAAAAAACAAAATGTGGGGAAAGATAACAATGGCAATGCTTTCTGTCACCACGTGGGCCTTTTTATGTTGTTTCAGTTCTATAGGGGTATGTCGTCAGCTCCAACAATCCACAACAGCGGTCCAGAAACAACTTTGTCTTGTGTGAATTTGCATGTTAGCATGCAAGTGAGTTTAACTAAGATGGTAAACAATAGAACGCAAGCTTATGTTAGCACTGTCATTGTGTTAGTATGCTAATGTTAGCATTGAGCCAGAGCTCCAGTTACTCAAGAACCATACAGGCTCCATTCACTTTATCTTTTCATGAAAAAACTGCAGTCGTCTCAATCATGTGTTCATTGTGATTAAGCAATAGCCGCCATGGATCTTTATAGGGTTGTAAAATCCCATTTGACTGTATCGTAAACTTTAGTCATGCTGTGAGCTTTCAGTTCATTGATCTGTTGCTATAACTGGCTTTCACAATTGTCAAGTCCCATTTTTGTCTGGGTGCAACATGATCTTTTATCATGATTAAGTGAACATATTAGCGAACTGTGTGCAGCAACATACTGAAGTTAATCCATGACAAAACTAATATAACTTTAATGTACATTATGAGTCACATTCAAGTGAAGGATTACAGTGCCACAGTGCTGCTATTGTGTGCTTAATCGTCCCTCTTCTTGCTTTAAAGAAGAGGGATGATAGAGCAGGGGCCAAACTGCTCTCAGTTAATTAAAAGCTTTCGAGATAAGGCTCAGATGAGGAGCTACTGTCTGCAGCTCTTTGTCAGGGTGAAAAAGGCCAGGACTTCCTGCTGGGAAGAGGAAGTTAGCCTGGTAGTGGTTATGCATGTGTTTCTGTGCATGAGTGTGTGTTCATTCTCCACAATAACCAACTCCAATTTACATGCCAGAGAAAGTGCCATGCGAACTGATTAAAGATAGTTCAAGTATAATATGGCAGCCACCTGCTCAAATAAGCCCTGTGATACTAAAACTATGCATTCTCACTTTACTCACAAGGCTGGTGTCACTTTCCCTCGTTTACAAAATGAATCAAAATTGCCCAACGAGGAATGATATCAACTTACAGTAATGTCAAACAAAGAAAAAAAAAAAGAAAGTAAACATCAACAGTGTGGCAGTCACATACCAGCATCAACCAACAGGGGGCATAACGGATCATTAAATTGTGATCTCTGCAGTAGAGTATAACATTTGGCTCACATGTGCCCAACAATGTACAACATTTGGACCTCAGTTATAATCAATTCCTTGTGACATGACGGCAGTACCTTTATTTGAGGCGTGTATGACAGGGAAACAAAGCTTTGATTTGAAATTGTCAAACATCTCACTCAGTATGAGAGACCAAACCCCAAAAAGAAGGCAATCATTGACATTTATTCTCATTCTATGACAGCACAGATATGTACACTAAAAATTATCTGAGCGTCTCATGTTTCACTTTCGACTTCAACCATATCTCCTCCTCTTAAAATAACTGATTCAGACTTTCTGGTTCTCACAAGCCTGGCCAATGACACTGTCACATAACTGCTTCAACATAAAATTATTTTCTTGTGATTTACTTGTCTCACTAGCTATGCAAAGGAAATTCACAGCTTTGCTGATTTAATTCAATCTGGCAATTAATCTTACAAAGTAAACAAACTTATGTAAGCCGTGGAAGTCAATACTTGACATAAAATATGACCCGAGGGTAAGTTGTGCTTTACACTGTCTGCACTTATTTTCTCATGGATAGATTGAGGCATTTGGGCAGCATAGAGGCAGGACCATAAATTTGCCATCTTATGATAAGATAAAATCATGACAGTAAGATATAAGTGTTTGATATCTCAATAAAAAACGAGAACTATTTTCTCATAATAAAGAGACTGACAGAACAGACTATCAGTGGAAATACTGCAATCTGTTGCCAGAGATAATGAAAGAATTAAAGATGTGAAAGCCGTTAAGAGAGTAATAGTGGCTTCCAGTCATGTGTGCTGAGTTTTAGGAAGTATAACTCTTCTACCTGTTCACCCACGGCCTCTGTGGTGTCCCGTGAGATGGCAGGCATAAAACATTTATGAGCAGCAACATCTGCTCTCACCGTTGGAATACAAAGCAGTAATCTTAAATCTTAATCTTTTTGTTAATAGGATAATAGGAGCACTTGTCTGCTTTATGGGGGGTTTGTTTTGTACATTTGTCTTCCTATTTTGGCGGCACACTTCAGATGATCTTCGCTGCTGCATTGTGGATCATAAAAACGTGGTAAAGCAGCGTATGTTCTTATTACATTTCAAACTCACAGAAGCATTGGTAAGGGTACTGGTGGCAGCCCAGGAATGGCTGCAAGGAAAAACAAACAAACAAACAAAACAGTTTATTCAATTTTCTCACATTTTACTCATTTTACCAACACAAAATAAGTGCACATTCCTAGAAAATAAGCGACGTACGAGCATTCTGATCTCTGCTGCCACTGTGTGCTATAAAGGCAGCTCAGCTCTTTGTAATTAGACATGAGGTGCCCTGAAAACGTGCTGTGAAATTTTTGGGGATCTAAATTGGAAATATGAGACTTTCCCCATGCATTTCTATTTTTCATGGATTATCCGTAAAATCAGTAACTATGGATACTATTAAAAATAAACAGCCTCTCTTTGTCTGGTATCCATGTCTCCATAGCAAACACTGCCACTGTTTGTCATCTTTTTTTTTCTTTCTTTCTTTCTCATTCACGTTCGCAGACTGTACAGCCTATATTCACATTCTAACTTAGTGTTTAATGTGTAAATCAGGAGATCCCAGAACACAGAGAGGGTGCTGTTCTGGTGGGTCACAATGCACAAAAAAAAAAATCTTGAGTGCCTGAAGCACATTGTGTGAGGCGCCAGTGATTGCTGTTGAAACTAATATAAACTGTCACAACATATAAAGCGATATGTATTTCAGCCTACACTCATTAAACAGCACATTCACGGCAACTGATGTGAAAAGACAACTGTTTAAGACTTTCTCTTTTACTATCAAATTAAGACTTTATTTATCTGTGACCAGACTTTTAAAAATTGGAAAATGCATTCGTTTACTTTGATTTGTGCTTCCCTTCGTTTGCCTCGTCGCTTCAGGAACTGCTGTTATTAGCTTGCCCAGAAATCCTAAAAAGAATTAGACTGGTTCCTCTTCACTGAACAGGTACACAACCAGTAAGGGAAACAAAGCACGTGACGGCAGCCATCTAGGTTGTGGTTTTTGGACGTTCCTGTATGGGTCACAGCATGAAGCCCATCCCCTCGCCTGGACGCCACCCCAAGACAAAAAACTGATCTGGTTCCTCTGGGTTCCACTTTGATTTCTGGGGAGACGTACCAGCAGCTGCCTCCTAAACACCATGTGACAGGCATACAACCAATCAGAAAAACGAAGCATGTGACACAGATAAAGCAACAACCAGACTAGAATCAACATGACATCCAAAATGGCGTGCAATGGAGCAGAAACGCCAGTGAAGGACTGCGGACAGTTTTACAGTAAGTACTTGTTGATCCAAGACGTTACTAGCAATTCACCAGCCGTCTTGGTTGTTTTCAGTTGTGACTCTCAGACGCATCCCTTCTATTCTATTATTAATTCTGTATGTTCCGTACTAGTGAAAATGGCTTCAATGGGAAGTACCAGACCCATTTCATGTTTCATAGTGTTTGGCAACAAAGGGCCCATACTAGTGAAACATTAATTAATTAGTTAGTTGTCTGACAGAACATGGCTGAAATAAAAAAAAAAAAAGCTGACTGATTCATCATTTAAAAAAATGACTGGTAGTAACTATTCAAATGTGATCTTTAGAAAAAAAACTGTAGGAATAATAAAACAATGACCTTTTTGTTTTTCCTCACAACTCTTCCGAGCTATTATATGAATCTGTAAAGTCCTGTCCTTGGAGTGGCAGAGCAACTGCAAAATCACTCGCGTCCTCAGTCTTCTGCTGTTTTTGTACTTTGAAACCACACCAAAGAAAATAAATGCAAACACAAGAGGGATTATGCGGAGAAGTGTGAGTGGGTGAGGTACCTGCTGAGGACAGTTCAACCAGCACGAGCGTGTTTCAGCAAGGGGACGAGGAGAAAGAGGGAGCACGGGAGGGGGAGGTTAGGGAGCGAGGACAAGAAACGGAGAGACAAGGGGAGACAAAACAGGAGGGAGTGCTCTGATAGTGCTGCATGCTGGGATAGGTCTTGAAGCACAAACTGTGACTGTGGCCTTCTTGGAAGGACTCCAGGACTTGTAGTGCAGGTCTTCTTTGATAATGGCCCACAGTATGTGTAAGAGTGTTGGGCTTCAGCCAAGGTACACAGTCTTTTGCTAATAGTTAACCAAGTGGACAAACAGTGGAAGTCAGAAGCATAGAGGTAGGTCAGAGAACTGCAGTAGACGTGCTGCTGCCCCCGCTCTCCTCACCCCTGTTCCCCAGCGCAGCCCAACCCTCCCACCCTGTCTCTCTCTCAGATAGGTCTGGCATTGCACTGAAAAACCTGGCTCTGCGCCCGGCTCTTACATTTGAACTGGAGCTTTATAAACATGCTGTTGACTCATGTAGGACACACTGACGCGATGGCCACTTGACAGAGCTTTCTTCAAAATATAGAGAGGTGCAAACAGAAAAAAAAATCATCATCTACCACGTTAATGAGATTTATTCTTGGAATTTGTGTTTGCATTAAGAATGACATCTGCAATCATGTGCAAATTAGAGCGGCCTTTATATAATCCTATGCTTTGTTCGTTAGTGTGTTTGAGTGTGTAAAAACACAAAGAAGATCACCTGATCGCAGAGGGAAATTACAAACTCAGACTAACACCAATGTAACTTTCTTTGGTCGCAAAAATTAATCTACAAAAAAATAATAATAATAATTCACCCCTATGATTCAGTAGCTTGTAGATCATTGATTCAGTTTTGGTTCCATTGCAGGAATTGGGCTTACGTTTGGACTTTGACAAGGCCACTTCAAAACTTTTGATTCTGTTGCCTTTCAGGCATTCTGGTGTAGAAGTGCTGGTGTTCTTCAGATCTCTGTTCAGCTGCACGACAGAGTTTTGACCAAGCTTTATCTATCGCAGCGATGGCCTCACATTTTCCTCTTGAGTGCTCCAGGGGTATGAACAGGAGCTCAAGGCAAACTCAGTGACTGCAACGGTGCCCAGGTCAGCTTCAGCTTTGGTCTCATCTGTTCAAAGTTCATTGTTCCAGATGTTTTGTGAATCTCAGTTGTGCTTCCATGTTCATTGTAGAGAGATGCTTTCCCTGAGCAATGCTTCTAAACAAACTGTACTTGTTTATTCATCTTGTAATTGTGCTGCCATGGACATACTGGATACTGGATAAATGGATACTGAGTATTGCACACATGATTTATTTTTATTTTTAGCCTTTTCTTTTGTTAAATTAGTCTGTTTTTACACAAATAAAAATTAAAGACTAACCAATATTTTCAGATGACTATAAAAACTGCTACCACATATTCATTATATGTAATATTGGCTAAGAATTACCAGAATGTACTATAGTAATATACATACATCCTCTAATGGCCTACTGCTTTCTTTCCATACTATTATGTATAGTCACAAAGCCGTCCAACTCTGGAAAATAAGATTTCAACTCAGGGACATGGCTGGAGCACTATATGTCATCTGTGTGTCTGAGACAATTAGTGGTTGACCATGTCACATGTCATTTGGGAAGGATTACAAATGTTATGTTGTTTCTGTTACCACAGTGTCAGACTGTCTCTTCATGGTCAGATTTCCTTTGGTGGAAGAAGAGGGGCCACACTTCTATGCGTAGGTGTGCGTGTGCGTCTAACTGTCAAGTCGCCCCGCCGCCTCAGATGATCCAAGGACTCGAAAAGAGGCAGACATGTCATTACGGATCCTGTGCCAACCTGCTGCTAATCTCAGAGTGAGCAGACCAAAGACCAAACCACACACGGCTCTGCTTTAGTCTTCAGAGCTGGCTTTCAGAGCCACTGTGGTGTAATGCTGTGCTAACCTTAACCTAGGGCCCAGAACAAAGAGCAACGGCATGCTCCGCTCTGCTCCCGCACTGCAATCTGGGGGTTTAAATCACAGGCTCTGAGGCAACGAGGCTTGGCAGCAGGATTTGCAAACAGACCATCTCAAAGTGGAGAAGGAGTCCGTGTAGCTTCAAACAATCGGAAAAGCCTGCGTTGCCAGCTGTCAGGTACTCCTCATTCTTCTTCTTTTTAATTTTTGGAGCAGCTCTCACTAGGCGTTTAACAGGTGAATGGCCCTGACGAAGCGTTCTGACCCAGTTTTCACAAATAAAACTGACTTTCGATCACACAGGAAGCCCTATGTTGGAATGTAAATACATACACAGGTTATGTAACCCACTTGTAGATGATATTCCAGAAACTCTATCACTTTCCTGAAAAGTCCTGGTCTGTGGTCAAGGCCATGTGAAGAGGGTAATTTGAATGTGTACCAGGTGGAGAACCAACATAAAAGCTGGCATGAAAAACTCAAGATAATGAATAAATATTTTAAATGAGTTACAGAATGACGCCTTTTCATTTGCTGGTGTTGGTTGCTACTGTTGGCTGAACCACACTCCAGAGAGCTGCACATGAGGTAAGCCAGTGACTCATAAAGCCCCCCCCCCAAAAAAAACAGCAGCCTGACACTTCTCTGGTTGGGTACCAAGGTGCCTACTATGGACAAGATACGTCTTCTGGATACGTTATCCTCTCCTGGGGGGCCGTCGAACAGTCATCCAGACTCAGGCCAGAGTGGGTTTTGTTGTTTTTGGAGCATGCAGCAAGGTTTGACTCAGTTATTCCACCTTGGGGATTAAATAGTTGGTGGCACCACTGTTTTAGTTCTTTAAGTGACCATTCAAGTTTAAAATCAATAGAGCTTTAGGAAATATCAAGAAGAGCAAACAGTGCATTGCACTGGATGCCACAGAAGGTCAGAGGGTTGAACAAATCTATACACGCCTGGGCGCAGAAGAGAAAAGAACATATGCTACAAACCCGACCACGAGTTTTTCTTTTTTTCTGTAGTTTAATGCTCCCTGTGACAGCCCAACTAAACTAGCACATTTTTTATTTTAATGTACATCACTTCAATAAAATCAGCATCTCAGGGGAGTGTGCCTGTTGTGAAAGAAAAAAAAAAAAAAGAAGAGTCCAGACCAAGACTTCTCTTAAACTGTGGGGTGACAACTCCGTACTTTAACAAAACTTTACTGAGACCAGCGAATAATGAAAAGGAAACGCGCCTGAACTGCTGCCTGACCTCTCTTAGGTACTTTCTTGCTGCATATTCACGTGGGGATTTTTTTGGAGGGATCAAAGTAAAAAAACAAAAATAGAGAAAAGAAAAAAAAGAGCAAAAAAGTTGGAAACAATCCAAAAGTTTTCTTACTGTTTTAATACTTGTTTGTTTTATCCTGAATGATATGCAGTAGAAGAGGCTCATTACACTAACAGAGTGCTTTTTTTTTTTTTTTTTTTTTTTTTTAGCAAAAAACTTTTTTTCTTTTTCACAGGCTGCTCTGCTATTATATAAATACATACAGATGGAAAACAGGCTATTTGAAAATATTTTTTTTCTTTACAGATATAAGTGGACATTTTTATATTAATTGATTGATCTAATATTGGAAATTTTTCTCTAACAATGTACAATTTCACTATTATTTGATCGTTTGTTTCTTTAAAAAGTAGTCTCATACTGTAATCTGGTGGCCATGTTGCAAAAGCAAATTTTTATTTTACTGAAATAATCAATTGTTTTGAGATATTTTCCACATTTAAGTTACACTGGACACGTCTGCTGCAGTCTTGTTAGAGAGGAAGAAAAGAAAATGGAAAAGCTGAACATCTTGTTTATTAAATAACATTTCAATACCTAATTTGGCTACTTGGATATATAACCGAAATACCTGACGGAAGACTACGTCGTCTTCTCTCAAGGTTTTCGGTTTAGTTCGTGTACAGTAGACTGCTGAGAAAACTAAAAACAAAAGTTCCGCCTTTCAAATGACGCTGCAGTGATGTGGATGCAGTCTTACCAAGTCACAAGTCATTCTCCCAACAATGCCACTAGTTTACATCAAATCACTCAACTGGCTTAACAAAAGTTGGCTTTTATTGTGAAGCAGCCATAGTTAACGCAATCCATTTGTCACCCAGGTTGGCACCGCACGGTCCTCTTAATGCCTTTGTTTGACTACGTTGCGAGCAGAAATGCCAGCTGCTCACAGATCCACTTGACACCACTTCTGCACAGACTAACAAAGCATGATGGGTGGTCTCTGGCTTTGTCTGTGGAAGTGATCACAAATATTACAGACCTTCAGGAACCAAAACAAAACGAGCCTACTTCAACAAGTCTCTAATACACTTGTTTGCTTGTTGTGTTGACTCCATTGATGGAATCTGAAAGCTGTACTCATTTTCTCATTTAAGGACTAAAGGTTTTCAGTGAGCATAGTTTCATGGGGACCATTATCATGATCAACACTGAGGCATTTCTGAAAAATGGGGGGGGAGAAAGGTCAAAAATGGGACATGCTGTTTAGGAGTGACCATGTGACTCTCTGAGACATAAAGTGTTTTTTGTGAGCAGCGTTATCTCCCTTAATCTGAGGTTACAATATGGCTTTTGTAGTCATGCAGCACTGAAAGATCTAAGTCACTTTGATCTCGCTTAATAGAGTTTGGTAAATGATCTCAGTATGGGCAGTCAACCTCGTGTGCACGCACGCACTCTCACACCAGTGCACGAGCACGTTGTGGACACACTCAAAAGGACTCATTCATGCTTACGCGCGCACACACACATACAAAAATCAGACCGTCACACAGGTAAAAGCTCTTCCTCTTGCGGCTCATTGAGCCAAGCATTCAAGCAGAAAAGTAGAAAACGTGTTTCTGCTCCGTGTTCGCTGCAGGTTCTGCTTTTTAACACCATCGCCCTGCAGACTCATAAACAAGTTGCACAAATAATTTTCAGTTTGTCAAGAGAAATCTAAACAACTTAGTTTGCTTTGGGAGGCTTTACACAATGTGTTTACCGTAGTGGCGAGCATAAAGCCATATTTAAAAAAAGGTCTGAGAGAGTGACTAAAGAAGCCACAGGGAGCTGGGGAGAGGGAGGGAGTTTGTCAGACAACATTTATCTGCGGCATGGTGATGACTCTTTTCCTCCAACCTCTCAGCAAACTAAGCGCTTCCTGCCTTTTGAGTGCATGCAGTCAATTTTTGTCCTTGAAACCAAAGCACATGCAATGAATTACAACATTTTTAAAGAGCTGTCAAGAAATAAGAGGGGGTTCGTTAGGAGAGGAGAGGAGGTGAGGAGGAGGAATTTGAAGCTGTGCTGCTGGGAGAAGAGAAACAAGACAAGCAGTGAAAAGAAAAACTGTAGAGACGTTTGATGTTTGCAATAGCAGAAAGGTCCTACAAGTCCTCCTGCAGGCACATGAAAAGTTGTGGCTGACTTTGTAAGCAGAATGTATAGAATATCAGCTCTAACTAACTTTATATATTCAAACTATAAAGATGCCACATCAACCTTAAAAAACGTTTCACACTCAGTTATGTCCCGCAAATCAACGAGGATAATTCATGTTGCAATTTTAGACCCATAATTAGGTAGCTCCAAAGAAACAAAAAAAAAAAAAGAAAAAAGAAAAGTGTTAATTAGTTGTGAAGATTTTTTTGCGTGTGTGTTTTTGAACATCTTGACATAATAATCTTGGCTAGATATCATTACCAGATAAACTGTGTGTGGTTTTGTGCGGCCAACGACTGAAACAGTTGCTTTATTTTGATGCCTTTAAGCCTGCTAATGTTTGCCTGCTTTATGCTGATATCATTCCAGCCTCAAACCGTTCATGATTTGCCAGTAACACATAAATTCTGCTGTGGACTGCGAAAGTCTGAAAATCTAATGAGCCTTAATATTCTTGTTATTGCATCTTAAGCAGCTAAATGTGCACCATTCTTGAACCTGGTCTAAAAATATGCACATGAAACTTGTGTCTTGCAGGGCCACTCAAGGTAAGTGTGGCTGTGTAGACACAATAATAAGAGCTATCTTTGTAAAAACAAAAAAAAGAAAGAAAAGAAAAGAAATGTAATAAAGATGAAGTATGTAAGTAGTCAGCTCATCTGAGTTAGCACAGCCTTTCACTGAGAGGAGGACACAACAAAGCTGCAACCAAACTTCCCATCGTTAGCGCATGAATTCTTGCGCCGTGTGGTACTAATGTCATCTCCTGCACATGGTTCTCTGTAAATCTTTACAAACGTGGCTTTGATCCCCTGAGAGAGGTCACCTTGGCCTCCATACCCACTATGGATCAGCAGGCTTTCCTCTGTACTCCCAGTGGATCAGTTTCAGCTGGACAGAGACAGGTGCTTCACTTGACCTGGGCTGTTGGGACAAATTCTGGAAGGTCGCTAATGATACAACTGTCAGCGAGGAGGCAAAAATGCAGAGGTATTCACTGTTACAACCCTGGACGTTTTACATAATTGAATGCTGCTGACCCAGAAGAGACCCTTGGCCTGCCTGGCCTTGTGTCAGGTGCACTGTGCACATGTGTGTACATGTGTGCATGTTGAACTTTATAGCCTGCAGTGACTCATTTTGCTCCACTATAATGAATGTGTGCTGCATAATGAAAAATCTTAAAAGAGCTACATATATTCACTCCTCCTTCGGCGTGCCAGTGGTTTACCAAATAGAAGCACAATTAAAGTGCTAAAAGTGAAAGTAGACAGACAGGACATTTCCTCATTAGCATTTAATTTAGGTCTGTCAGTGTAACACTGAAGTAGGAGAATGTAAAAGAAAACACTCGAACGTTGTCGTATTAGAGGACCGCCGCTCGCTTCAACATGAAGTTCGATAATGCAGTTTCCTCTTGTCCTGTGGGCCAGTTCAAAGACAAGTCCCGTAGAAATGTCTTCAGCATATTGAAGTCATAAAAAATAAAAACAAAAGAAAACATCAAATTAGGCCAGATTATTTATTTATTCATTTATTTGCATACGTGTGAGAAGGTGGCTACGTAAGTGACACAGTGACAGCGGCAGAATAAACGCAGAAGAAAAGAGACCTTTCCTGGTAATTTGCACGAGCAGAGCTATGAAAGGGAGACAAGAATGTGTTGTATAACATTCAAAAATTCCAGACCGGGTCTAATGACTAAAAAAGAAGGGGCCCGGCAGGATTAAGAGGTCTGCCATGTTTCCCCTACCTGCCTCTCCCTTCTTCCTAGTGCCCTAGAATACAACTCAAAGGCCATCTCTCGTGGAAGAGGGTGGACAGGACAGCACCAGCCCCTGCTTCCTGTGTTTCAGGGCTCAACTTTGTCAGATCCCTGCTCAGGAGAAACCATTAGACCACTGCTTGTCTGATTGCCTGGACACACGTAGGGGTCTGCTGGAGGCTCAAGCCAGAAGCCAGAGGCAACAGCAGAACTGAAGCCTCACTGGAAGAAAACAACGGCAGGCCGACTGAACTGACGACCATATGGAAGAAAAATCAAACAGCGACTTCTTGACAACAGATCTGTGTTAGCTGGCTAAATAAAGGAATGTAAATAATCTCTGTATAAACGGAGCTCAGCATGCCTCTCATGTTATAGGCTGCTCCCTTTCTACACAAACAGCAGTTAATCACAAAAAAAGGCAATGTTCTTTTCAACAGGCGCTTTGGCAAAGAAAGGGGAAATTGTGAGCTTATGGCGATTTCATTCATATCTTTATGTAAGAGCTAGCGTCGCCGAGAGGCAGATGGGAAAGAGGCTACATGATTACTTCTGTTTATGTTGAGGGCTCATATGGCGTCCATACTGCTGAATACTACAGAGTTATGCATACCAGATATGAGCCGCGTGAATATGAATTAAGGTCCTTGAAAAATTCTGGCCGCTTCAATGTCACTATACTCCATGAAGATGAATCTGTTGGCCTAATGCGGGTGTTCATCACGTCAACCATGTCCCATATGCAGCAATAAATTTGCACAGTATATTGTAATATATGGAAGCCAAATCAGCTTAAGTTGGAAATAAATTCTGGAAAAAAATGTAATTCTCACATTGTTTTTAAACATTAATTTCTTTGTAGACAGACTTTTTAAACATACATTCAATATTGCTCTTCATGCCTGCAACTCATTCCAAAGAAAGGAAACTCTGGACAGAAAGTTTTCGGTGATTTGTACTGTAGCTTTTCCTGCTCACAAAACTTGAACGCCGTCCTAGAATCGATTTGTCTAAACACAATGCATATTTCCACTAAATGTGATGATCCATACCAGATGCCTCTGAGCCCAAAGATGCTGACAGGGTTAACACAAGGCTTCTTTTTTTGCACATTCAGTCATTGGTGAATGGAATACCACATTTTAGTATCAAAGTTTCTGAAGGTAACCCCTTTCCAAAGTGGACATCTCAGTTGTTGATGAATGACAGTTCATGAAGGAACATTGTTTTCTAAATATTTCAATCAATTCTTTAGACATTTTCTGACAAAATGGCGATCCTCTGTCCATCTTTGCTCCAGAAAGACCATTATTGGACAGTTTTTAAACTAAATCATGATTACAGTCACCTGTTGACATCAGCCATTCGCAATGACATCATTTTTTTTATTTCCTCATCACCAGATTTAAATTGTGTACGTCCCAACTTTACAGGACATAAAAGAGGTCTGGACATTTTCAACATCATCTGAGTTTTGTTTTGTTGTTGTTGTTGCTGTTCTGAGACAAAACTATGCACTCCAGCAGCCCCTGTAACGTAAAGAAGCAAGGAGCCCTGAGGAGCCCTGGACAGGCTGTTATCTCATCCAAAGGAGATAGGAAGTATGGACAGGAAATTTAGAGGAAGGGGGAGGAGAGGGCCCATATGGGAAGTACAGTGTAAACAGTCTCAGCTTTTAATCATCCCAGCTCACGTTCGGAACTGGACACACTTTGATGTTTTCCCTCAGCGCACCCTCCACCCTCCCATTCCTTGTTCCCAAATGGCTGCGCTGAGAGCTGAGGGAGAAAGGGGCATGCAGATAGTGGCCTTGGACGGGTGAGGGTTCAGGGAGACAGAAAGAGAGAGGAGGCATTCACTACCTTTTGGGACACTGAGAAGGAAGACGAAAGAATGTGAAGTGGTGTAGAGTTAACTGGTGTTCAGTCAATAGCCTGGCCTGCCTTAATTATAGCTGATGTGTCTGAGGGAGCTCTCACAGGTCATTATGACATTAGAAACAACAAAGACACAAAACTTCTGAAGAAGAAAAGGGAGAAAAAAAGAAAGTCCAGATGACTTTAAGTGGGAATAGTGGAAATAGGTGCAGCTTTAATGATGTCCTGTAATTGGGCTTTGTGTCTGTTAAGAGGATAAACTCCGTCTCCTTTTCCCAACAGAGACCTCACCAAAGTTCAGCAACAACCCTACCGAGTTCAGCACTGTCTCAGAAGCTTTCGGGCTACTCTGATCACTAAGCTTCATTTTGGAAGCGAGAGAGAGTCAAAATTCCTCAGCACTTGTATTTGTCCAAACAGTGCTGGCCAGACCCCAGCCAGTGTTCCAATGAACGCGTTCATTCAGAGGACAGGGCATTCTTCCAGGGAGATCACAGTTTAATAGATCAGAGGGAGATACGTACCAAAGTAAAGTCTCATGACTCCGATACATTAAAGAAAATTGTGAGCTTCTTCTACTTCAAGAACTGCGAGAATTTCCCACTCAAGCTAGCAAATGTTATCATCAACATATATTGATGATTACACAATTAAATTTCACCTGAAATAACACCTCTACACCAAAGTCAACCTCTAACAGAACTTACTACAGCCAAATGATGAGTTGACTTATTGGGTAGTTTCCTTACAGTGTTACAGTTTAATCTTCAGAAAACTCAGGAAGCGTTCGTGCTAGAAATCCTAGCGTTCCCTCATTAAGACACAGGGTAGAGCACAAACTAATATTAAAAAAAGTGAACAGATACAATCCGAGGAGCTATTCATGGAACTTCCCGACTCTACCTCTTCATCCACTGAAGACATTAACATAAAGTGGAACCATAAAGATGCCTGCAGAGGCAAAAAAAAAAAAAAAAGACCTGTTAGGACAGGCCTGTGCTATAACAAAGGGCACCCTGCAGCATAACACCACCTCTGTTCACTGTGAGAACAGCCCTGGAAGACAGGGTCTGCCAAAACTATCCCTCCTTGTCTTCGACTGAACCACAATCACCGATCTGACTTATGGAAACAGGAAAACAGAATGTAAACTGTGAAGAGTATGAAGAGAACAAATGGAAGAGGAAAATAAGGATGGAGGCTCCTGCAAACCTGACTGTGTCATTGATCAAGCCCCATCAATCTTAAAAGTGTGCAAGGTTTTCTGTGTGTGTGTGTGTGTGTGTGTGTGTGTGTGGAGGGAGGACTAAACAAAGTTGGAAATCCCAGGGTACTGGATGTGGCTTTGATGTCAACAGCACTGTGATATGCATCCATAACACGTTGTCAACATGCCACACACTAAAGCCGGACCAGCTCCAACCAGACAGGAAACACTGGGCTTTATCCATGATGAAGTTGTGTAAAGCCTTATCAATTATGGCAAATTCTAGCATCTGGTTTACCATTCAAAAACTCTCCTGCACCTGGAGAGTGAAGATAGACAAGATTTTACACTACCTCATATCTGTCGCCCTGTTTCTTTGGAGACGGTAAATAAATTGACGCAGACGAGCTTTATGGCTAATCCCCTTCTGATTCTTAAATATGCACTCTGAAAAGACCACATACTGTACTTCGCGTTCGCAGCCTGAACACCACTTCCCTTTTCTAAAATGTAAAACGTATAGGCTTGCACGAGTCTTAACACAACCACAGCTTGATATCAACTGCACTGCATGATAGTTACTGAAAAACAGAACTATCATCCTGGAAACGGATGATACACCTGGAAAGCCTTGCAAGCTCTGTAAACATTTTGCTTAGAAAAAGGTAAAAAGAGATTAAAAATCTAAATAACATTAATATCATATTGGTTGTCATAATTATTACATGGATTTTGATATCATCACATGATTATCAAGAAGTTATATTACCTCTCGGAAAGTTATTGTGTAGTAACCTGTTGTTACTTAAGTAATTTGACATCATTTACCATCATTGTCAGACAGTGGATTCTGTGTAATCTGCTATCATTTGGAGCCAAAATCATTGCTCTATTGAGAGATGATGGACTCAGAGACATGTCAGTGTTAGAGGCCTTTTTTAAAATGCTTTTTAATATGTGTATGATATGCTTTGACTATGTAAGGGGACCCCAACGAAAATCACAATTTTTTTTTTAAATCCATTTTTCAGTATTGTGCTTTACTTCGTTTTAGTTTTAAAATCCTGATCTGAGTAAATCTGTCAGAAAGACTGTCCCCAGGGAGTGTAGAGGCACTAAAACCGCCTACAAACTCAAAAAAGGGAGTTGAGGTGCAAACAGTACCGTTGCCTTCCACAGTTTTAAGTTTCCTATTCATTTGATGGCCTGCTGAAACCCTAAAATCGGTCTGACATCAGGTGTGCATCAAGGTGCAGTGTGCAGGGAGATATTTGGTGAGTGGCGGTGGGCGCCCCCTCTTTCGTGACACCTTACCTGCATTAGTTTTCCCTCCGCTTTGCCGGCACTTCCTCCAACGAATACTCCGTCTAAAATGGTGGGCTTCCCCGTCGGCCCGTGCTTCACCAGTGTCACCTTGATAACCGCCCGGACGGCCGAACGATGGGACTCCAGGCCCAGCACCACCTGCAGGGCCGCCATGAGCAGCCACGGCCAGAGCCCGGCCAGGCGCCGCTGAGGGACGGTCATGGCCTCGGCTGTGGCGGCGGTGGCCGGCCGCACATGGTGGACTTCAAAGCAGAACAAATATAATCCGAACTTTCAAAGCTGGAGGGTTTACATCATTAGTCAAAAGGTGAATGTCCTTAAACTTCCATTCAGCACCAGTTAATATTCACACTCCGCACGTTATAGACCTGCATTTGCAGATAGAAAACAAATACTTTCCGGAGATTAAAAAAAAACAAAACAATCTGTAATTAACTAGTATCCAATGTTATAAAAGTGAATGGTTGAATTCCAGCACTATTAGAAACTGGCGATTTCCAAAAGGATGGTTCCCGTCAAACTAAAGTCCTCATCTGTGCTGGTTCTGGCTGAACTGCGGTATCCCTCTCCACGGAGACAGGTCCTGGTCTCAGAGTATCCGTGTAATGTTTAAACTACACTGCACACCAGTCCAGGTACATTTCAATCACATTCTGTGAGCGAGCGTGCTTGTTTTTCTCTCCCTGAAGTGTCAGAAGAGAGCCACATTTTCTGGATAAATCCACCAAAAACGATGAGGAGCGACCACCTGAACTTCAAAGGCTGGGCTACAGGTTACCGCCGGAGAAATCAAAGGCATGTCGGCGGATAAATGCGATGCCGAGAAGTTGTAGTTAAAAAAATACAGCCTATATTTGCTCTCCCCCCAGCAGAGGAATTGCGAAAAAATAATCCTCAAAGAAAGTGTTGAAATCTCTTCTCCGCTATGATAATTAACCGAAACAAACGGACCGTCGTCTTTCTTCACTCACAACTTTGTGATTTTCCAAAACTGAAGCAGCTTCTGTAAGCAAACATCAACTTATTTCTCACAGTTTGAAACAACCCGTTGTAAAGAATAAGAAACGGAGGGAGGGAAAAAAGAAAGAAAAAAGACCGGCGTTTCCCCCGATTTTAGAGTCTAGGCTGCGGTGAGAAATTAGAGCCGATCCTCCTGAGGACACCGAGGGAAAATGAATCGTTTATAAAAAACAAACAAACAAATATTCAAAAAAAACATGCATAAACGAGAACGGAGAAAGAAAAAAAACTGTGGAAATGGTACGCAGTAGTAGTACTCCAGCTTCCATGTAGTCACTATTGGAAGCTGATAGTGAAGATAGGAAGAGTGTACAGTTATAACTCCGTCCCAGAAGTTTACCTCCCTGTCTCTCTGTCGCTCCCCGGGGATCTCACTCTACCTGCTCCTGCTGCATTCACGGACAAACTGAAATAAGACTTTTATCAAAACGTCACTGGAAAAAAACAAATAAATAAAACAAATACATAGCATCTGGAAGAGAAACAACTAAAGGCGAACCGTGTTAATGCATTATGATAGAGAAATTATTTTTTCAGTCTATAACTACTTTGTCTTTTAAGGATATAAGTGAAAACTTTACCCTAAGCCTTTTCTAGCTTTAGTGACTTTAATTATCAACAACCATGAACTAATGATTTTCTTACATACGTTGTTTCATTTACAAAAGCACTCACTTATTAAATCAAAGCAACTAATAAATTAATGTTTTAAATGTTAATCTCGGCATGCACCATGCGGTTTACGTGTCGCACGTGAAGGCAGCATCATGAGGTAAGGAGTTCGCGCAGCCGCACAGCAGCAGGGCTCGTCAAAAACAGGTGAGTGGCTCCCTCTAGCGTCTTAAGAGAGTAAGCAGGCTTCCTCCCCAAAAATGCTTTGCAAATAAAGAAACTTCCCAGCTGCAAGATTTATTTAATTTTAATTATATTGTTCTGCTGTGCTTTTAAAACTGAAAGATGTTAAGAGTTTCCCCACGAGGAAATGCAGCAAAAAATATCCTGGTATTCACTTCAAAGCAAACCATAGTGCTCATATTTTCACTAAGTTATTCAAACTTTTCTCCCATAAAAAAAAACTTCACCCAAGAAATCAGCATTTACAGATGTTTGTTTCACCTTCTTTTAAAAAACATCAATAATACATTAACCCATTTAATCCCAAGTTTTCCCCTGCAAAATAAATGTATTGATTTCAATCCTTAGACAGTCCTAACACATAATATTTAATTGTTTTTATTATTATTTCATGTTGGTTATGTTAGTAAAAATGTAAGTTTTATACTCTGCAACAACTGTTGCAGATAATTGGTCATTACATTAACAAACGTTTATGCATGTTAAAATATTGGGAGCCTATATGAGTGATATTTTCACTTATAAGTCCTTACAAACATTTGAAACCAAACATTTGAGATAAAACTGCATTTAAAATGACAGGCAGAGACTTTCATATGTACTTTAAAATTCAATCAAAAGTCTTTCAGTATCATTAAGAAACAAAAACATTACTGCTTTTTTTTCTTCAAACTAAGGAGAGAAAAAAAACAAAGGAGAGGAAAAAAACAACCATACAATGTAAAAGAAAAAAATATTTTATCAATCAATAAATAAATAAATATTAGAGTAAGGAAACAAATTTTCACATATCAAAGAATCATTAGGTTGGGAAATGGAGTCCTGGGAGAACTTGAAATCACATTGTGGAGTAAATCATGACCCTCCACATGGCTGCCACATGCCAATCAGTCCAAAACCTGAGATCTCAAAAGGAGATGAGACCATATGTCAATAAAGTTTTTGGTGATGATTTGCAAGCAAAAATTCAAGAGAAAGAAACCCAGAGCATGACCCCCAAGCACATGGCAACCCCATCAGTGGCAAGAAAAAACTCCCCCTTGGAAGAAACCTTGAGCAGAACCCAGCCCACAATTATAGGGGAGTCCCTGCTGCTGATAGCCAGCCGGATAAAGGAAGACATGAGAAGGGAGACAGGACAGAGGGTTTGGGGAGGCTCGGGAGGCAAGGGAGAGTGCAACATCACCACGACAGCACCTGAAAAAGAGAAGAAGAGAGCAAGACTACAGAAGATAGACAACACTGATTCCATTAAATGATTCAGGACAAGCTGAGACTCAGATCAGACAGACAGGGTGAAGATGCTCAGTGGACAATGGGACTTCCCCAGAAGCCTAGGCCTATCAGCATAACTATGAGGTGGTCTAAGAGACTGGTTAGTACTGGTGTTGCAGCATTCTGAACCAGTTGAAGGTTCTCAGGTGGCAGACTGGGCCCTGGGGCCTTGAGCATCTTTTTTGCTTTGCATCATGGACATCATTCGGGCTCAAAAGTCCCTAAGCCCCCCCGTAATTATAGGTTGTAACGGCAACAAAGTCACAGGAACGCCAACTGCCGCAGCTCTAACTTTTCTCTCCGCCACCATCAAGCATGCATCACTCAAGAAAAACAGAACATGCCCATCATTCACATGCATGTCCCGCCCTCTGTGCCCTTGTGGGTACTTTCTCTGGCTGGGGGTGGCCTCCCCTGTCTCTGTCTGTCCCTACCCTCTGCCTCTCTGTGGTTTCCCTGGGGGGGGCGTCTCTTCTGGCCTGCTGTGCTCGGGGGCTTGCCGGGCGTCCCATTGGAACGGGGCGCTGGGCTGGGTCGCCGCAGCTCCTCGAACCAACTATTCACCTACCGTTTACCTCCTTGTCCTGACACACATGTGCATGCAGCTGCGTGCACACGCACGGTTGGGTGACAGCATGAATATCTGTTGATTCATATGTGCACGTGCACTGATGACGGTCAGCTATCAAACAAGAATATGACGTATCTGTGGCTGTTGATTAAATACTGCTTCAGCATTGTTGTTGTTATCTTAGCTTTGTTTAGTTTTTTTGTTTTGTCTGTTTGTGTTTGTTTTTAAATTTAAAAACAGTTGTTATTCATCATGTATTTTGGTGAATAGGTTGTCCTTGTCTTTTTGTGTATTGCTCTGCTGATTTTGTTTTTCTTTTTGCAAAATACATTCTGAAATCAATATTTACTTTGGGGCAGTCAGTTATATAAACTATGAAGGACACTACTGTTTTAGAATCATCATTGAGCGCATTATTAAAGCACGCTGAATTTATGAATTTTTGTTTATTTGTGTATTTAATTGATTACTTCATTAGCTGAGTGTTGCCATTGCTTACCACAAAGGCAAACTGTGTTACAACTAAAACAAAATCAGGATAGTTTAGCTTTAGTTGTAACACAATGCTTGCACAAACACAAACACGTTTCAAATGCTTCTGACACAAACAAGTTTCTGTATTATCAGTTCTACTACTTCCTGGATAGTTGTTGTACACTGCCATTTTGCCAAATTAATTATACAGTAACTTGAAACCAAAGAAGCCACCATATAAATGTGTTTTTTTTTCCAAAGATTTCTCCCGGGGGTCCATACCCCAGGACCCCCCTTAGACTGGGCTTAAGCCCTGGATGGTTATAATGTCTGTGATTACCGCTTCTGTTAACAAGGCTGTTTGTGCAGCAAGAAAATAAAGCATTACAGTAATCTATATCTAAAACACATATATATGTGTGTATACATATATATACACAGGACTGTCTCAGAAAATTAGAATATTGTGATAAAGTTCTTTATTTTCTGTAATGCAATTAA
>JBAMYA010000006.1:10737240-10800586 GCA_037176975.1 Arrhamphus sclerolepis | reverse complement strand
ACACACACACACACACACACACACACACACACACACACACACACACACACACACACACACACACACACAATGCCAAATAAAAATGTGAAAAAATCTAACATATAAAGCACAAGTCTCCAACACATGTGCAGTCATCTTTGCTGATCAGGAATCAGAGAAGCAGTTGTTTTATGACGGCTTGTTAGCGTGTGACAGAACTCTGCTCTGAGGGGTGTCAGCTTATCAGCGTTACCATCTTCTCACAGGAAATGCTCCACCAAGCCCAACTGCACCTCTTTGCAGAATTTTGAACTGACATTATCTCAAAAGTCTTTACTAAATAGACCCGTGTCTCAAACACAGACCACATTATCAAGAACATGGACCACAAATGTGACACAAAAGTCTGAAGAAGGCCCATCCAGACCGGTGGGAACGCCGCTCAGAGACCTGCTGCGTGTTGTAACGTCTTTCCACTTCATCTGGACCGAATTACAAAACTTCACGTTGCACCGCGATGCAGATGAAGCAGCAAGAGGTCTGTTTCAACATCTCAGTGCATAAATGACATCATCATGTGTCTGCCGTAGAAAAAAGAAAGTGAACACACATGGAATTTCTGCAAGCCTTAAATTTGAAGCTTTTAAAAAACTCTTTTTAAGAAAATGTGCTCTGTTCTAGTGCTTGTAGTTTTTGTGTCATCACATCTTCTTCACTGCTGTTGGCTTTGTTTAAAAAAAGAAAAAAAAGGGGCATCTGCTGAAGGTAACGAGATCACGGAAGTACTCAGAGCAACTGTGACTGTTAAACCTCTTCCTGTGGTTGCATCACGTGGCCAAGGAAGGTTCAAAAGGCGGCGACTTCTACTTCTTTATCCAGTCCTTGGACAGACAGAAGACACCTGCGAGGTTGGCGGATGATTTCGCTCCGAGCACAGATGGGAGAAGAAGAAAATGAAAACAAATTTAAAAGAAAAAATGAAAAGAAAAGAAAAGAGGATTGAGGTAAAGTATGACAGACGATACCTTCAATTTATTGCTGGAATTATTTGTGGTGAGATTTTAAAAATGTATTAAACACTGAAAGAGAAGGTTCTACTTCATTACTTCTGCATCATTTCTGTATTTCTTTAAGAACAATCTTGGCTCCAGAGGCCTCTACTTTGTTCATTTGGATTAGAAAAACTGAAATGTCAAAGGTTTTTGCTTCCGTACTGCCGCTGTCACTTAAATGCTTAATGTCATCTGGCTTTTTGCGTTTGATCTCGTTTCTGAACCAGTAACAGATGTCTTGTTGTCCTTCTTAATTTTTTATTTTTTTTTTGTCAACATGTCAACAAGAAGCTCAGTCAGAAAAGCTTACTCATGCCTGGCAAAATGGCTTCCTCAAGATAGCGCTTCCTCTGACATTTAGCTAAAAACTGCTCTAAAGCTCACAAAGATGGCTGAGGTCATTTGGCTGATTTGTATTCATTTACTTCTTTTCATTTCCCTGCTTCCTTTGCATTTCAACAAGTTTTCTAGTATATAAATGTTTCAGGACAAACCAGGAAGTGTAGATTTTCTGCCTGTGGGGGTTGGTAATGAGCGCTCGCAGCTGTGGGTGCAGGTGCAGAAGAAGAAGAAGTGGAAGAAGAAGACGACGCAGAAGAGCGGTGGATGTACAGTGCAGTCATCCATAAAGTAGAAAGCACTACTAAACTCCTCACCACGGTGTAGTGTTTCCTACTTTATGGATGAGTGTACTGTTGGCTTCAGGGAGAGCGCAGGCCCGCACAGGAAGTCAGAAAAAAGAGGAAGCAGCGACGTCTCGCAAGGCCACGCATCACCCAGAGTGTTGCAGTCAGTTCACATGGGCAGAGCGTGGCTTTGAGACGAGCTCGCTCCTCTTTCTCCAGCTTCTAACCTGTAATCAGCTGTTCACAATCTGTCCCACAAGATGTACAATCTGCATGACAAACAATAAAGATAAAAAGTTTAAAGCATCTTGTTTTGCCTGACGTGTTCCTGGAACGACACATACATGAAACGCTGGTTTTCTTTCTTTTTTTGTGAAAATATACATACTTTATTCCTGTAAAAACATCACTGAAAGAAACCATCACAAATTCAAGTCAAGGAGTCCTCTGCGTACTCTTGTCTTTAGACAGCAGTCCTCCATCGATGCTGCTTGAACATGCAAAAAAAAACAAAAAAAAACAAACAAAAAACCAAAATTATATCTGAAAAAACAATATTAACAAAAATATATACAGATGAGCTTCCAAAAGGGTAATAAAAACATTAATATATTATATAAAAAGGTTAATTTTACATTGGTTTCAAACAATGAATGCAGATAAGGAAACACACACACAAAAAAAGTATGAAAATATACCCACAAGTCCCAGCACTGTTCATTACAGTATATACAGAGCTTCTACGGCTTCTTCTTCACTGTGTCGACAATCTACAACTTAAAACATTGTAGACAAGTCTGCCTAGAAAAACTGAAACATGACAGCGAGATAAATAAGGCTGAACATGGGTATAAGACTGGTATGCATGCAGTCAGTAAACGTCCTGTAAACAACTTGTTAAGACTAAACAAGGTCTTCATGTAAGGCTAAATATGATCAGCTGAGCTAAACGCTATCTACACGGGCCGAGGTGCTAGCCACTCCGCAGAGGAGCCGCCGCCGTCGCTACGCAGCGGCTTCAAGACTACTTGTGCATTAAAGGCCGTCAAATACAAAGTCATTACAAATATCTGCTGTACATTTCGGCAACTTTTAAGCATCCATCCCTTGTTAAGAAATTAAATAAGAAGACCTTAAATAAAGAAAACGTACAGTACTGCCTCTGTCTTGCCTCTATCCCGGCTAATTCACATCTAAAGTGTCTTAGACAACCCACCTTCCCTTTAGTCCTTGGCATTATCACGCTCCCTTTATGTATATGACTGACAAATAAAAACATTCATGACATTTAAGAAAAATAAAAGCCTCCAACAGTTCAATTATGAAAAAAAAAGCAAAAGTAGAATAGAAATAACACAAACAAACAAAAAACATATAAACCCCATGACTAGTCCACTGAATATCCCCCCAGCTGCTGGAAAACTCTCTCATCGCTATGGTAACAAGCAAAAGCACCTAACATTTTGGCATGTTCTGCTGCTTTCTGACAGCCAGAGTTGATAACTATGAGTGAAAACCTGAGTAGTTCCCCAACAGCCCTGATCACATGGTAAAAATAATAATAATAATAATAATAAATGAGTGAACAATCACTGAATGTGTCACGAGTGACTAACAAACTGATTACTAAGGCCTAACCCACACACTTGCATCCACTTACACTACATCCTCATCTGAGTAAAGCTGTCACAAACCAATAAATGACACAGTCTGGTTCTACTTTTGTTCTATTAGTCTAATAAACTGCATGAAGTATTGCTAAAATGTACTGTAAAGCGAAAACTATGTAGCATTAACAAGCCACTCTAGTGCCCAAAGAGTGGACCGATAAACTCACCACTATACTGCATGCGCTAACGAACATGTACGTGTTAACTGTCCTCCCTGAACATGAGCAGAATCCTGACAAGGAGGCAAAAGAAAAGGTACATAAATGACTTGTAGGTGCAGAGCCACAAAGCGCTGCTGCAACCACTGAAAACGACTCAGTTTACACGGAGTTCCGGGAAGTTACATTCCTGTTCTGGAAAACAAAAACAAACAAACAGAAAAACCCACCAAACATGCAACACTCTCTCTCTCTCTCTCTCTCTCTCTCTCTCACACGCACACGCACACGCACACGCACACACACACACACACACACACACACACACACACACACACACACACACACAGGCAAAAAATGAATCCGCATCAGCTCCCACTGAATGTTACGCATTATCTCAATCTAATCTGGGATTTAGGAGTAAAGATCAGCTGCAGCAGCAAGTCAAGCCAAGTTGATCAATTATTATAGAAACGTTAAAAGTCTGATGTGAGACATGAGCTCAGCTCAAGTGTCGGTGTTCCAGGAATATTTCAGAGATTCAGCGTCATCACATACAACACCCACCGCAAATAAACCACTGATACCATCCTGATTCACTCTATAGCGCACTGCTCCCAGTCACAAGGAGGTCAGCTCCCAGCAGAAGAGACCCGCGGACACTACTGGTGCGTCACTGCTGTCACGCAGGTGAAACATGATCCAGCTATCCAGGTGACCCATCAGCAGATCCATTTTTTTGTGACGCACCATAAAGGCTTTAACATTTCTCACTGCATATTCAGACAGTGGTGCAAGATGGTGACCATGGGGGGATGGGTGTGTGTGTGTGTGTGTGTGTGTGTGTGTGTGTGTGTGTGTGTGTGTGATTCCAGACACAGCTAGAGGATTCTAGAAACGGCTCTCTGCATCCACTTAATGATCTGTGGTCGCTTTAATGCTGCCAAGAATCTGATGTGGTCTTTCCTGTTTACATTCAGAGAACCTCTGACTTCTATGAACCAGGAGCATAAAATCTTCAGAAGTGTTTTTCTCCGTCATGTTTTCATGTCAGTGACGAGGTTCTGCACGTTTGACTGAAATATCCCTGGAACGCCGACGCTCTCACGTCCATTCATTTACACCATATGTTCATTTTTGTGATTAAACCTTCCCCGCTCCCACGAAGCATCCAATACCGTGCACGGTTTTTCTTTTTCTTTTTTAGATGCAAAATCTATCAATTTTCCTTCCTGGAGTTTTAGTATAAATGGATCAATGGAAACGAAAAAAAAGAAGATAAGAGTAGCCTAATAATAATTTCAGCATCAACGGTGATAATTGTTCATTCAGCTAACAGAGCAGCCCGCTGAGCCCCTACACACACACAAACACACACACACACATTTAGGCCATCAAGAGTTCACATGTTGATGTCTGAGAAAGGCATCCCTTATCAGTGGCAGCTGTGGACCTCATCTACAAACCCACACATGTATAAACTCTGTCACAGATACACTAACCATTCATGGGATGCATTATCTACCTCCCACTGTCATTTTAAAGTCATTACAGTCCTACTGCTGAATTTAATTTCAGAACTTTAGTCTCCATCACTCTGCTGGACCCAACAAGTGCTGTTGGCTTTCAGTACAACACACACACACACACACACACACACAACCGGACACGCTTTCATATCATTTTAACTTCAACAGTCACGACTGTTGACCTCAAACTACTGAACTAATTTGCGCTGGACTTCACTGATCACAGGACGACTTAGCTGTCTCTGACAGCATCACATGACTAACATCTTAACCGGATGTCACTTCATGCAACAGAGCAAAAGACAGACACAAATAAATAACATTCTGTACAAAGAACTGAACAAATACTCCTAAAGACACACATGTGGGAAGAGGACTTGTTCAAAAATCATCCGTTCAGGATGGACAGTGCATTCGTAAAAGTGACGCAGAGGAAGGTAACAGACTGCTGCTTCTGCTTGTTAGCTTCAAATAAATAAGGTGGCACCAGTGCAGGAGCACTCAAGCTAGCGTTGACTGAGCTGTCTCTGAGGTGGGATCATGCCTGTTCTGCTGATCAACACTGGTCTGCACTGAACCTCTTAACAATTCTAATCAACTGGAAAATGTTTATTGTATGTTTTTAGCCTGTTAAGTTAATGATCGAAAAGTATTCAGAGTAGATTTCTGCTCATTTCAACATGCACTTCTACATGCTCTCGTGAAGCTGGAAGCTTTGATGTTTCTCAGTACTCTAGCAGTGCTATAAGGCAATTGTAAAGTTACTGTTGGTTAACGCGTCAGGTATTAGATCTGATAGCTGTTAACCGCGTTGACTACCACATGTGAGTGCAGACAGAAAAAGTGCTTCTAACGTGACAAGAGTATTTAGAGTTAGACATCTCGTCTTTCAGTCTTTCTTACTGGAGCCCAGCTTTCTGAACAGCTTCTTGCCTTTGGAGAAAAAGCCTTTCTTCTTCTTTGCTTGCGCAGAGCAGTCTGTCGACGGCGGGCTGTCCGAAGGAAGGGGGGCTGGAGGAGAGCAGCAGACCTCCACTGGAGCCGGACCTGGAGGAGGGTTCAGGTCTGACCCGGGGCTCGTGGCGGGATCTAGCTGAGGTTGCAGGACTGTGTGCTCCGTCCCGTCAGGGTGAGAAGGTTCAGTCTGGGGATGCAAAGCTTCTTCTTGTGTTGAGGGGCCAGAATCCTGTGGCTCTGTAGAGGACGTCCAAGTGTCCTGGAGGAGGAAAATAGTCTTAGAACGGGCCTGAGCCACCCGACACATTTACTGTAGGCTTTACGTTCAACAATACCTGAAGCACTTCACTTCAGGAGATAATCATGTACACTAAAGGAAGCACTACACCTGTGGTTCAACAAACTAAAACCATGAGCAGTACAGGATCCTAGGAAAAGGAGCAGTGTGGAATCAGAGGACAGCAAAGTGGAGGATGGAGCTGAACGGGGTTCACTAGAGGTGATCATCCAAAAACACTTACGATCAAGTCTCAAAGTGTACAGATCGTTTTTGCTTCTGAAAAAGGCCGTGCAGGACACAGTGGGACAAAAGACATTTGACAAGAAACAATTAAACACACCAGAAAATAAATACCAACCATGCACTTATAAATAAAATTAAAAAAAAGTGAGAAAGAACTTTTTGATATCTGTGACAGATCAGGAAGTTTAAGTACAGACATTAACAATAAAAACGGTATGCCACCTGTGACTCTTTCTTGGGTTCTGGTGCAGGTGGAGCACAGACTGGTTCTGCTGGAGCATCATCTGGAAAGGCCTGCAGGAAGTTGGAGGGGACTAAGCCTCTGTGTCCATTCAGATCCCCCTGAAAGATACAAGACTTTAACGCGCTGAAAAGCAACGTTCGCTCTGAACATCAGCGCTTTCATCTGTCGCAACGCTGCTTTATGATCTTAGAGAGAAGAAAGTATGTGAACCCATCGGACTGAAGCTAACTGGAGTCAGTATTCTGCACATCTGGAGACCAATTAATGAAATGAGTTTGGAAGTGCAGTTTGAAGCTACTTTGATGAAATATAAATTCTTGTACATAAGAAACATCCTTTTCTTATGAGAACTGTATATAGCAAAGACGAGATCCTCAAAGACGAACGATCGAGTTTCTGATCTGCTTTGGGGCTGACGAAGGATACAAAGTCAAGTGTCTGGGCATCTATTCAACAGTCTGAGACATTTCCAGTAAACAGAGACAGTTTAGTCTGTTGCTGGGAGCATCATGATTTGGGCTTGCTTTACTATGTTCTGTCATCATCAGCGGGAAAATGTCACTTCATGCAGAAAACCAGACAACTCGAGGCGTTCACATAGTATATATATACAAAAAATATTGTGTTCTTTAATAAAGGATCATGGAAATTATATTCATACCTTTTAACCATAAAAAGCTATTTTTAGTGAAATCTTTCAGTAGCCCGATTTATTTTCTTTATTTAATATCAGCAGATTTTTACAGGAAGTCTAGTAGGAAGTCAGTAAAACACAGACAACTTCCCCGCTGACACTTACGTAGTAGAAACCGTCTTCGTCCATGTCACCAAACACATGTATGATGTCTCCTGCGCTGAACGTCAGCTCAGCCTGAACAGAGTCGCAGAAAAACAAATGCGCTAGAACAGCACATACCATGGGACGGGAAAAAGAAAAAGAAAAAGAAAAAGGTTGTGTAAGACTGACCTCTATGTCGGTGTTGGGGGAGCTCTCTCGTGGATCATAATCAAATATGGCGATCATCTTGCGTGGCCCTGAGGCCGGTTTCCCCGCAGCTGCTGGGGCAGCAGACTGGCCCGGATCTGTGGTTCAAACACAGCGGGGTGAACCATTACATCACATCTATCCTCAGACTCGTCAGTGAGTGGCTCTTTGTGTCATCATGGCGGACTCAGCGTCATGCTAAGCTGAGGAACAGTCTCACACACCACAAATCCAACTGAAACAACATGTGATTAGTAGGAGCTGTCATTTTTGTCTCCATGAAAGGAGTCACGGCGGCCTGAGATGTGCTGCCTTTGTAAAGTCAGAACAACTCTCTTCAAAGCTGTGAGCAAAAATGGAAACAAACAAAAATTATCTCATGAAATTAATGGTGCTGCTTGAACCATGAAATGAAAAGAAGGAGATTGGTTTTCTCTCATTACATCTGTTGGAAACCAACAAAGAACGTCCCTTTTTGAAACATGCTTACTTGAATACTGAAATAAAAGCAAATGTCTAAACTAAATATAATCAAGCAAACCCTGATGAGAATGGATGAGTCGGCATTACCAGCTGCTAGAATACAAAACAGTTCAAGTCAACAAGCAGACAAAACAGAACAAAAGGCAGGAAAGTGCAGGTGAACACATGCTGTCCTCCAGGCCTCATCATGCAGATGCAAGCAAGAGAAATTCAAAGAGCACGTTACAAACCTCGACCTGAGGAGTCTACGCTCTCCTCCTGGAGCGCTGCAGACTCCACTGAAAGAGATGGGGTGGGGGGGAAAGCATAAGCATGACTACAGACGGACGTGAGAAAAGCAGTGCCTGAAGTTAACAGTCACAACACTGACACAGGTGGAATTCAAAGAATGTGGATATTTAAGCAAGTGAGCTTCAAGTGAGCATGAAATTAATGAGCGACGTGGGAACAGGATCACAGAAAAATAACTGTGTATGAGCTGAATGTCCTGCAACACCCTGCTGGGAAATGTGCAATCTATGACAGAACTGAGCCAGAACTCATGTGTGAGTGACTCTTTTAATTATTGTGAAGCTGATGCACAGGTGTTGCTGTCAAAACCAAAATCTAAAAAGGTGAACTCCTGGAGAGACCGGCTTATGACAGAAAGAGTGACACAGAATCAAAAACGAAACATGAAACTACTACACAATGCCTGCTTATTATGATGATATCTGCCCACAATGGTGGGAAGCCGTGTAATTGGATTACTAGATTAGCTGGCTTAAAATAAACAATACAAAAAAAAAACAGAAGCAAACCAGAGAGGAGAAGAAAGGAGAGGTGGGGAGCCGCAATCTGCAGCATGACACACCTTTCTTGGATCGTCTCGGTTTCGGCGGTGGAACAGGGCGACGTGGAAGCTGTGCATGTGTGCGAGTGCCTTAATGGAGTTTTAGAGACCAAAAATAATACAGGAAATGACACCAAATAGAAACACAGGTGTAACTTTAGAGAGAAGCAGACCAGACGGAGTTGACAATGAAAAGCCAGCAGAGAACAATCTAAAAAAAATAAAATAAATGACAACCAGTGAGCAGCACACAGAGCAGTGACAGCAAGTGGAAGTGAAAAGGTTAAACCTTCTGCCAGTACTGTGCTGGGAGGAAAGCAGCAAGCAGTGTTGATTTTGCTAGCTAGCCTGCTACCATTCACCACAAACGTGAAACTGGAGAAAACTACCAAGAATGAGAACATGTTTTTGACAGGAAACCAAAGAAGCATAAAAGGTGGTGCCACACTTAACTTTTTGGGCTACTCTTGAGGAAAGTTCAATAATTTGAGGTCTTAGTTTTATCTCCTGCTGTGTCAGAAGGCCACAGACAGAGTCACAGCACAAACTGGTAAATATGGCAGACTAGTGGCCATACAGTGGCTGAGTTACCTCAGCTCAGTCACACTGGTCTCAACGAAAGAGCAGCTTTTACTTTCAGGTGTTTCCTCCAATAACAAAAAATATTTAACACGTGATGGCCTAAATGTGTTTAACACACAAATCATTATTCAGAAACATACTAATAATTTCACTTACCACTTAAACATGAAAAGCGTTGACTTTATGGGTTAAGCACTGCAACTTGGACAATACCACACATCTGTTCTGAAGTGATGTATTATGGCTCACAAACACTGCACCACTTTGAGTGTCACATACCAATCTTCTCGATGGAGGCTGCTGTGGACAGAAAACCCTGCTGCAGTAGCTGCTGCCGGGTCTCCTCATCCTCCACCTGGATCTCAGACACCATGTTGCATGGCACGTATCCCAGACGACCGCCCGACTCCCCTCTGTAGAACCCGTCTGCGTCTTTATCTCCATAAACCTGGAGACACGAGTGTGACACTGTGAAAACTGAAGTAAGGTCCAAAAACAAGCTACTTCCTGGACATGAAACTCTGCGTAACTCATACTTTAATGATTTGTCCTTCACTGAAGGGCAGTTCCTCCTCAGCAGCATCGGGATTTGGTGACATGGTGACAGGATCATACGGAAAGAGAGCCACAAAGATACGCACATCACTGTCTGCTTTCGTCTTTGGCGATTCACCTGCAGACACAAACACACAGCAAACATGCTTCATTCGTTACCCATAGCAACAAGCATTTGGCACAGCACTGATGTGATAACTGCTAAATGAAGTTTGATAAAAGAGAACCCAGAGACTGAGTAGCTTTTACATTCCAATAATACAATAATAATATGAATGATGAAATAAGTGTCCTGAGATTAACAATTAAAACAAATTAACAATTTCTGCCAGTTCTATTTAGCTTCAGGTAGATTTTTTAATTATCGTGACCATCTCTATTAAGAGACGGACTTAGAAATTAAGAGGTCTGTCTGTGTTTGAAACATGTAAATTTAGGTCAAATGTTAAAAGTAGATGCGTTTCTGATGATAAATTTAACTTAATTCATTGTTCAAATGTAAAATAATTAAAAATCACTTTGCAAGTGTGTGATGAAGCTGAAAAAACGAATACAGAGTCTAAGTAGCAACTAGATAAATCGACTGAAGTTTTTAACTGGCAAATGTTTTATATGATTTATAAAGGTGACACACCAGAGGTCAGACTGAATTCAGAGCTGGGTTTTGGAAAATGAAGGTTCAACTGCCTGTTCAGGGATCCTCCACCTTCAAGATTCCAACAACTATCCAACACGACAGAGCTGACACAATCCACGTTTGGCCCACTTGCACTTCCCCCACTCATCAGTAGCTGTTGTGCTGCTACGAGCGGTGATCACCCAGCACCTGTCCTTAAAAGAGGTATCAAGCTAAACCACTGATCCTAAGCTGTGCAAGTCATTTGACAAACGTGCACATTTCCGAGATCTGCAGCAGAGCAACAAAGGGAACAGTGTTTGACTAACATCTGATACTAGACCTGATGATTTTTATTCACAACATGACTACAACCTATCATAAACAAGCATGCTATGATATAATATGTGCTACAGATCAAGCGAAGCTGCCTCTGCCTGCAGCGCTTCGTACAGTTCAGCAGAAATGAAGCATGACATCTGCGACTACAAGACTGAAGCCCGCCAGAGAGAACTTTGAAGAGCTGTAGTGAGGCTTTCATTTGACCTCAAGAAAAGCATTCTCTATCTCATTAGGGAGAATCAGCCCATCTGTGACAAGAGTCACGGGCAGACAACCTGCACTTTCACATCCTCACTTTTTTTTTTACAAGGACAGAACTTCTCGCTGCATTTCTCTATCTGTGCACGTGCATTTAAGTTTGCAGTTCTTTAAATATAACAGAAAGATCAGGTTTATTTGCAGCCTGTGGCATAAAGACAAAAATAGGAAGACAATGAAAAAAAACGTGCAGAGAAGAAGACAAAACGAGGAGATTGTACATCAGTAATGCTATTTCTCTGTAGGCTAATCGAGGTTACTATTTTAATGTCTGTCACTTCCTCCTACCATGACAAGCCACTTTAGGTTAAGCCGGTTCTAAGCTTAGCAGGCTGTCTCCTACTTCTCTACTGCAGCTACAGCACCTCCTTCTCCCTCAACCCCCCCCTTGGTGCACAACGTGCTAATCTGACTGCCTTCATGTGTGACGGCGAGGCTTGCCAAACGAAACCACAAGTGTGTCAGCTTCTCCTCGCACAGTTCCACTGCTGCTTTTAGTTCATGACGGGAAAACTACAGAAATGCCAGTGAGATGAAGACGAGAGGAAAAAGCTTCTGACCTTTTAGTTGCCTGGCTGGCGGACACGCTGGTTTACAAGGAAGCTCTGCCTGGCCTCCCCATGAGGGACCCGCCACAGCTGCAGGCATCTGGTTGGGCTCCTGTTCAACAAAAAGAGAAAAAGACTTTAAAAATGTTCAACAGTGAAACACAATAGCTACTCTGGAGGAGGGAGAAATGAACAGAAAATACAGCAGGCCTTTAATTTTATTTTTATTTCTTAAATAAACTATGCCCATGTTTGGATCCCTGCTTGCTGCAGCAGAGATCAGAATATTGTCAAATATAATACTTTCGTGGCTTCTGCTGGGCCACTTTCTAGACTGCTGCTCTATTAGCAGATGCATTAAAAAGACATCAACTGGCTTCATGAGGAGTGTTACGTTGGAAGAACCTTTATAGATATTATATATACATCCATTAAGGAGTCCCATCATTTGGACTCATCCAGCTGTTGGAGAAATTATGGGCCAATCACTAACATGTGTTCTTGGCATCTCCAGACATTTGAAAGTGCAGGATGGAAAACTGGAAATCAATATCTAACACAAAAATCAACTTTCACTGGAAGGGACATTTTGTTGGGCTTCTAATGTGTAGGTAATGGAAGTGATATATAGACCTGAAACCCCTGCTTTATTTAAATTTTTCAATTTAGCCACTCAACAATAAATTTGTGTTTCAGTTTTCCCATTTGTCATTCAAAGGTTGGCACCTCATATTCTGCATTTTCTGTTGTTATTGAAAAGGCTGAGAAGAGGGATCCCAAAGTAAAAGAAATGCTTTGACATATACTATATAGTAAACTATAACGTATACTATACATTTCCAAATAATGACAATTTAAAATCTAAAGTAAATAAATCAACTGTGAGCTAATGTCAGAAGGGGCTTTGCTGAGTGAAGCTGTGTTCTCCAGTGTGAGGAGATTTGAAAGCAGCAGAAGGAGGGAAGAACACGCAGCTTTTGCACATGACCTCTTCAGCAGTGATGATGACAGAGTCATGGACTAACCATTAAATGACTCAGTGGGGAACTGCACAGCTACAGGGGAAAGGAAGGGGCGGGACAACACACCCATCGCAGCTAGCCTGCAGAGTTGTTTACCATTGGTTCGGCTTTCAGCCCTCCGCGATGAGGAGGTCTGCAGTGATCCACCTGAGGCCCCTCTACCCACCACTCAGAGCTCATCTGCTCCACCACCACCTCTCCAGGGCCGTAATCCAAAGGTTCCTCAGTGTCTGTACCATACTCCACATCAATCTCCATCCCACAACCAACAGGTGACTTCAGACTTCGTACCGTCTTGCTGACTGGGTAGGACCTTGGTGGAGTAACGCCATGCTGGGGATTTGTCATGGCAGCAACAGCCATTTGACTCCTGAGCATGGCCTCCCTCCTAAGGCGGTCCCCTAGCCCTCTGAGCAGCCCTCTCTCTTTGCTGTTGGGGGCCAGTCTGGGAGGACAGCGGACTGACACCCGTCTGCTGGTGGGACCTTCATATAAACTTGCGTTTTCATCTTCTGGGTAACTAATGGTGTCCACAGTGTCGGCATAGTGAACCCTGTGTTGTGTCTTCGGCTTGACATGGGGTTCATGTCTGTGTGAAGGCTCCTTTGTTAGAGATCTGGGATCCCTGTTGAGGTGGTGATGGTGGGGTACAGTGTGTGGGTGTGGGCTGGCGTGATGCGGGTCTCTGGGGTACGAGTGACCGGGCCCCAGTCGAGGCTTGCTGCGGTGGCCTAAAGCCTCTTCCTGACTGCTGTCCTCTTCTTCGGTCACCTCAGCAATGCTGAACAGCTGCTTGCTCTGCTGCACCTGAGGAGGCAACTTCAGGATTCTTTCAAGAACCTCCTCATCACTGTCCGGTGTTTCCAACTTAGATGACTGCAAGTGCTACGGTTTACAGAACGGATGGATCAAGGCAGGTTGAAATATTTCAGCGTTCAGTGAAAACAAAGCACATGCAGGCAAAACAGAAGACAATCCGGTCATGCAAAGAGAAAAGAAAGAGGAAGAAAAACAAAAATGACAACAAAGAATTACAAACAGAAGAAACAAAGCTACAACTTATCTTCTCTAAAAGATACATCTTTCAATCAAAAAACTGAAGCAGCGGAGGATGTGCAAATATAGAAACATGTGGTAACTTAAGTTAGAACGGCCAATTCTTTTTTTTTTTTTTTACCCTGTTAGCTCCAACTGCATATCCCCTGGACTGTGTTTCCCCCAGGTGGTCAGAGTAAAGGTCCTCCTCCTCTTCCTCCAGGATGTCAGACAGGTCAGAGCGGCTGTTGTCTGCATGATAATCAGTGGGAGGCTCCACAACACCTCTGTCATAACTCTGTCAAATACAGAAACAGCAACTTGTTAGCATGTCTAATGTGGATTCATTTACTTTAGATTTGTGTAGTCATTTCTGTCCACACTGAGCAAAACGTAACCTGTAAGGAGTATGTAGGTCCCAAGACATAAGACAGGTACTCTATACAGTGCAAAAATGAGTATGCAAGTTGTAATGATCTGTGAAAAAACAGCATTTGTGATTCTTAGCTGCAGTTTCAAGCAGCAGCAGCATTTTTTTTTAGTTTGTAAGTGCAAAAAAAAAGAGAAGAAATAATAATCATGTGCTAGTGGCTGATTTGCATATTTCAATCACGACTTGACATCATGAGTACTACAAAGTGATTGTGCTGCATTTCTTATTCATATTTTGTGCACTTGCAGTGATGGATCTGAGAAAATGGAACTACCATTTGTGAGAGAGGAAAGAACAAACAAACAAACAAAAAAAAACATAGATCTAAATGAGATGAACACTGGTCAGTGGCTGGAAGAGGTCATCCAGCAAACACATGGTGGGAGGATGGTTTTTAGGCTGGACACTTGTCAGCCACCACAAGCAGCAGTGGTGTAGCAGTAAATCAGCTGATGAACTGTTTACACAACAAATAGTAAATATATTGGGTGATTTGCACTATTGCTAGCTTAGCTGAGGTTTAGAGCTTAACCTGGTGTTTAACATCACTGTGACGTAAAGTGTCACATGGTTCCTTAAACCCAATTTCACTGCCGTTTGCACCTGTCATAAGTCTGTACAAGTCGATTACCTATAGACACAAAAGGAGGGGAGATAATGGCCTCTGCTTCCAAAGAACAAGATCGGTACTTAGATATTTATGACAAAATAGGCAAGAGTTAAAAGCAAAGACTATGAGCTCTCCTATTTTTGGATCTATTGACAGTATTTTGTGTGATATTTGTTGTCAACCTGTGTGCACTAATGACACTGTAATAGTGAAAAGTCCTTTTTGTACATATAGAAAGTTAAGATTACGCTGGTTCATTTGTTCCACACTGTTACTTAAGCTGAACTACATTTTTGAAACTTGGAGGCTTAAAATAGCCAATTACTTTGATGTCACCACTTACCCTCCAGGCTATCATTAACAGCCATTAAGATGCAAATATAAAACTGTTCCAACTCAAAACTTCTTCAGTTCTTGCAAATTTGGTCCATATCAAAAGTTTACACTCATTATCTTCTAATAGCAGACCTTGGCTTGATTTAACTAAAAGATTCCTTTGAGGAACAATGAGGACATACTTTCATATCAGTGAGTGTAAGTATCAATGAATGTGACCAAGATTAAAAAAGTTGAGGATGCATTATTAAAGCATGAGCCACATTAAGAGTAGAGTTAATATATTTGATATAACTATCAATTTTCTAGCCTTAGCTGCAATTGGACCATAACTTTCTGTGGTGTAACTTTCTGTCAATAAATCATGACTTACCTGCTGCTTCCTAGTCGGCCTCAAGAAGTCATCGATGGACACCAGGCGAGTATTCTCCAGCTCCTCCTCTACCTCTGACTCCAGTGGTGAAGTGCTGGGAGGTCTCAGGATGTTAGTGCTCTGAGGGTTTAGGAGGTCTGTGACTGGGGCTTTGGGAGGGGTTGGGATGCGCTCAGGGGTTCCGAGCTTGGCACAGGGGTCCTCGATGAACTCTGTGATGGACGGGAAAGGACGTATAGTTCCGGGGCTGTCAGTGTCTCTGTGCTGCTCTACCACTGCTGCTTGCTCCATTACTGGCACCTGTGCAGGTGCCGCAGCTGCAGTGGCCTGAGATGCTGCACTGATGGGAGAGGTCACATTTACCTGAAGATGAGAAAGATGGTCAATGCAGCGTAGTTTACGTACATTTACAGTTCTAGAGTACAAGCTTTCAGTATCCCGTCCGAGCATCATCAGTTTTTTTGTTTTTTTTTAGCCCATATTTGTCTGCATTTTGACAAACTGGCACACTTTATTTACTGTACTCATGAATCTACAAACAACTGTCTAGGAACTACTGAGGCAAGTGACTCAGTCAGATCTGTGTTTGTCAAGTAATTTATGAGATCTTAAGTTATGATTAAGTATTTTTCCCTCTTATCCTTTCTTAGTGGATTTGTGGTCGATTAATAACACTGAAAAAAAAACAAAATGTGAAATCCAGAGAAAGTGTGAGTCATAGTGAAAGTAAAAATCACTGCGCCATGTTTGCGTTCTCAGATTTGATTGAGTTATAACTCAGGTCCAATGACAAACAAGAATGAAGAGTGAAGATTACCGCTGAGTTAACGGTGGAGGCCACAGGTGGTAAGGTGGCCTCGCATACAGCCAAGGCAGCAGCAGCGGAGGGGTTGGCCCACGCCATCACGTATGAGGCAGATGACAGATGATCTGAGTGGAGAGCATGAGGCGGGTTGGCAGCAGCTTCCACTGCGAGGCCAAAGATGTGTGTGTGCGATGGCAAAGTGCTGGGCAGCACAGAGACTTTGGCAGCAGAGTTTCCATTGGATGGTTGTGGGGGCAAGTTATTTGAAGCTACTGGGGGGCAGGACAGGGGTGGCACAATGGGGGCAGGGACAGCTGGGCCTGCCATGATAGCAGTCAGCTTGGAGGGCACCTTTACTGGCAAAGAGTCGCAGGACTCCCCGTGGGCAGACATGGTGCGTACAGTGAGCTCCTGAGCTGCCTGGAGGGACTGGATCTGAGAGGGGCCCAGCAGGGCGCTGCCTGCTGTGGGGGAAGAGACCTCCAGCACCTGGGACAGCAACAAATACTTCCATGTCACACGGTCAAAATGACTAAATGCCAACTTCAAATGAATGTGAACATAAGATAACGTTCTTTCTTTTCTTTTTTTTTTAAAAGCCCTTGCCTTTTTCTTGTCAACATATATAGTGTATCCAGTGACACGGACTCCATTGGAGGTCCCAGCAGCATCGATGGTGACTGGCAGCCAGCTGATGAGAGCAATCCCTGGGGAGGGGCCCTGCTCCAGCTGTACATCCAGAGGAGCATCAGGGGGGCCTGCAGCAGTTAAAGGCATCATCACAGTCAGGGACATAAAAAAAGGAGACATGTGTCTAAATTAACATATGATTGGTTTAATTGCTCACACTGAAGATACGGTGTTTGGGAAGAGAAATTATTTTCACTCAGGGCTCTACAAAGAAAAAGTTAACAGCTACTTCTCTACGGGGTCATTAAGACATTTAGAAAGCATATACCTGAATTCCCAGTCTGTGGGCATGGAACTAAAGCAGATTTGAATGATTGAATGATTATTTACAGAAGGTTAACTCAAATCACATTTTACAATCTCTTGCTTCTATCATGACGAATAAAATATTTTAGACTTTGAGGATCAGAATATGGTTTTACAAACTAACATCAATTAAGATCAAGATATAATTCATAATAAAAATACGACAATGCAATTGCTTTTTGCCACTCTCCTCTTTAACTGTCCTGTAATTGGGAAAAAAATGTTAAATTTTTTAAAATATCAGCAAGGTCTGAATGAAGTCACATTACAGCCACATGTGTACATGGTTAGAATGAAACATTTTTCAAGAAAATAGCTGGTGATGATATCCACGCGAAGCTTAGCTAGCTTCTAAAGAGCTTCCCTGATCTGTCTGATTAATGATGCAAGTTCAGGTAGATTTCTTATCGGAAAGGAAACCTGCGCCTTCTCACTGATGTGTTCACATCATAATCATGCAGTTTATTCACACTGGAATTATCATGTTGTATGGAAATAAAGTTCAAAAAGCTGTTTCAAGACTTCATGTGGCTCCAACCTTTGAGCCAGACTGAGGCTAACGTGTTGTAAATGTGCTCTCCGTAGAGGCTACCTAAACACAGTAAAAATGTTACCCTCTAGGTGGCAGCACCAGGCAAAACCGACTGTTACCGATGCATTTGGGGTTTCTGGAAGATCTTTTGGTTTTGGAAGGGACGATGCAAAACTCCCACTGATTCAGAAGGCACTGATTTAAGATGATAGCAATGAGAGCACAGGAAGAAAGTCGATGTGCTCAACCTCACAAGAAACCCCAGGCCATGTTCCCATCAATCTGGCAAGAAAAATATCAGCACTGAAAGCAACACAAGCATGATCCTGTCCACTATGCCTGGAATGACTGGAGGAAGCCATAGCCCAGGAAGGCACAGGAGCACAAGGTCCCAGAAGAGTGTGATTCCTGCCCCTTTACACATATTATTTTGCAGTAGTCAGGTAGCCTCTATTGACAGGATTTATTGTTAGATGAGAATGAAAACATTGATGGAACTGCTTTACATCATGAGCCACAGGTATGCGTGTTCTGTGGCATCTCTGAAAAACAACTGAAAGATAAAATTCTAAATCCTGACCTGCCATCAGTGTGGTGAAGGTGATTGTTGCGCTCCTGTGTTCACGTCTCTCCGCAGGTAACTCCCATGGCGTGCGGTGCGGCCGTGCTTCCACTTTGGCTGTGTACTGCAGGCTGGGCATGAGGTTATTGAGGCACAGCGAGTAGCAGCCAGCCTTCACCAGCTCACACTCCTCATCGTTCAAGGACACAATGTGCACATAGTTACTGTTGCTGGGCAGCCAGGTCAGGTTGGCAGAGGTGGCGGTAACCCTCTCCACACGCAGCTGTGTGGGCGCCACACAAACATCCCGGCCGACCAGCATGCTGCAGCGGAGCTGGTCTGACTGGCCCTTCTCAGTCAGACTTTGCACTGATACCCTGTAGGCTTTGAGGTTTACGTCTAGCCGCTCCAGCACCGCTTTGGTCTGGGCACCGAAGGGCACATTGAGCCGCAGCTCCTGGTCCACATACACATTATAGCTCCACACGTTGCCCCACCCTGCTGGCACCAAAGGAGGGTCCCAGCCAATGATGATGCTCTTGGCAAGTTGCTTGATGAGGGTGAGTTTTCGTGGGTAAGGCACAATGTCCACTCCCACCTCCTCCAAATCCAAGTCCAGGCCGTTGGTGAGGGGGGGTGGGACAGACAAGGCCAATGCTGAATCTGAGAGGGCTGAGGCGGGGTCAGAGGCAACTGAGGCCTCTGTCCTTTCTGAGGTGCTGATGCCCAAGTGGAGGTGATGCTGGTGACTGGCACTGTGCAGGCTGCTGTCTAGCAGAGAGTTATGGGACATGTCCCCCGTCTCTGGAGGATGAGTGCTCATGACGTCGTCGTCCAATACACGTTCCACAAAGTTAGAGGGGACCAGCCCTCTCCGTCCATCCATCAACTCACCTGAGGGCAGTAACAACAAAATAAGGAAAATCATGTAAAAACTTAAAGCTGCAGACAAAACAGATTTCAAAAAGATGAGACGCCATGATTACCTTCGTAGAAACCATCCTCATCCATGTCTCCATATACATAGATGTACTCTCCAGCAGTGAGCGGCAGCTCCACTTCAGGATTGTCATTGGGGCCATCATAAGGATTATAGCTGATTGAATGAACAGATTAATAAATGCATTTCTTCCCATATTTCAAACTGCTGCTGTCATGGCTCTGGCACTAGTTCAATGGTTACCTGTATCTCGCAATAAAAACCTGGAGCTTCGCTGCCCCCCTGCTGGCTGTGTAATGTGCTGGAGCCACATCGATGTCCAGCTCCTCCACTTCACTGGCAGTGTCCACCTGAGGACGGCAGAAGCAGAGCAAGAATGAACTGATCTGATCTGGTCATACCAATGTCTGGGAAAAAAAGTTCAAAACGGATGAAAAAGAAACAAAAACTGTTCTTCCAACACAGTAAATCTGCACCACAGGAGACATGGCCTGGAAATCCTCACGCAGATAAATACGTATTACACTGGGAAGTAGAACAATTGTTGTGATATTACTTGAATGGAAACAGCAGTGGGCTACGAGCAGCTAACTGTTAATGCAGTCTGGAAGTCTAATTTAACCCTTTGTGAGACTTTAAATGTTATATCTGGACTAACACCATTCCACAGAGGCGGCACAATTCTTTGTGCAGCTTTTCTTTTTAATTACAAAAACAACAACAAGTTTACATCGTGCCTTTTTAGTCCAGGGACCACTCAATGTGCTTTTACAACGCACGCACAAATCAGCCAGATCGACAAATGCTAAGTATTCCTCTAATAACTCGTATTATTCTTATAATTACTCCTATTAATCAATTTACACTATAGTTTATGTAAATTACATCTAACCAAAAAGTACCCTAAAAATGTAGTAACTTAATATCTGTAAAGATATGGCCGTTTGGAAATGACTGTAAAAGAAAAAGTGTTGGTGACTACGAAAAATGAGAGTGCACCAAAGATGGTAAAAAAGTCTAAATATAGAAATAATTATTCATAATGCAAGATTTTATAAAACAGTAATGTGCAAAAGTTACTGCTCCTTCTTTTAATCCTAGGTTATTGTTTTTTAATTTATTATTTTTGCGAAAAATCTAATGGGACTGGCTCTGAGTATTAGATGAACCACAACATGCAACTTTTTTCAGTGTCAATATTTATTTAACAAAAATGAAAAAAAGAAAGAAATGATGGACAAATTAAGTATCCCCATGACTCAATGGCTGGTAGAGTCACCTTAAGCAGCGACTGCTTGAAGTAGTCGCTTCCTGTATGACTCTATCAGTGTCACACACAAGTGGTGGGGGATTCTGGCCCCTTCTTCTTCACAACACTTTTGCTCACGCACAGCTCTCCTAGGGCCCTGACACAACATTTCAGTTGGGCTGAGGTGTAAACTTTAAGCACATCATTGCAAAACTTTGACTGTTTTCACTGTTTTCAGCCATTCTGATGTAGGTCATCTGGTGTGTCTTGCTGCATGGCCCAATTTCAACCAAACCTTAGCTGTCAGACAGCTGACCTTCATCTCTAGAATACGCTGGTAGACAGAAGAGTTCGTGCTCTACTCAGTGACTGCATGGTGAGCAGGTACCGCGGCTGCAAAATGAACCTGAATCATGACGGCCCCACTGCTGTACGTCATGGTGGATATGGAGGGCTTCTGCTAAAATGCTACGTTTTGTTTTCAGCGAACACGTTACAGGGCAGTAAGGCTCAACAACCCCACTTTGATCTCATTTGAACATGGGACATTATTCCAGACATTTCATGATTTGCTCTGATGCAGTTTTGAGAGCCTCAGTTGTGCTTCCATGTTCTTTTTAGTCAGATGTTTATGTCTAATTTGAGTTCCGTCAGAATAAGATGCTTACATGCATTTTAAAACTTTTACTTTAGTCAGGTTAATGCAATAACTTGATTCTTTTCTAATATCATGTGGGTCTGGACTTCTGCTGATGCTGAATTCATTAAGGGCCGATGGGCTGAGCAGAACCTGGCACCACTCTGAAATCCTATAGGAGGCACAAGGGGAGACTTAAAATAAGCCTAATATGAAGCCCCTGTACAATCAGATGATTTTTAATTAATTAGGATTAAAATGTTTGCATTTAGCAAAAAAATGTGATTGATACCTGATGTAGAGTTTTCATGTAAACAAAACAGACAAATGTAAGAATAGTCTATATTTATTGATCCCTTGGAAAACCTTTAAAAAAAATAAAAAATCACCATGCAACTTCTACAGTATAACCTTCATAATCCACAGTTGAGTGGATTATCTCACTAAATATAATCTTTGATGTGGTTAGGGGGGAGTGACAAGATGAAAAGAACTCAAACCTTTTTGTAATGCAAAGCAAGACCCTTTAAAGATGTGTTTAAGCTATAAATCTCCGAAATTATAATAATAAACACATGTTTAAGTGAAGCTTATATGCAGATGAATGACTAGTTTAATAAGTTACATTCTATACTTGCATGAGACGACAGGCAGGTTAAGGAAGACTTTCTAATCAGTTAAAACTGTTCATGGCTGTGCTGGTGACCTTGAAGTCAGTGTGGAGAAGAGTAAATAAAAGCCTCCTTACGGCTGGGATGAAAAAAGGTTTTAAAAGTAGAACAGTATTGGTTAGCGTTTCAAAAAAAAAAAAAAAAAAAAAGACTAACCCCGTGCCAACAAATTATATAATGTAAGATGTCACTGTTTTGGCAAGAGCCACCAGCACGGCTTGTGCCATTCAAGTAAGCTGCATGTCACTGAATATTAACCGTTCACTGAAGAGAGTTTAATAACCTATTTATCCAATAAACATAGTCATTAATCGCGTCTATTTGTGGACTGTCATCCAAGTCACACATGCAACCAGTTTAATTTAGCAAAGTGACAATCTTCACTCCCAAAAACGTACCTCGTGTGTTGGGCTGGATTTGTGTGGACTGAGGTGCGTGTCGGACTTGGGGGTGAGGTGTGTGGTCTCTGACTTGACGGAGGAAGAGGCTGACTTGCTGACGCTGATTGTGGGCAGCTCCCGATGCTTGGTGACAGGTGAGCGCTCCACCCTGGACAGCCCAGCGGCGTGGGGGGTGGCGCCCATACGGAGCGCGCTGGCCACATCTATGAGGACAGAGAGGAAGGGAATAACCTATCGGTGCCCTTGGTGAACGACGGAGCCCTTAACCTGGCGGTCCATGACCTGCTGGCTGGTTGACATGCAGGAAGTGCAAGGCTGAACACTGATGATTAAAACAGTGGAGGAAAAAAAAATCGTGTCTCCATCTGTCTCACGTCAGAGGTCACACCACCTTGTGTCAACGCACGCGTCTCACCCGTACTGTTAAGATGCTTACCTGGTTCCACGTTCAACACACATTTTACACTTCGGTCCCATGAGCACTGCCCCTCATGTGATGATGACAATCACAGTCATGCTCTGTTACAGCGTTGGACTGTTACAATGGCGGTGCAGGTGAGATGACAGGTTCAGAACATGCCGTGCTTTAGTGACGGTGTCCAACACACATTACGACTAACAGAGAGCGTACCGAGCGGGTCGTTGCCCTCAGGGCAGGGGAGACTGTCACCTCCCTCCAGACTCCAGAATGCTATTTCACCAAGAGACACCATGTCCCATGTGCCCCCAGTGCAGTCTAAAACACATGAAGAGTGTCAAAGAAAGAAGGTGGGTTCACTTGTACAACCTATAGAATTGAAAGATTTTGATAAGATCTGGACTTGTTATATTTAACACAGTTGGGGCTGGGAACATAGTTTTCAATATACACACACAGACACAAACATTATTGGTATGGAAAGGAGAGTAACTGGTACTGCCTCCTTACCCATTGAAAGATAACTACAGAGTCAATAAAAACAAAATCTGAACTAGAATTTCTATATATATGGGTTTTAAAATGTACAGAAGAGTATTAGGGCCACTGAAGAAGAAAAAAAAGTAGAAATCTGAGAAAAAAAGTCAGAATTCTGACTTTTTTCTCAGAATTCAAATATTTTTCTTCAGTGGCCCTAATGCTCTTCCGTAAAAATGAATTTGGGTGTTTTTAATAGTATCTAGTCCTGAAGTGGGTTTTTCCCCTCATTTGCCACGGTTTGTGCCATGGATCAACTCTTCCTGTAGTGAGAGGAAGTTCAGAGATCCCAAAGAACACTATGAGGGGCATTTTTGAAACCATCTACTGCGACTGCAGGTAGAGCACAGCATCAGTTTACAGAATATGAAAGCTAAATTATAAATCAGCCATGAATAACATAGTAGATTTAAAAAACAAAACAAAAAAAACCCAACTTCATCAGGTCAAATTGCCCCTTGAAAATGATGGCTGGCATCACTGTGTATTTAAAAACATATACAGTCCTTTTTCTGCTATATGCTAGTGTCATGGAGGCAATCAAGACACGCGAACCAAAGTGAACCATGTCTTCCGCCAGGTTGTTAAAAAGATAATTTAACCTTAAACTGCAGGGGAAAAAAAGAAGAAAAGAAGTTCAAATCACTGGCTAACTGCAGTAAAGAATGAGCAAAGGAGCTCAGCAGCTCACCTCGTTCTGTCGTCAGGCTCACTCCGTTGGTCAGAACAGAGAGGCTGGGATTGTTGAGGAGGCTGGAGCTGGCCAGGTCCACTTTGGAGGCCTGGAGGCGAAACTTCTCCAACTCTTGGGACAGCAAGCCAAACTGTTCACTCTGGCTACGGCACTTCTCTTCCAGCTCTCGTACCTTTGACTAGACACGAGGTGCAGCAAATACGGAAAACATTCAGAAAGTCTCCAGCGTAGAATGAATGATGGGAAAAATTCTCCTTTAATCGGTAGTACACAAGGTCTTGTCAATTTGGGATAAGGAGGAAATGTCAGTGATGATTTGGATTTCCACTGTAGAACTTTAAATTAATGCACTTTTGTAAATACACAAACAAGGAAGATCTCAAATTTCCAAACTCAAGTTTTACTTTTGCTAAATAAAAAGTGAGTGCAGTGTGTCCTAGGCTGGATTTAAACCAGTGTTGAGTGGTATAAAGGAAAAAGTCAGCAAAAATATTTTCACGTGTTTCAGTCGTTGTTGTCTGTACTTTGGACACATCACATTTCAGTTATGTTCTTAAAGGCAGATTACAGTTTGGTGAATGGAAAAATGACAAAGACAACACAGCAAACACACACTGATGAAATGAAGCATTAGAAGATGAGCTCGGGCTTCTGCAGGATGTTACTAATGTGTTACACGCTGCAAACACAAATGACAAACAAGTACAGGTGACTGGAAGGAAGAGGAGAAGTGTATAAGAGGCGGGTGGGATAGTTTTCTGCTACGGTGGGAAACGGGGTAAAATTATCTGTCAGGTAACCCTGTACAGCTCCTGAGAGGCCCCAAGCTGCTTTTGTCATACACTCAATTTAGCAAAGCCATTAGACAGCACGTTTCTTTTAACTAAACTTTGCAGAGGTTTTTCACATCTCAGCTCAGTTTCGAGATGTGACTGATTTCACTTCCGGCTGTGGTGGGAGTTTCCTGGCAGGCAGAGAAACAAAAGCCTCTGCATGATACTGTCTTAGCAACATTTCCTGTTAGTTGCCACCTATGTGGGGCCGAGTGATTGAGTGTGCACTCCATCCTTATCGAAAGCATCAACTGAAATCACTTACAAACCTCAAGTGAACACTATTAACAACCAAGGTCTGACTCTGTGATGACTTGTAAACATGAAACAAAAAAATTAAAACATTTAATGTGGTGATAGTTCTCAGTGTAGTTGAGATGATAACTGTATCACAGACGTGCTGTCTTCTTCTTTTCCTCTCAGCTGTTCCCTTCAGGGGTCGCCATGGTGAATCATTCGTCTCCATCTAAGCCTCTCCTCTGCATCCCGTGGCCTGATTTATGCACACTATGGTAACTTAAAAACACCTTACCCTCAAACCTGCAGAGGTTCTTACTCCTACATGTAGTATAACTACACGTAAAACTACTCTGTGTCTCACTGAGAGGGATTCAGTCAAAGCATCGGGGGTTTGGTGTTTCTATCTATGTGAGCAAGGGCAGGTTTGGTGACGGGAAGATAAATCATTTGGTCTAAGAGGTCAACAAGTACCTGCATGCAGTCCAGCGTACTCTTGTTAGCAAAAAGATAGCACAAGGGAAAAACATAGATTTGCAAAAATAAACACATGCTTGTGAAAAAAGACAAATTACATTAATAAAGTAGAAATTTCACAGTCAGAAGCCAGAATCACCAGAATGCCTCTGGACCCTCGACGGCCAACAGCAGCCTTTTGAATGTACACACACATTCCTCCAAATGTTTCCAAAACACTTTTAACAAACTGAGAAAGGCTGTCTGTTGACCTGGCAGCAAAACTCAGGCTCTTGGGAGGGAAAGAGACTTTCTCCTGTGATGGATTTGGATTTTAAAAAGACAGAGAGAAAGCAAGAGGAACAAAAAAAAAAAAAAAAGACAAGAGACTTTTTAAAACAGGAGCAGCTATACTCTACCAGCTCCCTCCGCAACACAAGCTGAATCAACTCCTAAAATAAAATACACACTCCTTTAAGGAACAAACTCAAAACAAAATGAACAATGTTAAAACAAGGAGCAGTGGCGGCACACACATGTACTGTCATGATTTGTGGATGATTACATATTTTTTAGTTTTGCTGAAGACAATGAACTGACATAATTTTTAATTGTTCAAAATCAGCAGCCAATCAGACAGATGGGGATTTCAACTGTCATCACATGTTTGGACTCTGGACTCATTTTGAAAATAAAGGGTGCTACACCACACTGAGACCAAGCATGGACATCACAGAGCAGCAGAGGAGCCATCTGTTCAAACTGTTTTCAGACATGCTAATGCCTCAAAAATACTTTTATTTTCTGCCTGTTAAGTTAAGAATGGAAACCCTACTGGTACAAAAATAAAACAAAAAACAGTGGCAATAAAATGTGTTTTTTTTATAATAAGAACAGGGGAAATTATCAATTACATAGTTTTTGACTGGCTTTAGGGAAATATTCATCATCCCACAGTGATAAAGCAGCAGCTACATTCTTGAGCATTATGGTAATAAAAGCTCTGCAATAAAAATCATTCATTTCCTTTATGTGCTTTGTGGAGGAGTCACAGTTGTATTTTCAAAACTCACCTCCAGCATCTGAACCACCCCTTCATGCTCCCTCTTGGCGAATAACTGAGCCTAATGATTAAAAAGACATTAAAAGTCACTGCAATGTTGATTGTTTTCTCCTAAACGTCTAAGCCAAAGCACACAAGTTCACTGGTGCCCAAAGGTTGCCTCCTGCTGGACAAAGCACCTCCTTTGCTCTTATTATATTGAAAGCAACTTAATAAGGCCACAGCTGTAAAAAAGAAAAATTGTTTACAATGGCACACACTGTGAGTTTATCTTACCCGCTGTAACCGTTTGATTTCATCCTGTTTGAACTTAAGGATAGCCAGTGCCTGCTCATGTTCCAATTCCAGCTGCTGCCTTCGCTCGGCGACCTCTCGCATATGCTGAGCAGAAAAAAAACAGCACGTCAGAAAAAAATGGTGTGGCATGGTGAGGGTTTCTGCAGGAAGTAACAAATACAACATTTCCCTTCCCCTGTACCTTTAGGACCTGCTCTAGGTTCTCCAGTTTGGCACGGAGTCTCTGGTTCTCCTCGAGAACTGAATTGTGTTGAGCGGTCACTTCAGAGAGATCTTCCCTCAGCTCCTCATTGTCAGCCCGAGTCTGAGAAAGAGCAGTGGGTTACCTGACTGGGAATATCTGGTTTCCTTTCTACTGGATCCCCATCTCCAGCGTAAAGCCAGCAAGTAAAGAGACTATAAAGATGAGCCCAGCACTGAGATGCTGAGCTGGGCAGGGAGACACTGACCTGGTCGAGCAGCTGTGCCTTCCTCCTGAGGAGATCTGCCTCCTCCTTTAGTTGCTCATTTTTGCCTCGCTCATCCTCAAGCTGGCTCTCCTGTTGAAAATACATAAGCCCATCTTCAGATTCATCATACCTGCCTCAGCTGTCATTACAAAGAGGTCGTTAAAGAGCAGATAACTTACTAAATCCAGACATTTCTTCTGTCGCTTCTTTACTTCATGCTCAAGATTTTCACATTCTTTTCTCTTGGTGCTCAGCTCACGTTCCTGGAGGGACAGTGATGGCAAAGATAGCTGCATTAAATAATTATCTTAAAACCTAAATCAAATTTTTTACTCTGAAATTGTGACAAGGCCATGTAAAAAAAAAAAAAAAAAAAAATACAACCCTAAAATTATGTCTATTTATCTATCTTTGCATAAAGAACGCATTGACTTTAGCTCCCATATTTGACATCAGTCACAACAGCGCTGAGGTATTACAAAGCTTAGCATCCTCTAATTATTCTAAATGCAGCTTACATGCAGGAGCAGCATAGGAGAAATCAGCTTATTTCAGCATGACCACAGGACCTGAATAAAGCATTACCGCACTGACTGTGTGGAGGAAAGCTGCAGATCGGCTAATTGCAGACCACCAGGAGCTGACTGGAAGAGATACTTTACTCTCACCATTGATGACACAGCAAGACAATAAAGATAATTAAACTGCAATCTGTGGTCTGATTTGGTTGATTATGTATGAGTCGCAGCTTTGAAGGCCACGAGGAGTATCAAATGAGGATGTCCTCCATAACTGTGAAGTTAAATTACCAAACAATGTCAAATGGAACATTTTACAAATCATTTCTAGCTGAACTGCTCAGTCGCTGTGATCCCCGTGAGATTTTCCAGAGCTTTTCAAGCTTTCCAGATGCATCAATAATTTGTCCACTTGTCCATGGTCAAAGATCATTAGGAAAGCCACATCTGTACACATAAATTCCCACAGTTAATAGTGAATGTCAGCGTGGAAACTAAAAGGCGTCAGGGCACAGATCTGGGGAAGGATGCAGAAAACTTCTTCATATAAGTAGAAAGGTTGGAGCCATCAACAGACTTCCTGGAAACCAAGTGGTGATTATGGATTCCTTTACAGAGCACCTTACAGGAGAACGACCATAGGTGTCCTCCATCTGCACGACGGTCTGACATAATGAAGACTGAAGGATGTGGCACCGATTTTCAACAGCATGTAAGGTTGTAAACCAGGGCATCACCTCACACACACAAAATACAGTCATGCAGAGGGCAGCTTCATTCTGATAGGATCTGTCTATGAAGATCGAGTCACTGAACAGCAGTGCTGAAAGGCACCCTGCTGTGTGTCCTTACAACACCTGCCTGGCCAAGAAGACACCACTGAACACAACGCAGATGCAACACCCGATTGTCAGCTAGGCTGTACAATCTAGGCCTGTCCAAGAGGACATAAGTCTCCAACAAAGAAGGAAGCAACAATATACACTTGACTATGTTTGATAAGCGAAAACACAAGACCGTAGATAAAAGAAGCGATGATACAAGAACAAAAGATGCATTGTTCCCATAAAGCCATTTTATTAATTAGCTCAGGTTGTAGCGTCAAGAATAGATCTATCTCAGTTTGGCATGTCTTAATGTCTTCATAAGACCTCATTTTATTAGCTTTGTGTAATGGTGCCTTTAAGATTTATGGGGCACCAGTGGGAGACAACATGCAGCAAACGTCCACAGTCCAGGACCGCTTCAGTCTTCACCTCCAGTTCCTGCACTCCACAGAGTGCCCATCCATCCAGTTGAGCCACTCTGTGCTTTTCAATATCAGATGTTAATTAAAGCTAATTAATTATGCTTAAAATATGATATCAGGGATTTCTCTCACTGACAGTTTTATCACCTGCTCAACAAGTGAAATCTTTTCACGGACCTGGTCAACGTTTATCAGTGTTCAACAGTGCCAAAGGTGCAAATCATTCACCAAGACTCTCAACAGCCAATCTCTGGCTCGGTGTGTCCTGACACTTCCAACACATCAAATCATCGTCATTGATCTTCTGACAATTTCTGCCCGGTCCTCTAAACCCCAGATGTCTTTCCCTGAATCTGGTTCTGTTTGGCGTGTCTTTGTCTCTACTACCACTTGGCATCCTGTTCATGTTTAACACAGAGGGATAAAGTCAAATTTGTTTGCTTAGTCAGGATACTAATTAGAAATGAGAATAATGTGAATACAATTATACTGAATTGGAATGTCTTTCAATGGACTTGTGTTGGACATTACTTTCTCTGTAAAATGCCTTGAGATTACATTTTGTAGCTAAATAAAGTGAAGCGAATTGAACAGAATTTATGTTGTGTGTTCTCTGTGTGCATTAAAGATAGTCTCAAAATGTTCTTAATGGACTCCACATTAAAAAAAGTACACTGCATGCAGCTTAACTGCATGCAGTGCATGTGGATTTAAGTTCTAATCACTTCTCTATACTTTAAATTGTTTTTTGCTTCGTTGATTTGCAGCATTTGTGCCTGCAATTTTAATTATGCATTCCGACAGATATCTAAGAAGAAGCTTTAGAGAGAACAGTCGATTAAAGGCTTGAAGCTAGGTGTAGAATCAGTGAGCCCGATGTGCTACTTTTCTGAATCTGAGGGACAAGATCATCCCTGTATTACATAATAAATCTGATGGTAGTTTTCCCTGCAGTGACAGTCAGCTCAGTTACTGTACTGATGGTCAAGCTTTAGCTTCACATGAAACGCAAAGTGGATTGCAAAGCTAGATCCCTGCTATTCGGCAACACAGTATTTTATTGCTGCTCAGTGTTTATAAATGCCTGGTTACATTTAGTTAACCTCAGAATTATCACTCTGATATAAACAAGAAACTGCTCTAATTTATACACTATTTATAAAGCTTTATATAACTGAGGAAGTAATGTAGTATTTTAGGATGCCTGCTGTTTGCAGGTCTGCCACCTTGCTCATGAGCACCCTGTCAGAGTAGGTGAGGAGATGGAGTGAGGGTAAAGATTTAAATGTTGGTCCATTTGACCAAAAGCTCAGGGCTTTTTTAGAGGAGGGAACATGTGATTTTGACCCTGGGTGTTTATGGTAGTGGTCTAAAGTAGATTAGGCAACTTAACTGAAGGCTGCTTGTTGGCAGTCCTCAGAAAGTATCAAAGCTGCTGTGCAGTTGAGACCAGTCTAAACAGACCGCTACACCAGAAAGTGGATTCCATGAAACTCTACAGGGCTATACATGTTTCCATTCACCACAGTTGTTAATGTTAAACATTTCTACAGGTTCTTGTGTCTCAGGACTTAGCTGCTTTAAAACAGAGGTTGTTTTATTGCTAAAAGTCACATTTCTAACTAGAACAGCTCACTGTTCTCTTTCATTCTGGATTTGGTTCAATCGCCGAAGCTGACACTGAAACCTCGTCTTCTCGGATGAAGCGTCTAAGAGTGTCCAAGTTTAAAATGTTCACTGTAACAACTGTAACTGTGGCGCAGACTCGGGGTTCACTGACTTCATCAGCTACTGTGGATATTAAAGCTTTTAAACATTTTAATTCATTTAACTCAGTTTTACAGTTTTTAATTTAGCTAATTTATGTGAGTTTTCATGATCCTCAATTTATCATTTAACTGAAATGTATTTTATCTTTTACAGTAATCTAACTTTTACCTTTTTATTCATATAAGTTATTTTAGTTCTATGACTATGCACTATTCCTTTTTTCCATGATTTTTGTGCATTTTCCCTTTTTTCCCTTTTCAAATTACAGTGTTTCTTCACACAATAAAGATACAATTTTCTTAATTTCTATGAGGTGGTTGTTGGGTTTTTAGGTGTGAGCGTCCAGCTGTGTGTGTCTGTGGGCATGCACGATCTCGGCTGTTGAAATAAATGTTGTAAGTTTTTAATGCAACTATCTTTTGTAGATTTAATCATGTAAAGCACTTTGAGATGCTGAAGAGGGTATGAAAGGTTCCATACAAATACATTTTGATCGACTGATTGATTAAAGCTGAGGTGACTGAGACGGAAAGGCTGAAATAAAACGCTGACGGCCCAACCCTGGGTCACTTTTAGGAGGTAAAAATTTGTTAAGCCCAAAGTTACTGTCATGTGAACTGAGGAGGCATCCTTAAAGAACCTACATTTGAAAAAATGCAAATGCAGCGTTGAACTGTGAAACAGAGCCGTGTACTTGATGGGAGATTCTAGTAATCAAACTGCTTTCATAAGTTGTTTTGTCCTCATAAAAACTGCAATAAATAACACTTTTAATGCCTTAGCAAAACAAAACAAAACAAAAAAGGTGTGCGCTCTCACCAGAAACTGTAAGTGCTGCTCTTGTGTGTGTTCCTCCTGATGGAAGGAGGTCGGGCTAAGGCCCGGTGGGCGTGTCACTCGCAGCCACGACTCCTCCTCTGAAGGAGTCTTCTCACACCTGGATGGAGCTTCATCTAATGCCACACGCGGGGTCTCTCCTGCAACCTAAAATGACGAAAGAAACATTCAGTAAGTGAGAATTCACAAAGATGAAGTTGAAAAGGCATGAAGAGGCTCTCCCATTCTGATCCTGCAACAGAGCAAATGCATAAATGTTGTACTGTACAGTCCTTAAAGCTGGACCCCAGTCCCTAAGAGAGGGATTAGCAGCGAGTCTCCTCCAAGCAGCCCAACTACAATCAAAGAATAATCCAGGGGGAATCCCTTGAGCCTCCAACATAGCAGGGACACTGTTCTTTCCTATTAGGTGGGGTGTCACAACTTTTTTATATTAGCTAATTACTGGTACACATGTATTTTCATTAACTATATTAATCTGTTACCTGAGATGAGATAATGAGAAAGCAGAAGTTGATTAAGGGTTAAGAATTGGGAATCACTGTCTAATTTTAGAGCAAACCTACTAATACTCGAAGTAAAACTGTGCTAGTGCAGCCAAGGCCATGACCCAATAACAGGATCAAAGGTGCTTTGCCACGTGCAGGAAGGGGGATCTATCCTTTACACTTGCCTTTGTGTTATACAGACGTGTCTTTTCCAGGCATCGGTTACACGTTCTCCTGGTTAATGAAATGACTGCTTTAGGATACTGTCGGAATACGTAATGAAGAAATCAATGACATAAGGATTGTTCTTTGGCGCTGCAGCTTTATATGATGCACGCCACTGATCCACATAGTTTCAGTGTGGCAACTGAAAACCAACTCATTCAGTCACTGTTTCACTGAGACAGAAACAGAAAGATGCCGTGCTGTTTCAGCTTTGAAGGAGCGACGGTTTGTGAATGTTGAAAACGCAACCATAACATTTTGAGACATGACTGAGCTGTTGATAAGAAAAATCTGCCACCGACAGAACAAATACGTGCGTGAAAGGTGTTTCCTGCAACTTCACTTTGGTATAACTTAAGAACAAATAGCTAGATTTGACTTTTAAAGAAGCATCCATGCTAGTTGTTATTAATATCAGCATAATAAAATCTCTTTGACAAGCCTGCCCTTGTTTTTATTTATTTATTTTTTTTTGTCCTTTGACATGCACCACTTGGTTTGCTGTTTTCAAGCCGAGTGTCCAACACTGATTCAGTGACTTGTCTGAAGTTAAACAAGGCTATCCCCGGTTTATCTTTTGGGTACAAGACCAGATGGTATTAGAGGTGGTGACGAAAGGCTAGCAGGCGGCACTACAGTAATTCCATTGGCTCCTGGTCAAGAACACTGCATTGGAATGAGGGCTTTTAACAGGCGCGCTGCAGATTTTTCTGCTCCAAAGTCCCTTTAGAGATCATTACAGATCCTGACACGACACAGGTGCAGGCCTGCCAGGTGATCTCTGCATCCTGGCAAAATTCCCATCTTTGTATTTGGTCATAGTTAAACCAGTCAATCCTAAAGTGATTCTTAATTAGCTTGTAGCACTTCATACCGTACACAGTGCGTGGGCTGGCGTCCTGCAAGTGTGTGGATTTTCCTGCTACAATCAGGCAACTGTGCAGTGAGGTGGGAGCCACATTAGCGGCACTTCACATTTTGTTGCCTCCCTTATTATGAGCACAACTGAGCTATTAGATACATATGCTGACCAGCGAAATAAAACATGCAACACTCTTTGTAAATATGTTACCATCAAAACTTCCTTTACTGCTTTCGTGCAGCTCAAATGCCATAAAAAGAGCAATTGTTTCGTAAAGAGAATATGAAAGCTCAAAATGATGCGCTCAAAGCAGTTATAATCAGGATTCTGGCAACATGTGATATAATTCTGACATGATTTTGACGAATGGACTCAGAGGCAGGAATATTATGTAACATCTCATTTACACAATGTAGTGAGGAAAAAGAGCCAGTGACAGGGAGCACTGGGCCAAAGCTTAACCTATAACTAATCATTTCAAAGGTTTATGTGCCAACATATTAACCTCATAAAACTTGCTATGTGACCCAGCAGGTTTTGCAACCTTGTAGATTTTGGGTTTTATGTTGTATTTTCTTTTAATGTCCAGTTTTAACACTTAAACTCACATGTTGTCCTTTAAACAAAAGCAAGTCCTAGTCCAAGTTTATCGTTGTTACACTGTTAAGAATATTTGCTGTTAAATTGTCTGAAATACTGGAGCTGTGATGTCACAAGCTGAGGGACCAAAACCAAGACACCAGGATCAAACTGGTGCACAGGACCGTCTCCCACCCACCTGAAAAGTCTCAGACCTTAGTCTCACTAGAATGACACATGGTGATAATAAACACTTTACTTATCTTACTTGAAAATATCAAAATATTTTCTACAACACATTAGTGAAGGAAGAAATTAATAACATTGATCTTTAATGACTTGAAATAACTTAAATTAGACAAATGAGGATGTGGATTGTGAAGCGAGGAGGACTTGTAAACATCATTTACACACTCCTGATTTATGATTTCAAGTTTTCTTGGTAAGTTTGTGATTGAATCACAAATAATAAGAAATTATTAGATATGTATATATTGAGGTAACGCATCCTTTAGCAGCAAAACGATTTTGAGAGTAAAGAAAACAAACAACTATGTGATATTAGAGCATTCATAATGCTAATAAAACCACATCAGCTGATCATGTCTTAACAATTCAGGGGTCACCTTCCTGTAGATGAAGAATTAGATTGCTTAGAGTTATTTCAACATGTCAGTTCAATGTTATGTTCTGCAGCTCAGCATGTGTTTATTTCTAACATAAACTCCACAACTCTGACACAAACAATTCATTGAGAATGAATTAAATTCTGCTAGATGTCATTTTTACGTTCTACCTACAGACTAAATATTTGGAGTTTTAGTCATCTGAATCTTGAGGGATTCTATTCAAATAGACCCATTCAGTGCATGGCTAAGATGCTAAAATGACTAAGTCATATTTAAAAAGGTTTTAAGGATCCCTGTATCTAAAACAGTAAAGCACTTTTACTGTCAGAGAAAAAGCACTACGTGTGTGAGATGGTAGGAATGAGTTATAACCAGTCTCAGATAACAACGGTGAAATAACAGAGTTAACAAATATCATGAAGGAGAAAGCAGCTGGGCTTAAAGCCTGTTCTCAGGTTGAGACTGCAGCAGGTGAGACCACGAGCGTTTGGGGTCAGAGCGCTGTAGCGCTGTAGCTAGCTTCTCTTTGCACACTGGGTCCCACAGCGAGGTCCCATTTTCACACTGATGTGGTCTACGTACACCAAAGGATCTAGCACACTGTGGCCCATGCGTACTAAAGCAGGGTCAGATCCCATTCAGCAGGCCCTGAATGCCATAAGCACATTGGTGTAATCCCTGCAGACTACTGAAACGGGTAACTGGATCACTTCTTTTAAAAGCACCTTAATGGATTGGCCTGGCCGTTGATTTTCTTTTTAATGCGGTGCATATCGATGTCCACCAATCAAACGCTCTATTGTCACTAATTTGGTCCATCTAGATTCTGCATCTGGATGCTCCAAAATATGACAGTTACAAAACCGGGTTTCTGACTGGCTGCCCTTGACAAGGCCTCGTGCTGTCCTGTCTTTCTGATATACAAGAAAGTAGGAGTCCGTCATACACAAGGGTGGGATTTACCACAGGATTTACAGAAATGAATATTAAAAACAGCAGCTATTAGACTGAAGAGAAAAATCCCCTTACCTGCATACTGCAATACTTAGACGTATATGCATGTAACCCAGTAATAATCTTTAAGAATAAGATGGTAATTTTAATATCAAACACAAATGCAACAGCTGCTTCCTTGAGCCCATCTCCTGACACTCCTGATTTGTCATGACACTGACTTGTTCTTGGTATTCAGTCCTGCAGCGTTTTAGTTTTCACATCAAACAGACACATATGAGGTTAGCCGTGTTGAACATGATGAACAGCTGATATCAACACACAAAAAAAACCCATCAAAACTCAAAGAATGACCTACCCCTTTTGTGTGGTCTGTGGCAAAGTCAAGGCTTTCCTTGGCCTGCTAGTTATCCAGAGCAGGGCGAGAAAGAAAAGTCTTTAGTGCGGCTGTAGTCTTACCTACCATCCAAAACCCTCTCACCGCTGCTACAGCAACAGAGAGCGGATTACTGGACTGTACCATTCTGTTGTTAGAGGGGATTAGAGTTCACACAACATGGCCCCTTTCTGGGTGTGCGCGTGCCACTGGGAGTGCGCGTGCGAGGCCCACAGATGAGAGATTACCACAATCAGAATTCTCATTTAAGCTTCACGGGCAGAAAATTGACTCCACTTCATGTTCAGTCAAGAATTTCATAGAATCAAACTCCATCCATATGATGTATGTCTTTAATGTTATGTAAACTGATATTATTACACAGAAACTGTACCTTTAAAATCCACCTCTCACAAGCAAATTTCATTTCCCCTGATTGCAGAGGTCCACCGCTTTGAATCCATCATATTTTACAATTACAAACAAGCACAATGCTGCATTACGCAACCTACTTCACAGATTCCTGAATGCATATTTTATTTTCACTCTCTGGAAAGTGAAAGATACATCAGCGGGAGAGAGAAGCGATGTATAAAAATCACTGAACGCAGAGATCAGCATTAAATGCAGAGAGGATCAGAGTGTATGACTTTGGTAGCTTTGATCAGGCCCAAGTTGAACACAGGGAATCGCTTCATTATGGCTTGTGGCAGATTAGAACTGAGTCCAACGGCAAGCTATTATGTAAAGCAAACCAGAATACATGCCAATGTAAACACACACTGGGTTTCAGATTAAACTCACAGGACAAAATTTTACATTTCTAACCAATGGAAATTCTAAACTACTGTATAGTACAAACAAAACAAATATTCCTAAAGTATTTTCAAATGCAGGGGCTGGTTTGCTTGTAATCAAATACTTAAACGTGAAACTTGCAGCTCATGTTATACACAAAGTGTATAGCCAGTATTTCCTGACAGTATTTAAAAGAAGTTACTTGTCAGTTAAATGTATTTACTGAGATGTAACTGCAGAAACCCAGAAGTAAGGAAGCATTTCCATCGTTTACGTACCAGGGAGGTGTGCTTCTGCTTTAACGCTGTGCTCACTTTAGCTCATAGTGAGTCTTTCAGGACATAGGGTCAGCTGTTTTCTGTCCAGGTAAAGAGACGGCCCTTGCAGACACTTTTGTAGCAACATATGTGAGCGATGCTTATTTCAAACAGGACTACGAACGCTGAGGTTGCAGATGGACAGTAGGAACCGGAGCCGTATGAGCCTGAGAGCTGAAAACGCATTCGCTCTTTACAGCCACATTAGATCAATGGTCAGTATTAGTCTGCCATGAGACTGGTGCACGAGGTCAAGAGATCAAAACTGATGCAGCTCAGCGGAGACAAGAACAGGGCAGTGTGACTACTTTCTAATGTCACTGTTTCTGATTACACTTTAACACATATCAGTTCTTGTTTCTTCAGACACACCGCACTGAGAACAATGAGAAAACAATGTTAGAAATGATTAACTTCTCTAGACATTCTCTTCATAGCATTTATTCCTGTGTTTGACATCTGGGATTTCCTCTAGAACTTGTTCTTTCTTGGTCTGGTGTGTAATATGGTCAAAATAAGGCTTTTGTGTTTATGTGCATTTAAATCTTATTTCTTTGTCGCTAAGACTACAGTGGATGCCCTTATATCGCATCGCTGTTGGATTTTTACATGTAGAAAACACTGGAAAGGCACTGGCAGTAAATACACAGGCATTTTTTTTTCTAAGACCTATTTCTTGCTACACATTTAAACAGAATGTACAAATTACACTTGGTAATTTGCTGTGCATAGTTACTGCTCGTTTGGTTTCACTTAAGATTTTTAAGACTAACAGAGGACAGTGTGGAATTTCATTCTGTTCTCCAAGCAGGGGAACCACTTACCTTCTCTTGGCCCTTGTCTTTGGTATTTTCCGCACCCTTCTCTGTACCACTGTGGTCAGGGCTTTGGTTGTGCTGTTGTCTGGACGAAGTGACTGACAGCTGCCTCTGGAGACGCAGTACCTCCTTCTGAGACTCCCTGAGCAGGTTCTCAAACTTCAAGCGGCCAGACTGAACAGTGGAGTCCTGCGCAGACATGTGAAAGCAATGTTATAACCTTTCATCTTTTCTTTCAGTGTCATTCAATAAAGATTTAGACCTATGCCCCCCAAAGTGAAAGATTCAAGAAACATATGCGCAACGATGTTCAGCACAACCAGAAGCTTCAAAACTTCAAATCAGTGTTTAATGAATCATTCTGAATTAAAAACAAAATGCTCAGTAACATTGTTTCTGGGTTATGGGTGTCAAAAACTTTTGAAGTCACATGATTTGGTCTTTCTGTTTAAATTTTCCAACATCAGATTCAGCGCTGACATTCTCACTGCACCCACACACACATAAGTCCTGCTATTATTAACTCCAGCAGATGTTCACATTCATGCAGAATCAGCTTGAGTAAATCGAAAACAGGCATTTAGAAAGGCAGCCCCATTCCTGCACTGTCATCTTTCCAGACATCAGCAGTGACGCAGCTGTTGTAATACGGGCTTAGCAGGCGGTTGGGATGAGCAATACCCATACCGTCCAGCAGAGAGCGAGCTTGTGGCATTATGAATCTGTGGCATAGATGATGAGTGGCGTTTAGATGGAGCTCCAGGTTTCAAAACTTTGAACTGGCCTTTCATTCAAGAAAAAATGCTGCTTAATCAGTGAGCCCAGTTCAGTCTAGGCTGATTGAACTTACTTTAACAACTAATGGCTTGTTTTGTTTTTATTTAATACCTTAGTGGTACCGAGCCGTTCCTCCAGGTCTCTGCACTCCTGCTGCAGAGCAGCGATCTCCTTGTCCTTTGACAGCAGCACATCAGCATGCTGGGCTAGGTCACGAGCTCGCTGACGGGCAAATGCTCGTTTGTACTGTTCCAAGGACCCGGGTCTCATCAGTGATGGGGAATTCACCTTGAAAAGAGCAGATTATTTGTGTGTCTTCAATGCACTATTCTGGACAATTGATGTACGAAGTGAATTTACAGGCGTTAACAGGTCACACATGATTTTAAAAAGACTATGATTCTCTCTAATTTTTCAGAGTGATGCTCAAAGAAAGTATTTTTGAAGTCTGCAGGACTCCACTTCTAATTCAGCTTCTTAAAGTACTATTCCTCACTGATCTACAGACACTGTCAGAATGAGGACAGTCGTTTTAATCAAATGTAGGCTGCTCATGGCTTTAGTTGGGACGGCCATTGAGCAGCACAATATGAAGATGGATGTAGGAGTATCTCCCTCAGCCCCATCAGTGTGCTGAACAGAACCAGAGCTCTCCATGGTATTATTGTGTTGGATTTGAACTTATGACATCAAGTATTAGTCCAGAATTGTATCAACACAAAGAATAACAATTTCTCTGTTAATATGAGATTTTCTGTTTTGTGTCTGTTATTCTTGAATCTTCCTGAAAAACACTTGAGTTCTGTAAATAAAACTGTGGATATTCATCCAGTAGTTAAAAAAATAGATCTGGACCATACAGACATATAGTCTCCTGTGTCGCTGAAGCAGTTTATTTTAGTGCTTCTGTTGTGTTTTTAAGTTTTTTGTTTCCCTGACATTTTTCAAATGAAAGTGATGCACACAGATTGAATTCTGAATTTTAAAAAAGTATGTTATTTATGTCTAAGTAGCTGAGCAGATATCATTCAAGAAGTTATGTTGCAAGTCTATCCAGAGGTTTTGCTAACATCTCAGGGATTTACAGTCCTGCTCAGCATTATTGGCACCCATGAAGTTTAAGTACATATTGTGGGACATTTACTGAAGAAAACCTATCAAGTGAACAGCTTGTGTTTCATACAAAACAGCAAATGATAAAGAACATTTAAAAAGATAAACATTATGAGGAAAACATAATGCTTGGCAATGGCATTGGCACCCTTTGCTGCAAATCAGTATGGAAACCCAGTTTGGCTCATCTGTTGCAAATCACAAATGAGGATCACCTGTGATAGATTACTTCCACCCATGCAACATGAATTAGTCAATGAATGATCATTTTGGTGTTTTAAAAAGCCACCTCTTATTCTCTCTTCATGTGTGACAATGGTAAAGACAAAGGGGCTGTCTGAGGACACCAAAAATGCTATTATTTGCAAGCACAAGACCTCCAAAGGGTACAAGGCCATCTCCAAACACCTTAGTATCCCAGTTTCAATGGTTCGTAATGTTGTTAGAAGTTTTCCAGGCATGGAACTGTCAAGAACCTCCTTGGACGTGGGTGGAAGAGAAAAACTGATGACAGAAGTCTTGGAGGGTTGGTGCGAATGGTGGAAAAAACACCACATCAAACATCTAAAGACCTGAAGACCAACCTGGAGCAGTCTGGTGTAATTGTTTCAACAAGTACCATACGCCGCACACTAAACAAAGTGGGGCTTTATGGGTGGAGGGCAAGGAAGACCCCATTGCTGAAGAAAGGACATAAAAAGGAACGATTGATCTTCGCAAAAGAGAACCTGGACAAACCTCAAGCCTTCTGGGACAAAGTTATATGGACAGATGAAACAGAAGTGGAGCTTTTTGGTAATGCACACATACAGCATGTTTACAGACCGCGCAAGGAAGCCTTTAAGGACAAGAACACCATACCAACAGTCAAGCATGGTGGAGGATCCATTATGCTGTGGGGCTGCTTTGCTGCATCTGGTACTGGAGGCCTTGACCGTATCACAGGCATCATGAAATCAGAAGATTATGGAGCAATTCTAGCGCGAAATGTCTTGCCCAGTGTAAGGAAACTTGGTTTGAGGCGAAGATCATGGGTCCTCCAGCAAGATAAAGACCCAAAGCACACCTCCAGAAGCAAGCAGGAATGGTTGAAAGGGAAAAAATGGCCAGCAATGAGTGCTGATCTCAATCCAATTGAAAATCTTTTTGGGGGAGCTGAAATCTTCCATTGGAGAAAGGAACCCTGCAAATGTTCAAGAGCTTGAGCATAATCCAAAGGAAGTGTGGGAGAAAATACCACCCGAGAAGTGCAGGAAGCTTATAGATGGATATAAGAAACGTTTGGAGGCTTTCATCGCAGTCAAAGCAGTGTGCAACCAAATATTCAGGAAGGGTGCCAATATTAGTGCACATGCTAGTTGTCTGTTTTTTTACAATATCATGTTGAAATAACAATTGTCTTAAGTTACTTTGGACCTCCAATTAAAATATCCGGCTGATATAAATTTGGTACATTTCCATTTATTTCTGAAGACATTCACTCAGTTATGCAAAACATGAAGGGGTACCAATAACGGTGAGCAGGTATATAGATGTGTTTTTGTGTTTGCCCTCCCTTAGTGTGTTCTGCTGCATTTTTGCACATGGAACAGAAATAAAATAAAATTACCAGGTTTTTCTTCCAATAACAATTTACATCACCTTATAACATATTCGTTCAAAGAATATCTAGCAGCTACGTTGGCCATCTAATAAGACTACCATGAAAAAATAACTGCCCCTGACCTTAATATATTTCTGTTTTGTTAAAATGGTTAAGCTAATATGCTTCAGCAACACAAAAGCAAGTTAAATGTTATGTTGTTGGCTGCAAGACTGTGCACAATATCCCTGCCATCTGAAGAACATAAGGGCTTATTAAATTATAATCATTGTGTAAAAGTGTCTAGTATTTCTTCATGCAATTTTACCTTTGAGGTGATAAATGTAATTCTTGTGAAAACTGCTGGTATTTTTCAACAAGCATCCCACTCATCACACATTCCCACCACATGATCAGACATGTGATGGAGTGGGAACACGGTTTGGTGCTTGTTTTATTTGTGTGGCATACCACTTTGAGGTTGGCCTCCTGTAACTTCCGAGCCCTCTCTTCCAGCCGCTTAGCAAGAACTGCCAGCTCAGTGTTCTTTCTCCTCAACCGCCTGACCTTCTCCTCAGTCTCTGGAGCGCTGCTCTTCCGCTAAACACAACACAAATATCAACAGCGGACAGTGCCTCCAGCAAATATTAACACAACAATGGCAAACAAAAAAGTTACAGACACAAAGCTCATTGAAGCTTGTAATTGAAATCATTTTCTTGCCTTTCCGTAAATGAGGAAAAGCACACGTTAAGCATTTTCTAACTGACTAAAAGCCTTTTTAAAGAAAAAGATGGCTGTAGTATCTTTGTAATAAGTATCTGTGCACCTGGCCTACTTTCTACAAAGCCTTCCATCAGTGGTAGTCACACACTGTTATTTTTAGTCTTACCAGCAGGCCATTTTCCTCCCTCAGTGTGGCACAAGTCTTCTCCAGCTCATCAAGGGCTCGCAAAAGTTCTGAGTTCTGACGCACTAAAAAGCCATAGTCTGTACCATTCTGAAAAACAAACACAGCAAAAGTAGTCAGCTTTCTATTTACGGCATGTTGTTTTTTTTAAATAAAGGGCACAAAACAATGTCTCCACTTGTTTCCGACAAGAATGATTGATTCTGTATCTGCAGAGCTGCTTCTACATGTTCAGTTCCAGGGAAACAGATCACATTCTCTGTTGTCAGCTAATGTTTACATACAACTGTCAAACGGTGGCTGACAGATGACAGCGCAGTGAAAAGACTTTTCGTTAGACCAAATCAGTCAGTCTAAAACTGGCTCTTTTCTCACTCTGCACCAGTGTGAAATAGACAGAACAAGGACAAAAACATAACAACACACTTAAAAAACACCTGATAAAGTGCTAATATACTTAGTTGCTCTTTTTTATTTGATATGCTTGAAATTTTCATTTTGTTTACTGTGAAGCCAGACCATACAGCACCCACTGCCATGCTCCATCCATCTTCTAGCAATTATTCAAGAGGATTACAAGGACAACCTGCGATGGACTGGCGACCTGTCCAGGGTGGACCCCTGCCTTTCGCCCAAAGTGAGCTGGGATAGGCTCCAGCAGACCCCCGTGACCCTGCCTGGGAAATAGCGGGTATAGATAATGGATGGATGGATGCAAGGACAACAATTTGTGCAGATACCCACCAAGCCGTCCTTGGTCCTCAGTGAAGGGCCATCCATTCTTTAATATCATTAAGACATACAAGGAGTGGTGCAACTGAAACGGCATCCTTCTGCTTCAGTGGTACATATAAATTTGACTCTCATTAGCATAACAGTGAGATACCATGCTCTCTAAGAACAAAGACCAGAGGAAGTAAATAAAGTTAAAAAAGCAGGGGCCCTAAGACTCAGTCCTGGGGAACCTCCCGTAAACAGGGGAGCAGAGGATTCAAGACCGGGATCAAGATAAGGTATCTTCTAAGTTTCACTACTGCATGTTGAAAATTCACAGGCAACACAGGGAAGGCAGACTGGTGACGGCAAGAAATAACTGACCTATCCTTGGAAAAACATCCTTAAGAAACCTAGGAGGGACCAGCATCATGGAGGGAACCTGAAGCTTAATGTGACTAATGTAGCTAACTTTCTCTAACATTGACAAAGTCACAGGGTCAAACTGATCAGAAACAGCAGAACCAGGGACAGGAACAGAGGGGCCAGAGGCAGGAGCTGAGATGCGAGCCCTTGTGGTGTTAACCATATCAATACAAGATTTCTGAAAATCTGGTCACCACAAAGTTCTTTACTTGAAGCACAATTCTACAAGAAGGGTAACTGACTGGAAAAGTGTTTGTGATTAAAGTGCTTCACTGAGCTGAAATTTAAACTTAAAACATCTCAAGATAAATGAAATAAAAAGCAAATGTAACTAAAAGTGCAAATGTTTTAAGGGCTTCAAACATAACATCTCCTGACTCAATGTCTTATGGACGATCCTCCACTGCAGTCACATGCCCCTCGGATGGTCAACTCCTGTATTTTGGCCTTCTTGATCTTTGGCTTCGGCTAAATCAGCTGATCACACTCTCTCTAGCATCAAAATCCTCCAGACGTGACCCCTCTACACTGATTCTTATCAGATCTTCAACTGTGTCTGAATGCAGGGATGCTCTAGTGTCTGATTCGATCCTCTTCTGAGCAGAAAAGCCTTTTTCACAGACTACAGCTGAGACAGGGAGGACCAGCAGAATGTGTACAAACAGTGAAAAAGGCACAACGTGGTCACCTGCTTCTTGTTGCAAAAGGGCTAGGAGATTTAACGATTCACTGTTTGGTTCGATACATTTAGAGAAATTTAGTGATTTAAAAAAATGTTTATTCAAAGTACTGTTCTTTTTCTTCTGTAAACATTGGCAGAGCTACATCTGACCCATTTGTAGGAAAACGTCCACTGACACTCACTCATGCCTAATTCAGAAACGCCAACTAACCTAACGTGCATGTTTTTGGACTGTGGGAGGAAGTTAGCTGCCCCCATCTGGGGACAGGAAGCCATTATATGAACCAGCGGACAACAGATCCACACTCAACACGAGACGCTATCGAAATACAAACATCGTCAAAAATTTTACTTGAAACGATAATTAAAACAATTCTGGTGTCTTTTTAGCAAGCTAGTGAATTTTCGCATCCCTCTCCATCCAAAGCCACTGGAGTGTATTTATGGAGATGGGAGGGGCAGACGACATGTCACTACGTCGCCACATTACCTGCTAAGTTGCTTTGCTGTCGTTGCCATGATGAGCTTGGTGGAAAAGATGAAGGAGAGACTCACCAATCCTCTAATGGCTGGTTGCACCAGTGTGACCTCAGATTTTGTTTTAGTCGCACAATTGAGAAATTTGGTCACATGTGCAACCAAACTGGTCGCACGCTAAAGCCCTGCTGACCTCCTGCTCAGACATGCGACCATTCAGTCTCACAATCTGTGGTCTGTTTGTCAGGTAGTCAGTAATCCAGGTGAATGTGGAGGCATTTGCATGCATCTTCTGGAGTTTCTAATGTAGTAAAACAGGCTGGATGGTGTTAAATGAACTGAATGAATGGAAGAACTTGATCCTCGGTGCTGATGCTCAGTGCAGATGACTGTGGGTTCATTAAAGCAGGTGTATGATGATGATGTCTTCAAATCCAACCTGCAAACTGAAGTGGGTCCTGGATGGTGCTTGTCTGCTTATTGTGGACCAATAAAAGTCTCTCCAGGACTTTCATGATGTGGTATGTTAGAGCAACAGGTTTTTGGGAGAAGATGGATGAAATCCCTTTGGCACATCCCTCACCAGAACCTTGAGTCAACTAAACCAAGACATTTTAGCTGTTTTGATTGATACATATATGCAAGAACAGATTAACCTTTACCTCACTTAATTTGTACATTGCTGGTGCATTAATGATAACCACACTGTCAAAACATGTTATTGCGATGAAACTCAGAAGGTGTAACAGGTTTCAAAGCTGCACCTCTGAGCTCCTGACTACAAATGGATCAGAAAAGAAAAAGAAAAGGAGAAAAAGGCACCTAACCATTCCCCCGGGATGTCTCACACTTTATCTATAATGAAAGACCACAAACACTCGTCATTTGCTAAAATAATTACAAGATTTAGACAGATTTATAATACTTAGTGCTACACAACTGAGCTTGTCATCAAGTAAACTTGATGTGAAGACACATCTGAAAAGATCAGCAGTGCATGTGGCAGATCCTCTGTACGGTAAGCAGGAGTGTAATAGGTGATAAGCAGCCACATGGATTAAACCTCAAAATGGTCTTTAATTTAAATGGAGGGAAGATATCAGCAGTTCTCTAATGAGCCCCAAGGCTAGCTGGCTGACAAAACACCTGCCACATGGAAGTGGAGAGAAACAGCTGTAGTGATAGCAGATGGACAGCAACAGTGGAAAATGGATGCTGTTGGGAAGCAGTGCTTATCTTCTAAGAAAAACAGAAACTAAACAGTTTTTGTCCAATAAAAGCCAGTTTTTAAGTGCCTACACATTCCTGCGCACCACAAGAAGATGAAAAAGACGTGCCTCAACCTTAGTAAATTAAATATTTTGACGCTGAGTTTGGACATTTATCTACATCTGAAACACCACTAGACCTGTTGTATGTGCATCATGTCTGTATTAGGATCTCAACACAAGCACCACCGTTTTACAAAAGTAACCACTAGATCACGTAAAAATCTTCGGGAAGCCTCAAGAAAGGTTTTTGATGAGACTGCTCTTTTTATATTATGAACACCAAAAAGTACTGGTTTACTGAAGCAGCTGCAATGGACAATGTCTCTGAATATGTAATTGGTGACTATATTTTCAACAGAAAATGCAGATACATCACTCTGAATTATTCACACCATCTGTGGAGAAAATAAGTTTTCAACCCCAAATGTGTTAAGAAATAACAGTAAACAGATGAATCAGCTATAAATGCAATCACACTGCAGCTTTTCTAAACATAAGTGCGTTCAAATAAGCTTTACATGTCATTTTATCTGTTGATAAAATGATTTAATTATCATTTGTCTAGACAGACAAATAAAAGATGCTTTATGGAAGACATTTATAGTGAATAGAGGCATCAATCTCCAAGTACTCTCCTTACACTCAAATGCTTTCTTTCATTAGAAGTTGGCGTGCTTCCAGTCAGTACAACAGGGACTGTCTTTCATTTTTCTGGTGAGGAATTGATGCACCCCCAACATTTGACAAGAGATCTGCTAATGTAGCTACACTATAATACCGTATATGTTTCCTTGAAAATAAAATTAATAACAGAAAATCATGTTTTTTTTCTAATTCTGCTTGTTTTTTTTCCCCAAAGCCAGTCCTTTTATTTGCTCTCAGTATTCATTGGATCAAAGTAAAATATCCAGTCATTAAAAGGATTCACAGGAAAACAATCCAAAGCAGTGTTTTCAAGGGTATTTTCAGGTCACTTATTCCAGGATTACCGTTAACTTTACACCATCTTAGAGCTGCATTATGTTACTTTATGAATGGCACATTCAGTACTCAGGTTAGATTATACAAGAGATGCTTTAAACAGAATGAAAATGTTTGTCTAGGCCTTATGGGTGCTGCAGAAACTAATGCCTAAGAGAAAAACATCTGATGCTTTGATTTTTACATCACAAACAAGCAGCTCGTCTCATGTGTCCGTTCATTTAACTTTCTGGTGAGGACCACAAGCACCGGCAGGAAATATGTGCAATCAAGTTGTCAACAGAGAAATACACAAGAAAATGTGTTTACCCCACAGGGTGAAAACTTCTGTTTATCTCATGATTAGATTATTATTGGGACACACAGAGAAACTAAACACAAAGTTGGTACTAGTGGAAGCAGCACTTCATTATTAAACCATGGGTTTAGTAAGAGGTTTTCTCATAACTGTCAAGATCAGAAGAAATTATGCAGAAAGGTGTATTGAAAGGGAAATTACTAATTGTAGAGAACATTTTAAGCTTAACTTATTGTACTTATTAAGAACTAATTATGAAGGATGCATTTATTATGAAGAACATTTCTTTTTCTGTGCAGGAGAGCATATATCCACATATCTGAAATTACAACCAGGTCAAAGACTCAAATATAACAACATTTACACGTTGTTTGGGGTTGCTTAAAACTGTCAAATTTGTTATTCATTCAGTTGTTTGAATCTAAATCTGAACAGCTGACAACATACTGAATGACTGTATGAGCCTCAGTGACATCATAGATGGAGATGAGAGCAGCATTTTCCAGTTTCTCTATTTTTTCCTCCAAAGTTGACATCATGCTGCATTTTTTTGAACCCACAGGTGGTTAGTGTAAACATGGTCTATCGCCACTGAATCTTGTCACCATAATTGTTCACTGAAGTCTGAAAAGAACTCTAGTTGAGCTGCCAAAAAATAATTATATACCATGAATATAATATATAATATTTTGGTACAGTAAAAAGTTATAAGCTTTTGCTCATAGCATGTTTTTGTTTACTTTAATAAAAGATAATGAAAGTAAACTCATCTATCGTCTCTGGTTACAAATGCACCTTTTTTTTTTAACTGGTAAGTAGCAGCGGTCCAGGGTCCCTCATGAGTGTAAAAATTTTGATAAAAGGTTTAGTAAAGTGCATCAATTCTAGATGCATTGATAATCGATTAATAATTGAATCGCAGCCTCCTGAATCGGAATCCAATGTAATCGAGAGGTGCCTAAAGATTCCCACCCCTATTATCTAAAATCAGCTAAGGTCACTGAAGTAATTCTGAAAAGCTAAAATTATCCCTCTAAGAAACTGTTGCAAAAACTAAAGTGTTTGGGGGAAATGATATAAGGTAAAAAATAAATAAATAAATAATAAAAATCCTGTAATCACCCTGTAAAGTGACTGGCCACTGGGGTCATATATAGTGAACATACGGCAAACACTGTTTAAAAGTTTGGAGATGAACCTGTTTGTCCTTGAGACTTGTTTTGCAATCATCTGGAGGACTCAGCTGGTCCCCCCACTCCCCCCACTTGCTCTCAAGAAGACGAGGCAAAATTGAAGTCACCCTATCCTGCCTCCATTGTGATTCTAATGATCTTGGAGTACATCCATGTCGATTAATTGTTCCCTGGACTCATATGGGACACACCGCGGGCTTTTCCAAAGGCATTAGGCTATGCCGGCTTCCTGCAGCTTCTTTCCTGCCACAGAAAAGGACTGCAGGTGGTGAGCTCTAGCCACATGTACATATTAGCATTCAGCCAGTTCTCCTCTCTCACAGCAGTGCTGTTTTCACATGGACCTGGCTCACCAAAGTAAGGCAGATGCAGCTCAGTAGCAGGAGGGCAGGGGTCTCTCTACAAACGTCTGTCAGGAGAGCCTGAGCCGTGGGCAGGATAAACAAGCCCACAGGAAGTAACTCTCTCTGCTCTGTTTGAATCCGTCTGCCTCAACACTGAATACAAATAATAAAAACACACAGACCACACATGCTCCCCTGAGTCATACTGGTGTTGTCCAGAGCATGAACTCTGGCAAACTGTAACAAACATGCAAGTCTTTTAATATTCTGAATATTCTTTTATTCTTTCTTATTTACTTATGTGTAAAGTTGATGGAAACTAACTTCCATATCTCATTAACACAACTTATCTAAACTTTATTATGCTATACCTAAAATGAATTTTGAATGGTTAAGTGACAGCATCTGAATTACTTGAAGACACACATGTGGATGTATTTTAAGGTTCACCTCAAACAAACTGCCTCATTGTGTGACATCGTGGGGAAAATCAAAAGAAATCAGCCAAGATATGAGGAAGACATTTACAAGTACAATTTCCAGATGTATAAACACCATGGGAATGTCCAACCATCATACTGCTTAAGAAGAAGACAGGACTCTGTGTACCAGAGATGAATACGTTTTGGTGTAAAATGTGCATCTCAACTCCAGAACAAAAGCACCTTGTGAAGATATTGGCCGAAGCTGTTAAGAGAATGACATTATCCACAGTGAAACGAGTCCCCCAAGTTCTGCAACTCCATCCCACCTGGGTGGCAGCATCATGTTGCTGGGGTGTCTTGCTGAAGGAGGGACTGGTGTACTTTACTAAATAGATGGCATCATGAGGAAAGAACATTATGCAGTAAAATTAAAGCAACATCTCAAGACAACAGCTAGAAACTTTAAGCTTGGGTGCAAAAGGATGTTCCAAATGGATAGTGACCATAAGAATATCACCAGTGTCTCAAGGACGACAAAGTCAAAGTTTTGTAGTGGCCATCACAAACTCTTGGGCAAAGATGAAAAGACGTGTTCAAGCAAGGTGGTCTACAAGTCTGACTCAGTTACACCAGTTCTGTCAGGAGGAATGGACCTTCCTTGTGGAAGGAAAACTAAAATGTTTGACCAGAATCATACAGTTTAAAGGCAAATCTACCAAACACCAAGGAAACTTCTGACTTTAATCAGAAGTCCTGTAACAGAAGAATCTCCCTCATTATTCTGGCAGTTAGCAAATAGAAATAATTTTGGTAATTCTAACGGATCTAAAACTGGAAAAGTTTGGTCTGGTTTCATGTCAAACAGCGAGAGAAAAAGGTTAGGTGTTTTTTTGTGTTTTCGTTATACAGTGTACTGGTTTCAACTGTATTATGACTATGAAAAACCTGTACAATATCAAGACATTTCTCTTGTGACTTCTCAGAAGAAGATGAAGCCTTCTTTCTAAGTCAAACACTTTCCCACACCACCTTAAAATTAGATGGGCCACTCATAATAATGGTCACTCAAATATATTCGTTTCCACACACATATTTTTTTAATGAGATCTACTACAGTAAATCTGTGTGCACCACTTCGATTCAGTCCCCAGTCACTGAAGCACAATGACCCCCACATGCACATATTGAATCAATACTCAATCAAGCAAGGGAGAGATGCTCGATAGGTTATACAGTCACCAAATGGATTTAATGACGGCAGGCTTTTTTCAGATCTTTTTGACAACTTTAATCACCCAGTGAAATATGTAGCAACCTTTGAACAAGCCTTGATAACGTTCTGTGGAACATGGCTCGTCTCTGCACTTGAAACTTAAGGCAGAGATACCACCTTTTATTGGAGTATTATTGCAATGATCATAATATTAGAACGCTCCACATTTAGCAGCAACTAATTGGGTCAAGCAGATCTGGTGGATGACTACTCAGCTACAGTCTGTTCAATAAGCAGAAGGAAGAAAAAGAAAACCCAAGCGAGGGCTTAAAACAATGTTATAAGTCTGGCCAAGGACAAACCCTGCTTTGCCCTACTATCACAAATTGACAGCATCAATGACAATGTGTTACTGATCTTATGAGTAGAAACTACTTCAGGATATCCATTTGTCACAAAAGCAAAGTCTTCATAAAGGGTTTATCGTCTTGTCTGTAAATAGAAAGTTTTGCAATTTTCTTCACTGTGATGGATTCACAACATAGTAATTTGCAGCATAATTCCACACATGCTGCTTGGCTGACCACCAGGAGCAGTTTGGAGCTCTGTCATGAGAGCAATCTAAACTTCCCTCCAACAATATGGATCACGCAGTGAATGTCTGCAATAAAAACGGCACTGGGATTTTCTAGAATGCCTCCCTTGTCTCATACCATCTAACAGAGAAAGAGAAACTATAACTTAATGCAATCATATTTATTCCTCTCAGCGTAGTTAAGTTTACAATTCAAAAATTGAATTCAGAGTTTATGAGATATAAAAAGATTTACTGAGTGAAATATGATGGGTATTAAATGCAAGAGATAATGTAAGGGAGCTAGAGCTCATAAAATGGCTTTTTCTATCCATTTTCACAGCTTGATAGTGTCTTTTTGCTTTTAAACAGTACTTGTAACCAGAACATTACCTTTGTATTTAAACTCCCACATGCTTCTCTTTTAACCTCTTCACCATTTATTCAACAACATTACTATTATCCTTTTAAAAAATGCTTTTAAATAAATCAGTCATTTATTTCTGTTTGATAAATATATTCAACACTAATTCTTTTGTTATGTATCTTTGCAGAAAGAAGAAAAACAAAATTTATTTCCACTGAATTTAAAACTAACAGAAGATGCCATCTGAGAACATACAAAGAGACTCTTGAAGGGGTCTGAGCAATAAAAACTGGAACAGACTATTAAAATTTCAGAGATTTATTCTTACATATTCATAAGGCCACATTTCCAGATTGTTCTTTTGTCTGGGACTTGGCGCGCTTTTGTAAGGCGTATGGAAATGTCTGGTTTCATAGAAATGCTAGCATCAGCCGTTTCAGCAGACACAGAGAAATCCCCCCACTGCAAGCCTCTAAGGACCTGGACAACGAGACAAAGACACAGGCAGGCAAAGGGGCCCATGCACATTTCTGTGAAGTAGGAGTTAGAAGGGAAAAAGTCATGAAAATAACTGTAAATCATCACTGGTGTCCACAGTCTGTACAGTAAACACGCAGTCACAGACGAAAGCAATACCACAATAATTACATCATAGTTAATGTTCATCTGCTGTTGCTGCCACTGCAACAGTACAGAGCTTACTGTTGACTGAGTTTGGATGACAACCATTCTCACACACAGTATGTACAGAATAAACAGATCTGACATTTGATGGCTGCATTCTAAAGAACTCCCTAATGGAGCGCTGAAATCACAAAGCAAAGAGCAAGTTTTTTAAATAACACAAACAGCTGGCCGCTTCTTTACAGAAAAGTTGGTATTCTGTAGTTTTATGTTTATTCTGTCACGATCCAGAGTTTCCTGTACGCTTCTATTATCAACTACTGCTCTGTGTCTGTGTTTTTCCTCCTATCGTTTCAGGGCTTATGTCTAGTTGGCCTTTTGGAGTATCTTGGGTTTAGTCTTAAATTTTTCTAGCAAAGCCTGTTAGTTTAATTTATTATTTAACCCATGTCCTGTTTCATTTAGAAAAGTGTTTTCTCATGTTTTTCTGCATATGTGAAACAACATCAGCTCCAGCTAAACTACTGTCCCAACTCAAAGGCCACATCTGGACAGTGAAAATCCGCACTGCTCATTTAATTGAGGATGCATCCAGGTCAGACTTTTGTGACATGAAAGTATCCCAGAATGCATTCTGCATCAACAAGCAGAATTAATAGCAGATGAGTATGACTTTGTTGTTACGTCACAGAATGTAGTTTGGAAATGTTTTCATGCATGTCTATACATACACACATATGTATACATATGTGTGTATACATATGTATGTATATATATATGTGTGTGTGTACATACGCATATATATCCATATATATATATATATATTGTTGAGCGCAGATCCACTGAGCTCCTCCCACATTCAGGCTAGTGAGACTGAGCTGCTTCTACACTGAGCTGCTGCCAACAACAGGAAGACGTGTATTTTTCATATTACTGTAACTCTTCAACTGTTTGCCATAGACATATGCTGTTTGCGCTATCGACATAATTCCAACGGATTCTGAAAACTGAGCAGCACAGCTTTGCACTGATATTTAAGCGGTGTCTCACTCAGGGTTGTGCTGTTCTGCTGAATATCAGCACTGGTGTTATTCGGTCATCCAGACGAGGCTGCAGATAGTTGCACCGGTGCTGGTGTTCAGCACGGCAGGGTGACCTCCAGTGTGATACTGTTGTTATACAAAAGTTCTACAACCACATTTCAATAGTTAACAGTAATAAGCGACAAGAGATTATGATTTTTTTTATTTTATTTAATCATTAATTTAGCTCTGCCAACACAAATAGTTCTGCAACTGGAAGGGAGACAAGGCTGTTGCCAGGCAACACACAAACACTTCCTACACACAAAAGCTAGTCTGTCTGCATATTACTGATACTTTGTATCATTTACATTTATCTGAATGTTTCCATTTATTGTACCACCACTGAAATAAGAGTCTGTTGACAGACGTTTTGGTGGCTGATGTGTGTTTCTGATGAGTTTCAGGACATTGCTGCCTGATCTAAGATAGTTAACTGATGTAACCTTAATTAACAGTTATTAGAATATTAGGAGTGTTAACGTTGTACTTGATATCAGCACTCATGGAATGTCTGTTGTCCAATCAAATTACTTGGGTGGAGCTAAATCTTGTGTAAACATTATATACTTTGTCCAGGCAAACAAAACTGCTTGTGTTGTTGTATTATAGTTGAAATTAAGTTTTTGTCATCTCCAAAGCTTTGGATCTGGTCATCTACAATGTTACTAAAGACAAAATTTGTTAAAAATTCAGATCTGGTTTTTTTTGTTTGTTTTTATTTCACACAGTTTAAAGCATCTGTAACATACATGTATAAAAATGACAATTAGAGAAATTTTGAACTAAATAATAATTAACAAAATAACTAACTTAACAGGCTGATTGTTGTTATTATGGGTGTAACAGGGTGTTAACTTGTTGCAACATGGCTACTGCCTCAACTGGACCTGGAATCAAAGCTCCTCCCCATCATTCACATCTGGCGTTTGGAACGACTTTCGTTTTCATGTTAAGAATGATCCTGATGTTTTCCACAGAAGATGGTGATTTCTCCATCAGATACATTTCATTTATTTATTTATTTATTTACTTGCTGTTTCAGCAACATTTAATTTAAAGGCTGTGGGCTACTTTTGAGTTTAAACAAATGTTTGTGATTGATTTCCATAAATTGCAAGTTAAAAAAGGCATGGAAATTTCTCCTTATTTGTATTGAAAAAATATCAAACCGTGACACAAAAGTATCTACCGAACCGAACCGTGAATTTTGTATGCAAACTCCACACTTGCGGTTATAATAAAGATATAAAGAAATAAAGGTATAAAGATGGAGCTTATTTAAAAATTTCCTCTGACAAGAGTGTCTTCTTCTTTTACCTCTGCAGAACGTTATTCTCAACATGGCTGAAATACAAAAGCCATTAAACAAACATTTTTGCCAAGAGTCCATGATCCATTCTGAGTCATATCAATATTCAGTCATTATTTTATGTTCAATTAAACAGTAGATGTTCATGTTCATCTGTTTGCTGAGCTGTGATGTCATCAAGAACACTGCTTTCCCAACTGCAGAAATAACTACGTCCTCACAAATACGTTCTCCAGAGTCAGATTTGCCAAAGTGCTTTACAGAGTCTCTATCATCCTTTCAAATGCAGCACTCCTTATTAAAAATGCACTCTACAAACAGTATAAAGGAATTTTCCCTCGACAGTTACACCCCAGTCAGCATATCAATGGCAATGTGGGGGCTCAATGTCATGCCCAAGGACAGTTCGACACGTGGCAGAGTTGGTGAATCAAATCACTGACCTTCTGGAAGGAGGACAATCTGGGCCTGGAGCAGGGCATTCATTACTTGGATATATTAAAAAAAAAAAAAAAAGGAACCACAAAGCTGTTTGTGGCTCTATTTGTTAATAGCAGCTTCCTCCAGGTACTAATATATAAGTCATGAGGACACCCTCTGAAGTGTCCACTAAAATTCTCTCCTGTATTTATCACAACTCATCCCCAGGGGCGCCAGGCATTGATGGATTGGGGGTTTCCCATACTTGAGAACAAAGAGCCAGTCACCCCAGGCAAACACAATATTATCCATCCCATATATGGAGGAGATAATATACTCACTTTTCTGCAGAGATCTTTTACATGGTATAGAGGTTCTAGTTTAGATTTAGGGACTAGACTGGAAATTATGATGCAAGAACATGTCAAGATGAATTCTAAAATTAATGGGCTAATTCATCTGCGCTTGTTACAAATAAACATGGGAACAATGGCAATGTTTTAGTTCATGACATGTCTAACAGTCTCAGTCCTCTTTGGACTTTTTTTTTGTCAAAAGCATTACAGAATGACAAAGTAATCAAAATCCATAAATTCATGGCCGCTCACATGGCACATAGTCGACAATGAAAAATGTCACAATCCACTGAGCCTTCCAGAGCTTAATAAAGTGTCAGACACGCAGAGAACGTCTGGTCTTTTAGAAACGTAAAAGAGGAGCAGAAGGAAGGGTCACCTAATTATTTCATTCAGTGCAGTGTCAGCAGAAATCATGGAGAGGGGAGACACAATGTAGTTGGAGCGGATTTGTTTCTAGCTCACAGAGAGCTTCAAAAGGAAATAACCCTTTATCTTGTCACAGAAAATTACATATGCATAACCCCCCCCGCCCCCCCCCGACCCCCTGCTTTCACACCAGCAGCATCTTCATTTATGGAAATTCAAAACCAACAAATTATATATTATATAAGAGTTTATGCCTGCTGGACAGAAAAAAAGGTTTGATTCCTCTTTAAACTTCTCAATGACATCACAGTTGTGCAGGACTGATGTGTAAACCTGAACACCGGAGCGCAGGTGTGGATAACTCGCATGTACCTGTACCTTAGATGAACATCTGTACTCTACTGTAAAAACATGAATATTTTGAATATATGCTTCTTTAAATGGGCCTGATGAGGTTGTGGGCGGGGCTAAACTCTAAACGCTGTTTGTTTGGTGTTTGATGAGTAAACTTGTACATTTTTTTTTAATGCTGATGGATGATACACATATAAAGTGCATGTATTATTTGACTTCCTTTGATCATATCAGATTAAAGATGCTGAACTGGAACACAGTTGGAGTCCTGCAGATTTCTGAAACGGTAGCAAAAACACACGAAACTCCTGAAAGAATTACAAACTCCCGAAAGCACCAAAAACTCCTGAAAGAATTACAAACTCCCTAAAGAACAGAAAATTCCTGAAAGAACCAAAAACTCCCGAAAGAACTGGAAATTCCTGAAAAAATTGAAAAAACCCTAAAGAACCAAAAACTTCCAAAGAACTGGAGACTCAATAAAGACCTGAAAATTCCTTAAAGAACCAAAAAATCCTGAAAGAACCTAAAACTCAAAATAAAACCAAAAACTCCTGAAAGAAGTGGTGTTAAGACTTAAAGAGTACAGTACACAATATGAAAAAGACAGGACATTATTTGAACATCTAATACAATTGTTTTAATTTACAACAGATTGCTGATTTGATTGCAAAATTTCCTAAAATAAATAAAAAAATTGCTCAGTAGAAGAACTGCAGCCTCTATTGGTCGATAGATGAACTGCAGCCTCTATTGGTCGATAGATGAACTGCAGCACTCCAGTTTCTCCTGTGCTGATATTAATAGCCATTTCTATCCACAAACAAAATTTTTTAATTGATTTGAATCGTTTTGGCTTCAAAAAAGTTCCTTCCATTTAATATTAGCTGGAAGGAACTTGTTGATGTAACTCTAGAACGCTTCTTTACTTCACTCATACACACAACAGCTATTTGGATAGTTAAATGACAGGGACTAAGGTTGGTTCCTAATTAAATAATGTCATTTTTCTTTATTGGCACAGAAACCCTTTTTTGTTTTCACACAAGTATTTTAGTTTTAGGCACCGGAAAGTCATGAAAACTGACACATGAACATCTGCACTTCACAGTAGAACGACACATAAGTGGAAGATAAAACTGTTTAACATTAAGAACTCAAAAACTGAGGGCTCTGAAGTGTTTCTGATTCCTATTATAAAGGTAAAAAACTTCACAAAGAGCATGTCGGCAAATGTGTTTCCATGACAACTGAGAGGTACTCATGACTTCACCTGTGAAAGGACTGAACCTCCTACACAGATCAGTCTGTACCGACACAAAAAAGATGAAAGTTTCCACGTTTACATGTCAGATCAAAATAGATTCTAGAGAACAGCTTGTGTAACTGTTCAAATATATATATATATATATATAAAAACAGAAGGTAATAAGAATGCTGCAGTACATCATTTCAGCTTTATTTTTACCTTTATTGCATAAGCCAAAAACTTATGAAACAAGCATGGCTGCAGGAACATCAACTCTGAGTCTGAAAAGAGAATGAAGCCAAAAGATATAATATAATGTAATATAATATAATATAATGTAGTTACAGTAGTACTTTTGTGTCAAAAATTTCAGCCTTTACTTTGGAAAAAAGAAACCAAAAAACATTGTTTTGTCATAAAAAAAATACAGTTACAGTTTTTTTTTTGGTAAATTGCTACTACTATTACTACTAGTGAAATAACTGCTGATATCTGTGAAATCAGATGGTAAAGGGGGCGGAGCTTCAGCACCAGGTTCCTGACTTGGTGTTCTAGCGTTTTACTGTAAATTGATGGTTTTAATTAAAAGTCCTCTTTGTTTATATAAAAGTACTTTAAACCTCCGTCAAGGCGTCATCAGCGTCAGTCTGAGCAGAGCTTCCATCTGTACACCTGTCCGTCCTGGATCGTCCCACACCAGAACGAGGACGAGGCTCTCTGGTCTGCTGACACCTCCCACACCGAGACGCCGCCGTAGCCTCTCTCCGACTCTGTCCACGGTCCCTCAGCTGACTTCACTGTCGTATCATTGAGCCACCACAGGACCTGTTGCCATGGTGACCTCAGTCCATTGAGGACACAGACCAGGAGGTGAGGAGATCCTGGGTCCTGAGACGGCTGGACTGAAGACAAAACCCGGACGGACGGACCGACAGAAGAACCTGAGGAGAATTAATACAATCGAAAACGTTTAAGCAAAATTGTGTCAAACTCAAGGCCAATGGACCAAATCTGACCCGTTAGAACTTTTAAAGAATCATAAACTTATTTAAGGTTTGATTCAGTTCTGGCATCAGAAAGTGGAATAACTGAGGTGGAGAGCAGCTGGTTGATGTCAGACAGTCAGGATTTGGTAAACGATTTAAAAAGATTTTACAACCAAGCCTTGATAGTCAAGTCTCCATCTAATTTTACAAAAAATGCTTATTTGTGATCAACTTTTTTGTTTAAATTTGCAGTAATACAAGAAAAAAAATTGTGATTTCAGTTCAAAAGCCAGAATTTTATGATAAAAGTCAAATTTTGTGAAATTTGAGATCTTCTAGCAGGAAATATGACCACATAGCTGTTTTAAAAAACAAAGAATATCCAGTAACCATGGTGATAATGTGATCCAGTATGAAATTCATGTATATGTACCTATAGATATACATTATGTGTGTGTGAGAGAGAGAGAGAGAACACTGCATCTAAGCTGAAAGTTTCGATGATGATGAGCCATACTTGTGTTGTTTTGACGAGGAGGATGATCATCTTCATCACAAGAAGCAGCTTTTTGTTCACTGAAGTCCAGCAGGAGGCGAGTTCCAGCGCTGAACATCATGGAGAACTGGACGGACTGTCCACTGGGGGACGAGCGAACGGTCCAACACCTTCAGCAACCAGAGAAAACAAAAGAAAAACAAACACCTGTCAACATTCACAGCAACACCAGAGATCACAGGAACATGAAACACTTCTCACCCCAGAAGGACGATGAAGGTCACCGCTGAATCCATCCTCAACACTTGTCCTCCAACAGATGGTGACGTCCTGGTGGAGACAGAATGTATGCGAATAAAATGCCTAAAACTGATTTATTTTTTAACCTGAGGTAAAAAAACAAAAACAAAAACAAAAAACAAACAAGCATCAGCAACAAACAGTCAGATAAATAAAGCTGTGTTTAAACAGTTCTTGTCTGTAACTCCACCCCCTCCAGCCAAATATGGAGCATTTGTTTAATATATGTTAAATATCACTTCTTTTGTTTTAATATTGTGAAAATTTCACAAACCTCTCTATGTAGTCGCTAGAGTCGCCCTCTAGTGACCGTTACAGGGAATACAGTTATATCACAACAAGAAGTCCTAATTTTGCAGATTTTGAGATTTCGTTTTCTCAAAAACTCAAAAAGTGGAAATTTACAAACAAAACAGCAATAATAATATAAGAAGAAGAGATTTTACAAGAGATGTGATTTTACAACACAATTTCTGATTTTTACAATAAATAATGCAATACTGCAAAAAGGATTCTATATTTAGCAAAATGTGGAGCTTTTATTATACATTAGCTTTTTATAATAAAAAATTGTAATATTGTTGAAATTCACAATTGTACAACAAGAATGTGATTTTAAGCAATAATAGGTGTCTTTCTAGGTAAAATTAGGATGCAGGAATTTCAACAGAACCAGTTGCAATTTTATGAAATTCATTTTTTCTTCATGTCGATTTTGCAAAAGACAATATTTTACAGCAAAATATGCAATATTAATTCAAAAAGTAGTGTTGCAGTTTTACAACAAAAAAGTGGGATTTTTACAAGAAAAGCTGCAAATTTATTCTAAGAAGTTTTGTTTTTCTAAAATTTGTGATGTTATGACAAAAAAAAGGTCACAATTTGATGTCAAAAGGATGTGAAATATGAGATTTTATGAAAATAAATTAGGTTCTTACAACACAGTTGCAATATTTTAATATGGTAAAATTCCTAAACAACATGGAAATGATGGCTGCACCTTTTCAAAGCCTTACCTTGTCAGGCGGCTGCAGTTTCTGTCCTCAGTCTGACGCTGGCAGGTGTGAACGCGCGTTATTGCTCCTCATCAGTGAGATCAGGAAACCTCTTCAGCCTGGAACTGCTGGAGCAGAACGTCTCCAGTCTCCAGAGGAGAAGAGCTGCTCTGGGATCACGTCGACCGTTGGCTCAGACGGTTGGTGAGGGACACAAAACAGGAAATTTGTTGTCTTCTGTATGTTGTTGATTTGACTGTTGGCGCCAAATGTTTCTGATCATCGCACAACTCCTGGAAACTGAACCTTCACTGAGTTTGTGTTGGAGCTGATTATTGTCTAGAAAAAGAGAAGAGAATATTGTGGCTTATCGTAATTGCCTTATTGATCATCAGTCATTAATAAGCTGATCTGTCACTGATCAGCAGGTCTGCTGACGTCTATAAAGCTGATGTTTGTCTTAAGAGAAGCAGCTGTTGGAGCACATCAAAATAGAAAACATGATTAAACTATTTCCAAGTTCAATGCTCTCCAGTGAGAAAGATAATTCACAAGTGGAGAACATTCAAGACAGCTGTCAACCGTACAATCAGAATTTTCTCTTTTTAATTGGTGAAAAATTGCAACAGACATTGCAACATTTTCTTGCAAAACTGAAGCTTTTTTGCCTGTAAAATTGCAACATTTGGTTATAAAATTGAGCAAAATTTCTTTTTAACTGAATATTGGAACTTTCTGCCATGACATAAAATTAAAACTTTATTTCATAAAAATATGAATTTTGTGAAATAACTTTTTTTTTTGCTGTAAAAAGCAAATGTGTCAAAAGAAAATCACAAATGTAACCAAACTGACTTTTTAACTTAAAGTTCCAACTTTTTGTTATAAAAGCAGACTTTTTAACAAAAATGTACAACTGGCCCTAAAATGACTTATTTTTCAGTTTTGCAACTTTGTTGTAAATTTTTCGAAATCAAATCATGACTTTCTGTTGTAACATCAAGAAAATTACAAAAATTGACCTCCAATACACTCTACTACTGTCACTATGTATTGTAGTACAGTATTATAGTAAAACTGCAACTTTTGTTGAATTGCACACTTTTCTTGTGAAAATTACAAATTGTAGTTATCAAATCACAACATTTAGCAAAATTAAATTATATTGTAATCAGAGGTATGGTATTAAACTGGATTATTAGTTATTTAGAAAATAGACAACAATACGTGGAATCTGTAGGCCATGAATCCAACTTAAGAACTATTTCATGTGGAGTTCCTCAAGGTTCTATATTGGGGGCTAAATTGTTCATTTTATATATTAACGACCTCTGTGATGAATCAAATATATTGCGTTTTGTTCTCTTTGCAGATGATACGTTTTTTTTTGTGTGTTTATGAAAACTATTGAGCAAGAAATGGGGCTACTTAAAAACTGGTTTAACAAAAATAAGCTCTCTGTTAATTTAAGTAAAACAAAGTTTGTTGTTTACAAATTAAAAATGCGCTGAACATGTTAACCTGAGTCTAAATGGAATTAGTACTGAGAACTAACTTTCTAACTAACTATCTTTTTCTTAACTTTTGTAAAATAGACATAAAAAAAAATGTTCAACATAAAGTTATAATTTCATGTTGAAAAATTGTGAATTTACAGTTGCAACTTTGCTTCCTAAAATAAAAAAAATAAAAATTCTCTTACTGCCAAACAGCGACTCTCAGCACTGGCCGCCTGTCTGAGGAGGACGTGGAAGCCAGGAGTATACACAAGATGTTCTCCTCTGAACCTTCCAAATACTCCAGTAAGAACGGATCCAACCAAAGCTGAGACTGAGCAATACTGGGAGAAGGAGGCATCACATAACACCAGCGTCCCTTGGCTTGTAGATCTGAGAGCTGACCACAGCAACCTCCCAGAATAGGAACCAGTTACCACCACAACGGCAGACATCAAAGGTAGAGTGTCGCGTATGAAGAGTTGGACAGCACCTGGTCCTGACATGATCCTTATTTACTGGCTGGAGAAGCTTACGGCACTCCATGAACACTTAGAAGTTCAAATGAACCAGCTGCTCAGGGAAGGGATCCACCCAGGGCCACACAGCCCTGATCATGAAGGATCCCCAGAAGGGGGATCCATCCAACTACTGGCCCATAACCTGCCTCTGCAAAACATGGAAGCTCCTGTCGGGCATTATAGCGGAAAGATCACCAGACACATGGCTCCACATCTGAACAAAGCACAGAAGGGGATTGAAAATAACACCAGAGCAGCCAAGCACCAGCTAGTGGACAGAACAGCTGCCTGAGACTGTAAGAACAGACAAACAAATCTGTGCACTGCCTGGACTGACTATAAGAAGGCCTACTTAATGCTCCACACCTGGGTACTGGAATGCCTTGAGCTGTACAACATCAATAGGACACGAGGACCTTCAAGAACTGGGTGGGAATGTGGAAAACGACCTACGCCAATTCAAAGCCGATTGCACAAGTTAACATCAAGTGCTGCATCCGCCAAGAAGATGCTCTATCCCCACTGCTGCTCTGCATCGGCCTGAACCCCTGCAGCCAGATCACTGAGCAGGGTTTCTATGGCATCCAGTTCAGAAGTCATCGACTCATTGATCCATCCCATGAGGGTGTACAGCAGTAATATTGGAATGCCATTCGGGCTACATAGGTGCGCCCAGATGGTATCCAAGAGAGGGAAAGTGATCACAACTGGTATAAGTCCGTCATACGTAGAAATGTATAATGTCTATTCTTGCTTTTATTCTGTTTTTAACATAAAAAAAGTCAGAAGATTGTAAGAGAATGAGAATTATATGAATGAGAACTTATTTCACTTCCAGCTCAACTCTGGTCACAAGAAATACCAAAACAAAACTGTTTCATTTGCAAGGTTTGACACATTTATTGATGTGTGACATCATACAGGATAATGAGAAAAAGAAAAGCTGCAGTTTTAATTCCCTGTGTAGGTCTTTGGATCTGGTCCTCTCTTGTGTTCGGAGCCATGGCTGATCCCACAGTAATAGACCGCCATGTCGCTCTGTTCGGACGAACGCAGCAGCAGCGAGCCGTTGGCCATGGCAGAGATCTTACTGGGAGCAACACCGTCGCCGTACTTCACGTAGGAGCCATTTATGTACCCGAGGCTCAGGAGCAGCTTTGGTCCCTGACCTGCTGCCATTCTGTACCAGCTGATGATGGCCGGCGTTTCCGAGGCGACCGTCGCGGTGGTGTTGGAACCGTCCAGCAGGGGGCACTGCAGCGTAGCGTCTTCACCGACTCTGACCCAGAAGGTGGAGGTCGGCATGGTGGCATGATACTGGACAGCTTGGAATTATAAGATAAAATATGAAATATTAATTTATTTATAAGTCACAATTACTGCTTCATATATGTATATATGTTAAATGGCATATATAAACAATATAATATAATATAATATAATATAATATAATATAATATAATATAATATAATATAATATAATATAATATAATA
>JBAMYA010000006.1:10705997-10737140 GCA_037176975.1 Arrhamphus sclerolepis | reverse complement strand
GGGTCAAGCTCTGGGTTTCTCAAGCGCCTAGAGATGACTTGTCGTAAATAGGCGCTATATAAATAAATTGAATTGAACTGAATTGGGCACATCACTCTTTTGTGTCATCAGCAGAGGTATTCATGGATCTGAAGAGGGCAAACCCACGGAAAGCAGCATTGATTACAGCTCAGCATTCAACATGGTCATCCCGCACAGGATGTGGCAAAGGAAGCTGCTCTGCCTTGGACAGGAGGGTCATTAAAAACTGCCCAGTTCATCTCTGTATATGAAGATTTGAAGGTTTGTTTATTTATTTAACAGGGACAAATGCATAACATTGCTTCATAAAGAAATACGAAGAAGATGCTTAGAATACAGGTTTCTATCAAAGCTAATTTAATTCTGTCAGTGTTATATATCACAATAAACATCTTGAATCTTGAAACAATCCTTCAGCTGGAGCTTAGGTAAAAGTGAGCAGATGCACATTAGCCTCTGGGGTGAAGTTATTAAGGATAGTTGTATTTATTACCTTCAACATTATAAAGTCTGCTTCATAGGTCTCACTCTGATTGCTAAATATTGACAGCTGTAGAAAAAGCTATAGTCCGTTAACTTCTAGTCAATCAACCAACAAATAATCCTGTGATGGATAATATTAGCATCATTAGCAGTGCAAGCACCAACCAACTCAAACAGTCAACCTTAGGGGATTCACATCATTAAGAGGATATTTTAATGCATTTTCTTTTCTTTTTTTTTTTTTTAACTTAAAAGAAAGTTTGTGTGTGCTTAAAAGGGCATGTGCTTCCCTCTTGCCCCATCATATGATACTTAAGGCCTCTCTCGGCAATATCCTGTGACTAACGCCTGCCTGGCCTGGGAGTGTAACATCACTGCTGTGATGCCTTGTATCAGCTCATTTTACATGACAAACATACTGTCAAGCAGAAGTTTAACTCACTTCTTTTGTGATGTAAAATTGAGGATGTCCCCATCAATGATATATATAAGTTCATTTTCATATAATAAAATGAAAATCAACTAAGCAAAAATCTAAATAATTAAGGGTAAATATATGGCTGAGAAATTAAAACTATTGAAATGTGCAATATCATAAGCCTATAAAATGTAAATACCCTAACCCTTTGGTTTCAGCTTCCTTGGCGACTGCAGAACTAAATTCTGCAGATATGACCTCGCTATTCCTCTGCAGAGATATGATTCTCAGGGGCCAAAACTGTGCCCTACTTATTTTGCAACAACCTAGTTGTGAAACCTGAATGTCTTTGAGAGAAAGACAGCAGGGATGATGATCATGATCAAGCCAAAAGTTTAGACAAGATGAAAAGAAAAACCTCAATAGAAACAACAGAACTAACAAGGATTAAAGAAATTCACTAACCTTGAATACACTACAGCTTTCAGTCTTTCAAAAAACATGATCTCACTCTAAAAAAAATAAAATCACATTACAATTTAACTAAACATAACTTGTGACTCAGCAATAAGTTATAATACCAAGATCAATAGTGATGGATGATATAGAGTGCACACAATAAGAAAGTTAAGACAAAATGTCAATAAATCCTTCAGTTTTAATGAACTCAAATGCAACACTTTTATTTAACATGCCAGTCTGACAATTTATTAATTAATTTATGAATGTGCTTCAAGTACACTTACTTTTGCAAATGCATATAAATAACATATTTAAGACAAGGTTTACTTATGGTCATGTGGGGTTGCAACAAGAACTAATGTTCAGCAGAAACAGAGTTAAAGAGAAGAAAATTGTATGCACACACCCACAACTATTTAGCAGCTAAAAAAAAGGAAATGGTGCCCTGCACATACACACAACTACAAAGAAATATGCCACTTGGCTTTCACACCGCTTGTCACAACTATAAATCATAGAAGCAAATGAAGTTAAGCAGTTATGACCATTGCAAGACTTTAAATTCAGGAGCTGGCACACCTTATGTATTTGCGTAAAATATTGAGGGGATGGAAAGGAAATAAATCCAACCATTACAACCTCTATGTGTACAAGAATCACCATCCTGTTAATGTGATTTTTGCAGTGCTTAAAAATACACAGCAAGCTTCATGGCATGCAAGACATGCCATTTCCTGTATTTGATTAGGCAAAAGGGCATTCAGATAAGACTGCTGTAATCACCCTTATTTCTTACCTACAACCCCAGCAAAAGTGATATTCATCCTGTCCACATGACAATCAGGTATGCTAACTAAAATATTTATTTTGGGTTCATGGAACGATTTAACTAATAAGCATACAGTCTCTGTGGTCAGTGTGAACATCTAAAATACTTAAGAAAATGTATTATAAGAAATCAGGCATAACACTAACCTAAATAGTATACTCTCTGGTAAGCCAATGTTGTAAAATCTTGTGTAAATACTACCCTTCCATAGATTATGGTTTGCAAAATTTAGCCCAGCCCTCATTTCCCTTTAAGAAACGTACCGTAGTGTTGACGGAAATTTAAGAAACTCAGCAGAAATATCTACAGCAGATGTTTTCATTTTCCTCCTTACTTATTATATGAAGTGACTTCATTTGTTCCTTTGCCAGCGTTTTCTATTTCAATCCACCATCAACCTCATCTTCGACACAAAATAAAGCTAACTGTAAAGTTTAAAACATATGAAGCAATGATTTGTCCCATAATGCCAAAAGACAAAATTATCTGAAAACTAAATGTGATGAGAAAGAAGATAATGACAGATGTGTGATAGAACGCTCAGGAAAGACAAACAAGGTCAGAGGTGAAGTTCACTCACGTATTTTGGACTATATGCTATCCTGGAGCCTTCTCTCTGCCTCAGTGCTCTTTAGCACAACTGACGAAAATATCTGCCTATTGCTGAGCTCTACAGAGAAAGTCTGAAGGCAAAAATGAGTCAGGAGTAACTGCTTCTTCCTCCATACAGCAGTCAGGATGAGGAAGTACTGCAGCCAGCCAACCGCTGTGCTGTGTGAGCTTTTGAAGCTCACACACACTCTTATACAAAGGGGGAGAGAGTGACAGTCTCAGCCATGAGCATGCTTTTCTCCTCACAATGTTTTTCCAGAATTTCCTCTACATGTGAAGACCAGAAATGAAGAAAAGGAGAAGGGACCAAGAGGAGGAGCAGATCTTCAACGCAGGACACCAAAATTACCGAGCCACTCTCTATCTGAATGAAGGTAAGGGTATTTATTAAATGTGGAAATAAAAGTTTAACTTATCTTCACACTTTTTTTCCAACAAACTGTGCCTTATATTTGGAAGTAACCTTAGATCATATGTGTAGACAGCTTGTAGAAAAGTTTATTGTATTCTTAATTAAAACTCCAAGAAATGTATGTCAAGTACTTGAGTGATTGTGTGACAAACAAATTAAAACCGATCAAAATATAATCCATTTACGACAATGTCGTGATTTCTTTATTTTCAAATTATCTGTTGGCTGTGTGGGTAGAAATAGTGGCTTCCACCCTTGACAAAGCCCATCTGTGTCTCAGAAACGCTATAATATGTGGGTGGGTGATTTGTGGCCAGGCTGGCATTCAGCATTTTATGCCCTTCCATTCTTGTCTCATTTCAGTCCCACAACATACAGCATGCCAAGGCCATACAGCATGTGGGTAGAGGGTGTACTGCACTCTGCAGGCTTGAGTTTGTGGCAAGTGGTAAACTGAGGAACTTGATCTGACCGCACCCCTAAACATGCACAGGAACTCCCTTTTAAAATGGTGTTGAAAGAGTTCAGTCAGAGTACAGATTTCTTTTTCAGTCTCGCACCTTAAACATTTAGATTTATTTTTTCCCAGTGATTTGACAAATCATTTGATTTTAAATACACTCATGTAGTGAAACCTGAGGAACTTCATCAATTGCAGCTAACTTAGATGGGTAGCACTGCATTATTATTTTTTCTCAACATTGAATTTTACTACAAGAAAATGTATGTCACAATACAAACACTGATAACAGTTTAATAACTTGTTAGCTTATCCATAAAGATACACTCAACAGCGGTGACTTTGTTTTTATATTCTTTTCTGTGGAGGATGTCCTTCACTTAAGTTTTCTTTACTCCAAGTAACACCAGGAAGTGAAAACTTAATTGTCTCTGCCTCACTGTGCAAATTCTATAACAACACAAACATCCATACTATACCAACTTAAATCCTATTCAGGGGTACGAGGGTCTTCTGGAGCCCTTGTACCCATCTCTCAACAGGCAAAAGGTGGATGTCAGAGCACAAGGAGAAAACTCACTAAAGGACAGGAATTACATACAAACTCCACAAAGAAAGATCCCATATTTGAATTGAACAGTGAACCACTAAGACACCCTGCTGCTCTTATTACCCATCTAATAGGAATTTAAATATTTGGACATATGATCTAATACCTGGTGGTAATCCAAATAAAGAGTGACGGGAATACCATTCTCTGACTACCATGAATAACCATGAGTAATGGCCTTTTGTCTTTTGCCCTCTGTCAATTTGACACTTCTGGAACTCGTAGGACAAGGTCAGCTAAAGGGAATGGCACCTGCAACAGTAAATGTGTTTTTGTGGTGTGAATAAAAATACATAGCAGTTTCTCAAATATGGAACTTTCACTTGGAAGAACCAAGACCAAGAAGAACCTCTTCATTTACTGCATACGCCCTTTCAAACTGTACAATGAGAGAGAGCATTAACTACCCTGAATTACAGTATGCTGACCATTCTTTACCCATACAAACAATCGCAGTATGAATTATGAAGATTAAACAAATTTTCAACTGGAATAAATCTACATATTGTTCAGGGTCAACACCTCTTTAGACACGGTTATTAGTCAAGGCTTGATGCAAGATTAAAAGGAAAGAAAACAGAAATTAGAAAACAGGAAATAGCAGATGGGATGTGAAGAAGGGCAAACATTAATAAATAATGATGGAATATAAATCTCTAGCTGGACACTTAATAGGTGAGGTGGCTGTCAGGTGATTCCAGTCATTGTGTGATACAAATTGAGCGGATGGACCACAGCAACAAGAACAACATACTTCAACAAGAACAAGAGCAAACGTACTGCAGCTAGTACACCAAGTGCCACCTGATTCTCACTCTCTTCCTTTTTCTTGCGTCTCAACAGGAAGGAGCGCTGAGTCACACTCTCCACAAAGACAACACTGTTTTTAGGAGACATGAAAATAAACATAAAAATACAATGATGGTGATTCAGCTCAGTTCATGCCTAAATATAGAGATGGTTCTATGGTTGTTGTTCATACAACAGTTGAAACAACTGTAGACACATATCAAAATGACATACAACAGAAGGATTACTGTTTATGTCAAGATGCATGATTATGAAGAAAATGTGATGCAATACCACTTACTGACATAAAGCTATAATGCCAAAAATAAATAAATAAATAAATAAATAAATACAGCCTCAGTTGTATGCTTTCTTACAACACTGCACTCATGTTTATGATCTCTTTCAAAATAAAACATACCAGATTCAAGATATTTATGAATTACAGGGTCAACTTTCTAACAATGCCTATGAATGCATGAACATTACAGAGATTTATTTTATTATTTCATTTTTCACAGACTAATTTAGCACAAAAATGCCATGCAGCTATGACGATGTTTGTTACCACTGCTGGTGTTGCTACTGCTGTGAGGGATATCACATTACCATGACAGCAGCTGGACAAGACCATCTGCCAAACCACTATGAACAGATCAGCCACAACAGCAAAACCGCTAGCCTCACATGGCTTATATGTCATCATACGTCCCCCACAACTCTCAATGTGTATTGTCCTTTCAGGCCCCACATAATGTTAACAGCATATCCTCTAAGTCCTGGTGGTTGTGAAGTGGGCCACACATGGACTGACCCCTTTTTCCAGCATATACCAAATATGCTTCATCAGAGATAATTTGTAGACCAAGGTGACACTCTAAACGCTCATGTTGACAGTTTTGGCAGTGTAATTTATCACATTGTGCTAAGTTTCAGAAACTTTTTTGAAATGAAGGTGTGTAAGTCTACGACAATGCTTAAATAGGTGGGATGTGAACATTGGCTCCAGATGCAGATCACAAGGTGCATCACAGCTTGAGTGGTATTGATCAGTGCCCATGTTGACCCCTTCCCACACCCTAAGCCCCTGTAATGGGCATGTGAGTTTTGGAACTGGACTTTCGAGCAATCGGAAAAAAAAGGTGGCTAGGTTTTCTGCATATTGTTTCCTGACCAATATGTGAACGAAAGAGTAATGTGCAATGGACACACACATACATGTGCAAGCACACACACACACACACACACTAGTAACAAGCGGATGCAAATTCACATGCACGCATTAATCTAATACTGGAACTATGCTTGACGCCTGCAGTTCTGAAGCATCTGTACAACAGCTGTATGCTGGAAAGCTCTGTGTGCAGTCGTTACCTCAGTAAAGCAGAAACGTGTGGGATTAGTTTGTATCCCCTACTGTGAGACAGTCTCTGTTCTCCCTCTGTGTTCCTCTATTACACTGAAAGGATGTGAAACTGGTCAGCAACAGGATGAAAAATGTCACATAGGGGAGTTTTGGCATAGAAAGAAAATCCAGCAATTCCCCTTGAGGAACACCTAGTAAAAGTACAATTTTCTGTAGTCAGTGTTGTGAGCTGGGCAATTGATTGGCAATTACTCAAAATTGACTACTAGAACCTATTTTGGCAATGTCAATTATTGGCTGTGTCAATTATGATTTCAGTTGCTTGAAACATTTCATAAATGACCATGAGTTGTTTGTGGGTGTTGCCCTTCATTTTTTTTTAAAATCACAAAAGACAAGTACTCTTTCATTAGAAAAATATCAGTTTGAATAGTTGAGCTAATGTGCAGCAAAAACCTTGTAAGTGACCTATGAGGGCAAAAAATAAAACCAAACTAAAAATAACTGCTCATTATTTGTAATGAAGGTATCATGTTTAATTCATCATAATATTGATTTTAGGCCATGTCACCCAAGCCAAGGATAACTCTGAAATCAAACACATAAAAACTAGTTAAATCTGTTCAAATATTTACATTACGTTGATGCCTTGAGCCTACAGCTAGTTAGTCATGTTTCAAATATGCTATTGTATATGCTACAGGGTATTGATTAAAGATAAATCTTTGTGAGCTCAATGTGACTGAAAGCAAGTACCCAGAACGTCGTTATGTAAAAGTATAATTTGTCAACCAACATATACTGTAGATAAATCACTTCTCACCATCTGAATATTAAGTAACCAATAAATAAAAGTTGCTGCTTGAATCAGCACCTTTTATTTAAAAAGAAAAGAAAACTGATAAGTAGAAAGCTGATCTAATGTGGAAAGTGCTGAGTTAATGATTTCCTTCAATTTACAGATCAATCAATATGTTCTGAACCCGGGTTTCTCAAACTTTCATAATATGAACTTACTTTGGGTAATGAGATCAATATATTTTTAAAAATCATTAATAAGTAGATTAATGGCCGTGTGTTATTTCCACAAAACCTTTGACCTGAATTTCTTAAGAGAAACAGTAAGAAGTTGAGATAGATAAAATCCTTATGCATATTTCATCTACTTAGTTCTCTGATCTTTCTCAGAGCCAGGGTCCCCTGAGGGCCAAACTTCCTGCACTGCCGGTGTCAAAGTTCTTGTCTGATAAACAGTCAGAACCACGTTGCAAAATCCTCAGCTGTGTTTTAGTCTGCCAAGCTGGCTCCATGTACTGAGTAGGCGGATTCCATAGAAACGCTCGAATAGCATCCACAAATGTTGCGAGTGAATAAAAGCACAGCCACGAAACAGAGCTCAGTGATTTTCCACGATGGAACATCATACTATCAGCGCCACTGACTACACTGTCCAGTCCAAAAAGAGCACTCCCTTCTCTTTGTTTTATGAATTTGCAAACAGTACACAGACTTGTGGCATGAAAACTATTTGATGTACACTGTGGGTGTGTTTCTTTTTAAGAGATAACAATGGATCATACATCTTTAGGATACCTAAAACAAATATTTTAACAACACTCACCTCCCATGTTCACATCATAAATATGCAAACTTGTTAATCCTGTTTACTAGGCTAGACCTAATCATTTAAAATCACCTGTCTTCTTGTGACTTCTCAAGACATTTCCAGCATAGACTATATCTGTGTGTCACCTCAATAGTAGCTTGACCCATTTACAAAAACTGTAGCATTCCTTGGAGCCAGTGAGTTGTGCCAGTGAGCGTGATGCTTGTCAAGTATGCAGTCTGCTTCCTAGAAGTTTGTGAGCTAAAAACATAGCCAGAGGAAAAAGATGCTTGAAGCTACCCTCCTGTATAAACAAACAAATAGATTTCACAGAGAAATGAATTATATCCACCAGACACATGATGTTTGATACTTTAGGCAAAGAAAGGGCAGACAATGCTATCCTTGGCAATGCTGAACAGGCTGGGAACTATCTGTTTCTTTGCAGGACAAAGGTTTATCATTTAATATAGCAGCCAACTTCAACCACATGTCCTGCCAGAAATAGAAGTGTTTTGAATTATTCACCTATCTGTCTGAATGCAATTCTAGTACTAAGTCCAGTGCTGATCAGTCCATCTCCTTTTATCTCAATTAAAATCTCATAATTTTCAGTAAAGGACGTCACACTAACTGTCTGCAAACCAGACGTAGTCTCTAAAGGAAAGATAACAATTTATTGCCAAAGCTTACAGTGATTTACTCTGAATATGTGAGTTTAAGAAAGTGCCAACGCAAACTTGCAGTGAAGTTTCTTTCAGACCATATAATAATATTTTATAAGTGGGCCACTGCGTAGTTGAGCCGTTAAGCGGGCAGACCATATACGAGGTACAGCCTCATGCAGTGGATTGCAAGTTCAACTTCTCATCAACAATTTTCTGTATGTCTCCCCCTTCTCTCTCCCCCCATTTCCTCTCTCCCAACTCAATAAAGGTCACTAGAACCAACAAAATCTTGAAAATAATAATATTATATTTATAATATTTTTTTTCTTATGGTCTTCATGATGATGTACGTTGATTCACACTGCAATTGTCCATCCCCCTGGATGGTCAAGTAGTTCAGAATTCACTGACTATATAGTCGGGCAAATAACCAAAACTGATGGTCAGAACCAATAATCAGTGTAATCTTTCTCATGTCAATCATTTCAATTATTTCTCCTCTTTAAAATATTAATTAAATGTCCATACAAAGTCAGACTAAGTGTGCTTCCTTTCACTTATTTTAAAATCAAAGATATGTACTGTTTTATCACAAGAAATATCCCAGCAAAAGCCTCATCAGTGATCAATGAGGGCAAAAAAAATAAAATAATAACAAAATAATCACTCATTAATCGTAATCAAGGTAAATTGTTCAATTAACCATGATACTGATTTGAGGTCATGTCACTCAGCACCCCGATAAAGTCAGATTCTCTTTACCAACTCATTTTGCATGAATACACATTGGACCCCATTTTTATTTAAATCTTGTTTTATGTTAAAAGCTCATTTCAAGAAGATGACTTGCATCTCATACTGGGATTCTTGACATTTTAGTGTGTCTTTGTAGATAAGACCATGTCAAATAAAAAGCCTCATCTCATGAATGCTTCCTTGTTCCCACTCTCATCAATCCTCCTGCCTGTCACCCTGAAGTCAATATAAACAAAATATTTTGAATTTGAGGGATGTCTCAATTCCTAAAATTCACCTATAATGAGAAGAAATTACACAACTGTCACACATATTTAATTTTAGCTGATTTAATAATGGCTGCTCTGAAGCAAGAACTTCTCAAATTGTTAAAATACATATGAATTTGCTCCCTCTGTCCTCAGGTATATTGTTGATTCCTCCACTCATATCTCTGGTGGGAGGGACCAAGACTTGAAGTTCAAATTGGGAACTGCAGCAATTGAAGGACGTTGTGTTGCAATTCCTCGCCTGACCACTAGGTAGCCATATAAAAAAATCAAGAAAAAGAAGTGTCTTCTTTGTTTGAGTAGCACATTTTTCTTCCTGTTTTTCCATTGTGTTTTTGGCGTTGTTGTTGCTAGGCTACTGTGCTGTGTTGACATGCTGATGTTTACGTTATTTCATGGTGCGTTCCTATTGGCTGGTTAGCTGACAGAGATCATAGAGGCAATGTCAGGCCGTCACACTCTGAGACGATTCCTCCAAATTTCTGATACTGCTGATATCTGTCGTAGCCCGTCTTTGGTTGCAGGACGGTTCCCTCTTTCATTTTCGCTCCTATCTCATTGTGAAATCTACCAGCACCGTTTGTGAGATCCCAGCATTAGACTGGAGCCATATAGACATTTCTTCACATGAACACTGATGCCCTGGACATATGAACCGTGTGCTTGCAAGATTGACAATGACAATTATTTATTGTTACAATAAGTCAGAAGGGCATTACTGTTTCTTTTCTTCTTTTTTTTTGACTACTTTACTGTCACCATTTGTGAATAGAAAACATCTAACACAATATTGAGGACCACATTACTGCAGTTATCTTTATTTTACCATTCTTACAACTGTTGGACAAGGTCACTCCAGATGCATTTACTTCACCCCATAACTCAATTCAAACATCAGGTACACCAGGTGAACTAGAGGACTTCATCTCCCACTCTCCATCTTTTAACAGCGCTGTTAGGGTAAGTGATACCAGGACAACCCAGCAGAGAGTCCGGGACAGCATTGAAAGGCAACCTTGAATTCCATCTAGAACGTCACACATTCACACAAACCAAAATTCTTCCCACTGAGCAGAGCCGTCAAGGAGATCACACAATATTATGTTACAACAAAACGAGCCATTCCACCACTGGATGAGGGTATTCTCCACATAACCCTGGCTATAAATAGCACACCAATGACAGAAATGGCTTTGACAGTGAGGTGAACAGGGGGTGAGAGAAGCTATAGAGTAATTGATGGAGATTTGCTGCATGTGTAAGTCATATATGAGATACCCATGTACAGCAAAAACAACTTAGGAAATGAATAACAAAACTCCAAAATCTTCAGTGCCATTAAATATCGTTAGATGATCTTACATTAGCATTTTAATTGTGAATACGGGATCATCTTTCATCAGTAAATGATGAGTAACTATAAAGGGCATCCACTTCTGTATCAATTTCAGCCTGATTACCCATCATTACACTGACATGTAACACTAAGTTGTTGTTGTTCTTTTGTTTTGTTTCTTTAAGAACAGCCTGTACTGAACATAGCCTGGAGACGAGACAGATTTCAGGATACCTACCCTTTTTAGAGAGTTAACACTGACAAAAAAAAAAAAGTGTCTGCAATTAAATACCAACATAATCCACACCGACCGCCTCATAAATAAGTAGTAAAATGTTTATATATGAAATCTCTTTTCACTTGGTATAATAAAAATACAAAACAAAACAATGGAACAAAGTGAAAACTGTCATTTTTTTGCATGACTGGTTTCTCCCGAAGGATTTATGCATGTCCCACTGTGAGTTTCTTCCATAAACACTAGACTACCACATGAACTCTGCAATTAGAATATTTTATAGCTTAACTCCCTCTGGTCATTACTGGCATTTCTAATTACGCTGCACTGCAAGCCATCACTAACAGGGTGTATTATTAAACCATTTCTATTTTAAACAATGGTTTGATCTCTCTAGAACACTTTATTCGCGTAGTTTACAAGTAAGTTTAAACATTATGTGGCAATAGCAAAATTACACACAGTAGCTTAGTCAGGATAGCTTACGGTCATTACAAAAGAAAGGCCTAAAGAAGAGGCATGAACTCCAAACTTTGCAATGTCTTGTTTTGGCTGATTTGAAATTAACTTTAACTAATGAGGAAGAAATGACTGGCTGATCATGTGAGGAAACAGCTCCAGGATGGTTCTGGAGAGAACTTGAAAGTAAAACGTGAAATTCACATCAAACCTAATCAGCACAGCTGGTCAGTTGATCAGTAAATGCATTACATTGTCTTCTTTATGACTGTAAGGAGACTTAAAAACAAGATATTGCCAAAAAGGAAAAAAAAGTAATCAACTAATGTATATTTACAAAAAAAAATCTGACAGGAACCTGCTCACGGATTCTCATCCTTGTGATAGATATGTTCCAATAAAAAATTAATAGTTATTAGTAGATGGGTGCTGCAGTGCTTCCATAAGGGGAATCTTTCTGGAATTCAGCTGTACATTTGTGGGGATTTCTGAAGCAGCCTCATGGGACTTTTTTTTTTTTTTTAACTTCACAAATATACGCTGATTCTATTATGTTAAATTAAGCCAACCAAAATGATCTTTCTTTCCCCTCATGTTCCTATAAATAGTTCTTATAAAGTCATTTGGTTTCATTTTGATTTCCAAGGATGGAAGAGTCTAAATGTATATTATGATAGGTAAACAATAACAGTATATTAAATTACATGAACCGTCTTTATACACAATATTACTCCACTAATACTATGAATTCACAAAAACAACTCAGGCAGTATAACGAGTTTCATTCATAAACATGTTAGGATAATATTTGAGGAAATTCAATTATTATTTGCACAGCAGATGGGGCGTATCGATCGACTAAAAACCCTGTTGATCTTACGAGTCTTCATCATGAAATGCTGCTAAAAAACAACCCATAACTGAACATTTCACAAAGCATACCTAAAAGCATGTAAAATAGCTCGGGAGATTCATCTTTCTGTTGCTGCACAAGTACAGTCATACGGTGACACGTTAAACTAGCGTGAAATAGCATGTCCTTGGATAAATTATATGACAGACGCTGTGTAGAAACCAGGGAAGACGTGCCGGCTTAGAAACGACATTCAAGCAGGGCAAACGCCAACGACACCGTTTAAGGCTGTAAACAAACAAGCTGTCAGTTGTCACTTTGGCGGCATTATTGCCAATTGTCCAATCCAGCTGGTCCCGTGCGACACTGACCGCTTCTGAAATGTCCAACGTCGTGAGAGAGCACCAAATACGATAAACTTTATACATTTTAAAGCCAGAAAAAAACACAAACAAAAAAGAAGCAAAATGAGAAATACTACAAGCTATCAGAAACGGGTTAATGTTCATTTAAACGGTTAACTCCACCTCACCTGTCCGGTAATGCGGCGCTGCTGCTGCTGTCTGGTCAGTCAGGATGCTGCTCCCGCCTCGCGCACGCGAGTCGTTCAACTGTCACCAACGGCCTGTGCTGGAGCCGGTAGGTGGAGCGCGTGCAGTCGATTTGGCGCAGTGCTCTGAGAAGGGTCTTCTGGGAAATGTAGTCTTGCAGACGAAAAATCAAAGGTTAAAGAAAATTCAGACACACTAGCTCCCACAGTGACTGTTAAGATTTAAACATTATAAAACATAGATAACTGCAGATTTACTGGTTGCTGTTGAACCAGTGTTGAACTAGTGATGAATGGATCAATTCTAATACTGAATGTATCAAAAATAATAAATATCAATAATAATATCAATATCAACATTAGTATTGGGACTGGATCAATACTTGCGTGACAAGATCTATATTTTTGTTGCAGTTTCGATACATTCAGCAAATTACCCAATACATTGAAAAAAATCCGACAATATCCAGGTAGCTGATTTATAGAAGTGAAACTAAGATTTAGTAATTTCCTGCATAAATTAATGATGTGTTTCAGTAACTAGCAATCAGAGATATAAGTTTGGCAGATTAATTAAAATTGTATATTATTAAGCCAGCTGAAATAAATCTAAGTTGTTTTACTGGAACTCAAAAAAGTATACTTTTATAAAGATATTTATCTCAAACCTGAAATATTAATATATCTGAATATAGTAACTCATTTGCGTTAACTATGAAAGGAATATTGTTTTTTTGTTTTTGTTTTTTTTGTTTTTTTTTGTTTTTTAATTTCGACTCAGGCAGAGATGCTATTCATTTACTTATCTTAATTAGGCTACTTTACCTATAGATGATGCACAAAGAGCCATGAATACAATAAGGGATATCAGCTGAAATGACTGTAAAGGACGTACAATCGTTCTCTGTGGTTTAACGGGAGATTTTTAAAACCTAATTAAGAACTTAATCATCCTCAACAGTAATGTCATCAATACTGCCCCTATGGTGTCGAATGTGCTAACGCGTGACGTTTAGGTGAGAAAAATAACTTACTATAAAAATAAATTCAATATGACAGTTAAGTTTTATTCGTGTTACTACACGCATTACTATACATATATGTAGTCATGCTTTAAATCACTTTCTTTTACTTCCGCTCGCAAACATCAGTGACGAATCTACAGACGCTGCTCTGTCGACTACATTTACCAGAAGCAGTGTCATTGAGAAACATGGCTGCCTCCACGGGGTCTGCAAACGCTGCTGCCTCCGACCCACAAGGTCCCGCTTCTGCCGCTGCGAGGATGGACAGCTCCACTATTCAGTACAGTATGGTCCTGGAACATCTTATAGGGGACAAGAGACCCATAAAAGAGCTGAGCCCGGGAGTTATGGGTGGACTGCCGGTGCCCCCTAAAAGCGAGGAGCAGAAGATGATCGAGAGGGGGATGGAAAGCTGCGCCTTCAAGTCTCTGCTGGCCTGTGTGGGAGGTAAACAACCACGATAACGGTGAAAAAAAAAAAAAAATACAGCATGGCCAATAAGTAAAGTGACACACGAAATCTATCGGACCAGCTATGGCTTTCACTGGCACCCAAATCAATATCAAAACATTTATTTCCATCCAGAGTTGCATTAAGGATCTTGTATTTGTCTTACACATGCGCGCGCGCACTGCATAACTAAGTAGAAAGTGCTCCTCTTCTTTTTTGTTGACCAGTTTTCTCCACTTTCTATGTACCATGTTTATCTATCTATCTATACACATGCACACCTCTGTCTGTATGTTTGTCCTTTTATCGTAACACAATCCACTGCACATTCACTTACCTACACTGCTACACACATACGTCACCATTCTGCACACACTGCACCACCACTGTCTTCTCTCTTTGTCCTGTTCTTTAATGTTTCACTATTAGTGATTTTATTCCACTCTGACGGAAGCAGGATTTCAGGTGTTCATGAATTATGTTAGATTAAACTGTCAAAGAAGACTGGTGAAAGACACATCACCTCTCACTCACACCTACACACTAAAAATAACAATAATAATGATAATAAAACATCTGCTGCAAGATTAAAATACATATATATCTGATTTTAAAAGGTTTAACCATTTAGATATATAAAGAATGTTGGAAAATGAATAAATTAAAAAAGGATCTTGTATTCGTGATGGGACACTTGGACCTGCTTGATGACTTTTTCAGTACATGCAAGTTCTCTGGTGGCCAGTCCAAACATGAAAACGATTTTTTTTTTCTTTTGAATTTTGAGCCAGATTGTCAGCTTCTGCAGTTATCCACTCCAGTTTTCTTACATTCATACTGCTATTGAAAGCTATGCTGTTCTATAACTTCCAAGAATCAGGCTTGTGATAGTTCAGAATGTATGACTGATGTAAAGTGGTACTTTTTTCTTTCCACAGGTTTTGTTCTTGGTGGGGCTTTTGGTGTTTTCACAGCTGGTATTGACACCAATGTTGGTTTCGACCCCAAAGACCCTCTGAGAACCCCAACAGCACGAGAAGTCCTTAAAGACATGGGTCAGAGGGGAATGTCTTATGCCAAGAACTTTGCCATTGTGGGCGCTATGTTCTCATGTACAGAGTGCATCATAGAATCGGTAGGTTGCCGCATATTTCCTTATTAATCAGAGATTGTGGTGGTGAGATGACACACATGATGCATGAACCAACTTCACCTAAGCTCGATAGGAGATTGTTAAGAACTTAAACTCTGGAATATCTTAATTTGAAGGCTGTGTAAGGTTTACATAAATACTAAATGCAAATAGACTTATCAAGCAAGAAAGGGTTAGGAAGTAACACTAAATCAGTAAAACTAAATGTGCTCGCCTGCGTTCATGTCACAGGTGCAACTATGCTCAACTTACATAATTTGTTCAGAGCAGCACTGTCGTTTGCTTTCTGTTATACGCAGCTAATTGACCAGAAAATGCATTTTTATTTTTTTGCTTCTGAAGATATGTTATATGACACATGTAGAAAAATTCAAGGACATATTATTAGCCGTATTGTTACATTGTTGTTGGAGCCTTGATGTTGTTATGCTTTCAAATTCCTCGTACAGGTTTTATGGCGCCCTCTGGTGCTGCGCTGTTTCTGAATTTTCCAAGCGGCTATTTGTAAAACTGGCTCCTGAAATGTTTTCTGTGCTTCAATTCGATTATTATGATTTTTCCATACCTGTGTTTCATTTGCAGCACAGAGGCAAGTCTGACTGGAAGAACGCCGTGTACAGTGGTTGCGTAACCGGGGGAGCCATTGGGTTTCGTGGTATGTAACTTGCTGCCTTGACTTTTGAGAGTGTACAAAGAAAGGGAGTGTAGTCACGTTGTTCTCACATTTCTTGTCTTTGTGTTTTGTAGCTGGTCTGAAAGCTGGGGTCTTGGGATGTGGAGGCTTTGCTGCATTCTCTGCTGCAATTGAATATTACTTGCGCTGAACCACTGAGGAGTGGTATAAAAACAATTAACTTAACTGTTGCGCATATGGACTCCAGATAAGAGGAAATGACCCCACAGTGGACTGAAGAAGACTTGCGGGCATTTTCCTGTACTTCCATACTTTTTAGGTGTGGGATTGAAGCAGAGGAAACCAATCTCATGTGGAAAATCTCCAGATACTGAGCACAGTGGGATTGCTTCTGCATCCAAGGTGCAATGATGAGAAGGAAAAGAAAACTCACATTCTCTCCGGGTCATGACCGCCTCCGCTCAGACACTGTTCAGGTTGTGGAAAATTTGTGTGTGTCGGAGGATAATCCACACTAGATTATTTATATTAAAATGGTTTTCATTAGCTTGTGTATTCAATACTTTTTTTCTTGCGGATGCAGGAATCTTTAACCACACAGTTGTTGATTTTGTTTTATACAAGTCTCAGTTTCTGTAATTACATTTTTTTTCTGTCAGTGCTTTGTATGAAACCCATTATACCTCTGTTCTGGTTTACTTCTACTAAATGCTGTTTTCAGAGAAAGAGCCTAAAAACATCTGCACAGACAGAGACCTGCATGCGTCTGTCTAAGCTGTTGATGAAGATTATTGGACCGAAGTTTGCAGAATTTTATCTTATGGCTTCTCACAGAGATGGGATTTTTAAAAATTTATTTTGGGATCTGTCCAACAACGTGGCTGATGGTTTCGCTCATGTCAAATTATAGTGATTTGGGGGTGTTCAAAAAATATAATTGTGCATTTGCTCCAGGAACTCATTCAATGTCCATTTTCTACACACAAAGTAAAATTTCATTGAACTTATGTGGAAGGTAAATGATGCGCACAAACAATAAAACTACTGGAAGAAGAGTGAGTAAATACATTTCAACAGGCAGAGTGATTTGTTTTTCTCCAGGCATTAACGTTATCTTCTGTTGCTGGAAGAGTGTTTTTCACAGTTGTGACATCTGGGTATGGTTTATGGTCACTGGGCCCATTTCTTCACAGTGGTGCCTCTTTTATTTTTTGGGATCATAAGCTGTTTAATGGCCACTCAAACATTCCAGGTTTCCTGAAGACTGTGCTCTAAAAGTGTAAAAGTGAGCCTTGAAATAATTTTTGTAAACAAAAGCAGTAATTTCAGGAGGCTGCTATTTATTACTCAGTTATACGGCACATTGAGTAATTATTTGAGCCTATTGGGCAGATATACAAGCCATAAATAAATCTTCTGTAGAGTTGTTGCTTTAGCTTGTGCTGGATCCTTCTTTGCATTCTTCAGTGGGCCAATAACAGTCTCTCCAGGAATTTCATGAACTTAGATGTAAAAGGAATCTGATGAACTTTTTTTTTTTTTTTCTTGGATGAGATTTTTTTTTTTTTTTTTTTTAAAGGCACTGGAACAAGATGGGATGACACCATCTAGACCTGCAGCCTTGTGCCATAACTGAGGTGTGACAGGATCCAGGAGGAAAAAATAAATAGTAACTGTATAAACAATCGTTTCTATTTTTGAAAGATCAATGAAAAAGTCCAGAGATGAATAAAGTTGAGGGTGGTTAACCCAAAACCAAACTGACGTTTTTCAGAGCACAAATAGAAACTGAGGTTGGACCTCGATTTGTACGATTTTCAACAATATTCACATGAAAAGTTGATACCGTGGGCATGTGAGATACCCGTTTTTCCCTATAGCCCAATGTCACCACGTCAGAGTTAAATATACACACATATCAGGTGTGTCATTTTATTCTGAAGTATCGTTGAACAGTTCTTCAATATGACCACCAGGTGGTGCTACGTGCACATTTCAGAAACTGCAATCAGACTCAGCGGGATTATTTAAATAGTCAATAATTCAGCTCAGTCTTTTGGAAAAATGAAGCAGAAAGTCTGACAGAGCAGCTAAGGAGCCTGGATCTGAGAGTCAAACTAAAAACCAGGGGAAGAGGGAGGGAATGAGTATGAATATGGCCAATACTTAAATCATAAAACACAGACACATCCAGTGTTTAATAACTTTTATTTTACTAAAAAAAAAAAGTTCACATTAACATTTAGTCTCAATATTACAGTATATTGAAATTCTTCTCAAATGAAGTAAATACAACAGTTTTTATTTTTATTTTAATCTTATATTAAAAATATCAAATAGTACTCATCTAGCAGTGCTTGCAGTTTATTACGATATGTAGCAGGTTTGATAGCAGAAAGGCTGGCTTTGTACAGAGCACTTTTTTTTGGTGCCAGTTTTAGCAAGGGTCTTGTAGAAACAACCCACCTTTGTGTTATCTGGCCTGACTTCATTGACAAGCTGAACATGCAATGAGGGCAACTATACAAATCATCCTACAGATAATACCGGTGCAGAAAGTCACTTGGAAAAGGCTTGCAATGCAATAATAAGAAGGGGGGGGAAAAAGCTAACTCTTCCATTTGTTGTGTTATTCTCTCCTTCCCCCATCAACTCTCACGTAATATAGTGCCCTTCCACATCTACAGTGATCTGAAATAAACTGGTAGACTTTTCTTGTGATCTTTTTAGTACAGCTTACCAACCATGGACAAGGTGAATATGAAAATTAGACTAAAAATGACATCACTACCTGAATAAACTTCAAAAAACAGACTCCTTAGATCGTTTCTCTAGTTGCACAAAAACTGTACAGGCACACATATTCCGTATATTTAAAATAAATAGGGATAAATTGGCCAAGAATAGGTGGGGAGGAGTGTCCTCTGTTGTCTGCACAGAGACAACATCCCTGTCATTTATCAGGACGGCTTCCAGGCCACTTTCAAAATTCCTTTACTCCCTTAAAACGCACACACTCACACAGTAGAGTACATCATTACCGTCACTCACACAACCCGTCTCCTCTACCACATGCACAAAGCCAGAAATACAAAACAAAGGAAACAGCTGATGAACATCGTTATAAAACATGTACATAAATGCCGTTTTTCTGCAGCGCCTCTGATGAGGAAAAGCAAAACAAAAAAAAAAGCTGGAGTTTGATGTAACTGGTTCCATTCAACCAGCGACTGACAGGGCTTATAAAATGACACAAACACACCTAAGTTTAATCCTGTGCCACCGCACCAGGCTGTGGCCTCTGGACACCCACCTCCCCCTCACTGCTTCCCAGTGTGGTCCCAGAGAGGCTGGTTGTTGCTTTGGTGGGAGGCGGCTCTATTTTCCTTACATCAAAAAAAAAAAAGAAATAGGAAATCTCCTTTGTGACCTCCATACACACTCTGCACCACTTTGTCACGGGACAGCTTGAGGCTTCGGATGAAGTGGATAATTTGGGGAGGGGGCTGTACAGTCGAGACGAGCTGCCTTCGAGGGGCAGAGGTGGGGCAGGAGTATCAAATGGTGGGGTCCAAGGGTTCATATGGAGTCACTTTAGTCTCCGGATGAAGTCCTCAGAGAGGGTGGGTGGGGATTAAACGTCAGTGGAGAAGTACAGCGTGTTGCGCTTCAGCTCGGCAAAGGAGATGGGAGGATGCTGCAGGTAGTAGAGCAACACCTGGACCTACGGGGACAGAAAATGAGTCTGTGTGATTTGGAATTCATTAAATTCATTTTAAAAACGAGTCAAAAAGACTCTGGATGTTTAGTGTAAAAATGCAAAATATATCTGGACCATGTCTGTGTTCAGATTTGACTGACAGTGAGAGGCTATTCATCATGTTATCTGCAAGCACAGCTACTGCTGCAGGTGGGCCAAATCAGTGGGAAAAGCTTCAAAAACCAAATAAAAAAAAGCTCTAGATTTCTAGGTCTGCTTTTTCAAGTATGGATCTATATTTGTATTTTTAATATAGCAAAAAAAAATTATATAAACACATTGGTATAATTTATGGCAGATTAACACGCAGGAATCTGTGCATTTGTGATACGTCTGTGGTGGACGTACACGCACGGCTACCGAATGCAGCTCAGTTTATCTGTGAGCAAACTCACACAAACACTAGCTGTCTGAAATTCATTAAAACCAAGACAACTGCAGGATGAAGAACTTTCATTTCAAAATGGACATGGATTACCATTTTACTCACTGTAACTGTAAGAATTTGTAACTTTTCCACCTTGTGCTCTTTAACGTTGTAATTGTAGCTAAAGGTAAGGTACAACACCAAAGCATGGAGCTCCTCTTCCCTCCAGTGTAACGTCATGAGCTCTTTCCTCTTCCGTCTGTTATGATTTCTTTTCTCTTTTTTTTTTTGAACTGTATATTCAGGAGTTGGGCAGCTAGCGGATGGTGAGGAGAATTCACTAAATGTGACATGTAAGAACTGCTTATCCTACCTTTAAAAGAGGACGAAAATATTGAGTTAACCTTTAAGTATATCAGCCTCATGAGCAGATTAAATCATCACTTGTCTCTTTGATATCTGCTCTTTGCAAACTCCTAGCTGCTTAATCACAAGTTTTATGTTTGTTTGTTTTTGTGGACAAAGAAAATAAACTGTGTACAACTGAGCCAAAAATGAGGGATTCAACATGTAGGAAGGGCTTCGTCTATAAGCTCTGTACAGAAAACAGTTGAATCTCTTAGATGTCTCCTTGAACTGCTTAAGAATTTTCTCTCATCCACCCACCCATTAATTTGATCCGAAGGGTAAATTCCATTTGACATTATGTTTGTTTAATGTGAACCAACCAGAAAGATTTTTTTTTTTTAAACTCAATAGAAGGTGCACTTTAAGAGTCAACTGGCAAAACAATGCAAGAGAGGACAGTTTCCTTTTTTCTGTTAGTTCTCAGTAAATATAAATATAATTATATTTAGGAAAAAAAGAGCCACAGAAGCATCTTTCTTTGAAGTCTAATCCTCTTTTTTGTAATGGTTCATTAAAATTTAGTACACAAACTAAAAATAAAGCAACTCTTTACTGTAAAGGCCGGCCAGGACCTCCTGCACTGCTTTTATCATGTTTACTTGAATGTTGTTTATTCTGCCAAGAGGAGATACTTGCGCACAGGAAACTCATCTCTCAGCAGAGATGACCGAATGGCCTGTAGCCTAAATACAGCTGGGAGAAAAGGCCACGCAGACACGGGTCACTTGGTGTTGTGGGAGTTATAATAATCTAAGAAACGTGTGCAGTGACCGAGGAAACACACATTTATGTATCAGTCTAATATTTACTACTCCTACTCAACACAGAGGTTTCTAAAGTAACCATTGAGTGAAATGAAGAGTAACTTGTGTATGGGTATGAAGACAGTGTTTCACATATACAAGTGAAGGTTTGTGTCCAATGCTTACAAATGTAACGAAAAAGTACAGTACAGTGCAGTACCTGTGCCATGACGTCATGTGACCAGATATCAGAAGCTGAGGTGATGTGCTGTCCCTTCGTGCTCTCTGACTCTGAGGGCCTGAGGAGGGTGGGGCCGAACACTGTAGCCAGATTATGGAGGGACATCTTGTTGATAGGTTCCTTCTCAGCCACCCTGCAGGAGCAATTACAGATGGAATTAATGCACCAGAGAGACAACCAGGTGTGACTTCTTAACTGTGAAGATAGCAGCCATTACAATTATAAAATGTAATGTAGCAACGACATGGAAATAGCAATGAAAAGCCCTCTGCTTAACAGGATACAAATCTACATTCTTAGGATTTGAAGGGAAATTAAAAAAAAATAAAAAATATGTAGGGGCTGTTTGAGGAGATGATTAATAAACAAAACATAAGACATGAAATAGTCCATAAGATTACCTTCTGCACTTTGTTTATTGAATTTACAAACTCGGAAATAGTTAACATGAATGCTACTGTGGCTTGATTGTATTTCCTCTGTTTTAAGTAATGAATGAGTAAGACTAAATGTGCCTTAAGACATCATTTGGCCACAAATTAGCTTGACTTTCCTAATTATACCAAGTGATTTAAGAACACGTGCTCAGGTGTCCTAACATAACACATATATGGGGGTAGTGTGAGGGTGGTTGTACCGTTTGAGGTGCTCCAGCAGAGTGAGGAAGGTCATGATGTTGGGGTCAGGCAGGGAACGCAGGAGGTGCATCATGCAGTTCTCCTTTGCTGCTGGGTCTGAGAGAGCTGTGAGGGACAATAAAACATGTCACATATCCAATTATGACGGGACAGCCTTTTAACTTTAAATCTCATCTCCTCCAGCTGATGCATTATAGCTTCTTCTGTGAAACTCCAAACACATTTACACGTCCTGGCTTCAGTGTCGTACCTATGCCCTCCATGAAAGCCGGGTAGAGGCGGTCAGTGAGCAGAGGCTCTGGCAGCTCCCTGAAGTACAGCTTGAGTGTTCCTGCAATGGCATTGATGTCCATGTCACTCAGCATCACCAGGATGTCTTTGGTATCTACAGGTCAGATACAAAGAAAAAACAATTAAAGACAGAACAGCAATTATTTAGAGAAAACACAGCATCTATTGTAATGTCTGTGAAATGTTTTTCTTTTTTATTTGGAATGATTTTGTAATTCTCAGTTACCATTCTTAGTTACCGTTTTCAGGTAAAATTTTAAGTTTTGTTGAAACTAGCTAGCTGTTCTCCTTTCTGGCAGGCCATGCTAACAGCTGTGTAGAGGGGTCTTCATGCTGCCTTACATATGCGGGGGCTGAAACTCTGTAACTCACCATTACTTAGGGTCTGTTAGTAAAATTACAGTTTGGTAAGTAAGTGGGTCTATAATTGTTGCACAATAATGAGCAAAATATATATAAACTGTTTGTTGTTTGATGTGGAGCGAAGGTGCAGATCTGTGCATAAAAAAAGAAAAGAAAAAACATCACACAAAGTCAGAAAGTGGAGCCTTACTTGAGTCAAACGCTAATTTGAGGGCCTGGATGTCAGTCGCCACCCCTGAGATCCTGTAGATTCCCACCTCCTCAATCCCCCTCTTCTCCACTTCCTCAATGCACTGACGGACAATGTAAGGCACTTTGGAGCGCTCGCGCCTGTGGACAGAGACACCAGTTAGTTTTCTACTCATGTCTATTTTAGCTGCTGTTGTCAGATACACAGACTAATTAGTGCTGCCAGAAATAAAATATTTTCTTTTTCACTGACTGTCCATGGCCCAAAGACTTTGACTGTTAGATCCAATGTCAGTCAGCTGAGTATTACCCCCGCCAGCAGGGAGATGCTTACTTTGTAACCACATTAATTTTGACTCCAAACACCCCACTCTGTTTTTTGGACGGCGTTCTCTTCAAGCTGAGGTCTCGACTCGTAAACTTCATGGAGAATTCCACTTTGATCTGGAGAAAGAACAGCACAGCTTGGCTAAATAATGGGATCATATCATTGTTTAAATGACTTGGAGTTAGATTTTAAGACTTCATCACAATACAAAACATTTTAAAGTCAATTTACTGTTTAAGAAAAAATATATCCAGATGGTTTTTTTTTTGTTTGTTTGTTTTACTTGCACAAAGCCATCTTCTTTTAAAAGCTTTTCTTTTCAAAAGTCTGTACACATCTTTGTGCACCTAAAACTCAGTTGGGTGTGCCAACCAGGCAAGAAAACAAAACAAAACAAAAATTCGAAAAAGCTGCATCTGCAAAACATAATGCATCACCTTTCTGCACAAACAGAATGAATTAGAAGTCATTTAAGAGTTGCCTGTGTCTTACCCCGTTCATCTCGATAACGTCCATGTGCCAGTTCTTAGACTGCACCGTCTGAGGATCCAACTGAAAGACACAACACAGATGGAAAGACAGCAGGTAAGATTTATGCAAAGTCTTTAAGAAAATAAGAGCAAATGGTTAAATCAATGCTGGGGTGGGGAGAGATGGGGGGTTCCCAGAAGACACTGCTTTATTACATTACCAAATTGCAAGTGACGCCATGAAAAAGTCCCAACTGTGTATCATTTCATTACACGAATAATGCCGCAGTACATGTGAATTTTCCTTGACTTGCACGTTAGCATTTAGGAGGTGAGGGAACTTCTATTGCACACAGTTTCTCAAAGTAAAGTCAAATAAATCCAGAAATGGTTCTCAAAATACTGAGATCGCACTACTGAACTTCTTATGAGGACAACATCTGTGATGCTGAGAATGCAGAGAAGCATCAGTGTGTGTGTGTGAGAACAACACTGATGTAGAAAAAAAATACAAGCAGAATTATGTTTCAATGTATTTTAGAGCTGTTGTTTTACATTAATTACAGCTACAGGCAACATGACTTCTTTCCTTTTTTTCAAATCTTCCCGACAAGTTTTCAAATTGAAACTTTGGCCCATTCTGCTTTATTAGACTCTCCCCTCCTTCTGTTTTGACCCTCCAGAAGTAGTAAAAAAAAAGCAAAAAAGGATATTGCTCAGTTCAGTTTTCAAGCAAGGCCTTTAAAGTGTAAGGCAGAAACGGCTGGTGCCCTGAAGACACTGCCACCCCCACGCCCCCGTTTTCTCTTCTGACTGAGCAAGGAACAACCCCAGGTGACCATAAAAATTGATGAAAGCTGCTAGATACTTAACCTTCGTGTCAAGAGTTCAGCTTTAAGCCGGCCTCTAAATCAGGTTGTGTACCTGGGTAAAGCTGCGTCATAGGGGTCCAAAGAAAGGTTCTGGGTGGGCTCAAGCACTTTACCTGCTTCACAGCACACGCTTGTATACATATGGATGTTTTTTTTTTTTTTTTTTTGGAGTCTATGCATACTGTGTGAGGCCGCAATTGCAAATGACAATTTTATATGTTATATCATTAAACTCCTGCGTAGATGACTCAACTAAAAGTAAACACTCCTCAGTCGACCATTAAAAGTTCTCAGTGAGTGTGTTTCATCAACTTGTAAACAGACATTTTGGCACTGGTTTCACACATCCTTACTGTTTTTAAAGCCAGTTTTCCCAGCAGGTTTTGGATTTGTGACATGGGACAGGTGATCACCACTACTGGGTTTTTAAACCGGATACCGGCAAGAACTGGGCAACAATTAAAGACTCTCTGACAACACCTCCTGTGGCACATTGAAACAGACACAAGGGGGGAAAAGAAAAACCCTCTCAGACCTTTATCCTTTACTGGGCTCTACTTTTTTAAATCGATATTTACCCATTACCCCCCCCCCCCCCTCCCTTGTTTTTCATGGTAAAAGAGAAACTTTGGATCAGTGGGTCTGCATGAAGCAAACTAAAAGATTTTTGTTTCAATAAATGTTGCATTAAGAATAAAAATAAATAAATCAAAAGAAATGTCAGGAGAAGGGTTACATAACAAGAAACAGCGTGAACGGAAATGGGTTGTGACTTATTAGAGGGTGTGTCCAGTCATCAGGAGCACTGTAAGTCTTATCCTGAAAGACAACTCGGTCTGCGAACCAGAAGGAGGAGGACAGCGAGTAATGAGAGCAGACACTTGGCTAGCAAAGACACGGAGCTTATTGTTTTTTTTGGAAACCAGACTGAATGTATAATCAGATCTGAGAGGAACCATGGGAGAAATTTAAGTAATAAATAGAATTTTTAAGACACTTAAGATACACACACACACAAAAAAAAAACATTATAATTCCTCATGACCAGCAAAGCTTTTTTCCACTTTTCATCTTAGTCCATGCACATGAAAAACACAAAGATCAATTTCCTTCTCCATAAATAATTGGAGGGGATACTGAGCCCATGAGTACGTCCTCCTGGTGTAAGTAAATGTGAAAACATCCAGGAAAACGTGTGTTTTTTTTTTGTTTTTGTTTAAGAGGCATCCTCAAGCTTCAGTGGTTTAGATTAGGGTCATATCACATCAGTCAAAGCTGTCTTTGTTGGGACCATGAAGCCTATAATGGACATATGATTGAAGCTTGGACAGAATTAAGTGCAGCCTGGGGCGAAGTACCAAAATACAGACAGTTGTGTAGACTGATCTGCAGTCATTCCAGTCGTGGGGGGGGGATGCTTTTACCACATATAGAATACAATATGTTCCGTATGTATGTTAGATCTGATTCGGTCAGCGGGTTCCTCGTTGCATGAGAGACCACTGCTCTGTGACTGAGTGAGCAGCAGATATGGGGCTCAGGTGATCATTGTGTTCAGTTACTTTATCCCAGTTGAACATATGGCTACACTAAACTTCACACACACACTGCCTTTCAGCTATATGCTCTTCAGCATGTTTGAAATAATTACAGGAGGAAGCATGTGGCTGCCATGTGGTATGGGCCAGTTGCATGTCCTAAAGAAAAAAAAAACACCTAGAAACATCATGACCAAGATTCTTGTCTTCAAGGAAACTGAGTCAGGATGCATAACAGTCATCTTTCTGACTGATCTACAGGGACAAAACAAAGATGATGAGATAAATCACAACATGTTTTTATCAAATAGTGTAAATTACCAAGCATTTATTTGGCTCTCTTTCATTGTTTTGGAGCACAGACTGAAACAGACCCTGGTTAAGTTTTCTTTTACCTGCCATTTTTTCATACAGCTATAAGAATCTTTTTGAGTTAATGTTTTAAGCTGTCCATTGTTATATGCTTTTCAAAGATTTTACCAATGAGAGAATTCAAATATTGTTATTTGAATACAGCTCTCCTAGACAGGAACTGATGTGCAGTGAAGAATTTAACAGCTCTTTTATAGGACAAGGAATCAGTGTGTACAAACATCCGTCACGTAAAGTTCAAGATTGTTTTTGGCTTCATTTCGGCGATCAAAAATTGAACAATAAAGCTGTTCCTGCCCGGTTTCGAACCGAGGACCTTTCGCGTGTTAGGCGAATGTGATAACCACTACACTACGGGAACTGGCTGGGCTCACACCCTCCCCCGCTCAGCAAAGATAATCCTAACCCTGCTGCAGCTGATACCAGACGAACAGCAGCAACTGCCCGACACGGTTCCTGATATATCAGAGCACACGAGGCCTTACAAGAAGTGTGCCAAGAAACAAAATCTTGTTTGGCTCCCTGGAATCGTCATGCTTCCATTACAAAATAATAAGGAAACACTTTCTGAACTGACAAGCATGCAAGAAAATACCCATCTGACTATACATTTCAAAATAATAGAATAAAATATAATAACACTTTGGCACGTCAATGCACTTTTAAAATACGTAATACCTCACTGATAATTACTTATTTGAAGTTTTGAACATGTATGTACAAATATGAATGTACGTTTCCTTCAAAGTAAGTGCTGATCTATGTGGATTTAAGAAGACAAAAGGTAAAAACAAACAAAAACAAAAAACACACAAATAGGGTTCTGAGGTAGCAAAAGTCGGTGCCTGAAATAACATGCGAAGTCTTGATAACAAAATCCCTGCACACATAATCAGACTATTGTAGCCTGGGTGGAGAGTTCATACATAACACTCAAAAAAAGCACAGCTTGGTCTTTTGATAGGCAAAAATTAATAAATTGCTGCTTTAATTTGTCCTTTGTGTTTCATCGTCGTTTCCCTCTGCTGCTCTCAGGCTGATTAAACATTCATTCAGCTGCAGAAAGCTTTTCATTATTCCTTTAATTAGAACGTAGCTCAAAGTGAACGGCTCCTTGGTTTTAGCAGGATTATTGGAACTGCTTGTGTCGTGATTGAGCCCGTTTTATTCCCAGCTCACACATCTTGCACACTCCAGTAAATATGCATCATAGGATATGAACATGACTATTTTTAGACACATATGGGCCACATAAGCATAATGTTTACATGTTCATCAGCTGTGAGTCTCTTTACTACACAGCTGCTGATGTCACCATGGCCATGGGAGGTCTTTAACTCAGTTGCCATGTTGCTTTTTCCCCCCGCTGCTGGTTTGAGCCAATAGGTGGAGATTTTCCAACAACTGAGAGCTGTGATTTGCAGAGTAGTCGTTGAACCCCGCGAGCCGTGTGCTGGTAAGAACGTTACACGACCCTGCCCTTCAGCCTTGATGACTAATGGTGCTGAAGTACACAGAACTGTCATTTATTCTATAATACAAGCATAAAAAATATTTAATATTCTCAATTCGAGTTTAACACGATGCATTTCCTTATTCAAAAGCACTTGAATATTTTTTACTTTGTAATTAACATATGATTCTCATGTGATTTCCTCATCAAAATAAAACTGTTTAGCACCAACACACATTGGTATCAGTCAAGAAACTCATATTCTGTAAATAAAAAGTGCAACACATCATGTTCAAGACATTCTAATACTTCCTGGATTTTTCTGCATACTGGAAAGTCCAATTTCAGTCCCTCAGCTCTCATTTAGAACCAGCATTGTAAAGACAAAGAGGCAAACACTGCCATGTTACACTGTGACGCTAAACACATGACAGTTCTTATATAATCTCCAGCAGCAGAGACAACAAGAACTGAGAACTTCTATCAAGAGAATGGGATCTTAATCAGATTTGCTCCTGCAGCGAACCCTCATGTTTCTTTTGGACAGACCTGCAGAGATGATTTCCACTTGTAGGACTTATGGGGATTGTTTTCAAGCTCATTACCTCACTATATTTGCGATTTTTACCCACGACAGCAGGAACCATGTAAGCCATTAGATCATCTCTATGAATGCTTTTGTTAGAGCGGAAAAAATGCAAAGGTGTGTCAGTGTTGAAGGATGAGATAATACGTCATCTCTGATTTTTTATTTTGATTATTCAGAGCGTGCTGATGAATTGAGAAATGTAATTTTTTATTTTATTTTTTTAGAAAAAAAGCCACTCTTCTAACAACTTTTCTATCACTGTTAAAGCAAGTGCTTAAGTTCAAATCTAATTAAGTGATCAATGTCTCGTTGTGACCATGCTGATATCGAAGTCATCCTGCTCACATATACCTGGATGGCCAAAAGCAAAGTGGTGATTGCGAGAGTCAGCCTGAGAATGCTTTACCGACCTCTTGCTTCCCTCCTGGAGCTCATTAACCAATCACAACTCTGCACACAGGGCCGTGGATTAGGCCCTAAGAAAGGGCTGCGTCTGCCAGTGGGGACAGACAGATTTATGTGGCCCATAAAAAAAAGGCCATTAAGGGACTAGCGGGTAATTCGGGCAGGTGGAGAGGGAGGTAAAATGCTAATATCTCATCTACACTAATCAACACGCTCAAATGGAAGAGGATAATGGGGAAGCATAATTTCGTATTTGGGTTAAAATGCAGCAGAGGTGAGACATGGGATGAGCCGGGTTGAGGGCGTGAGTCTCTTCCATAGCTAAGCCAGCGTGGCAGCTCCATTGTTTGACTGCTAAGCTGGGTGATTGTCCACCAGGAAATAAAATTAAACCTGCCCAGAAAACAGGTCACCAGACACGACACCAAAAAGAACTCAAACAAAACTGCTGCGTTCCAGTGGCAGCTTATTCATTTGCTTTTATGTTGGGATAGATAGAAAGAATTGGTTCTAGTCCAATTAGTGTTCCTAGTTAGCCTCCCCTCTCATGAAACTGCGTCTTAATTAAGTGTGGCTGCAGGGTGGAGGAGTCAGGACATTTATCCTGATGTGCTTCCACACACTCATGCATCCTTCAACATGCAAATTCCTCTAAACACTCGTGTAATTAACATGATGCACGCCTCAGGCACAGACAGAATTATATGCCTTAAAGTCTAATTTCCATCTCCTTCAATGGTGTTGCATTATTTTAATGAGAACACAGAAAGTTAAATTTCATATATATTTTTAAGCAAATATTTTCAAACAGATCTTCAAGATTATATTTAGGATTAATCTTAAAAGCTCTTGGAAAAAGAAATATAGTTGATGAAAGCTCTGAAATATTAAAATTATGAAAATAAATGATGGTCTAAATAAAAAAAAATGAAAAAAACACTTTTCTCTTAATAGAAAACAAAAGTTCACAAAACACTGTCTGTCATGTTACTGTTTCAGACAACAACAGAAGATGATTGGACATCATCTCTTCTCCATCAAAGACCAGTCAAACCCCAGTAGAATTCACAGAAAAAGGAAGAAAAGAGGAACTGGAGAAGGCCTGACAGGTTCAGAAGGACACCACATGCAAAACTGCAAGTGAATATATAAGGAACGGATGGATGGATGCACAAACGAATGGAAATTCAAGAGATTTAAAAATGGAAGAAAAAAAAAATCTGATTCTTCTTAATGAATAAAAATAAATAAATACGGAAACCCTACTTAGTCATTCTTTTGACTTTAAGAAACACAGCTGCGCACAGACAATAGGAGAGTAAATCAATATCGGACCTAAAGGTCGATTTAGTAAAGTCCGGGCTTAGGGTGAAATCCCCATTTTATCCCGCTTGGTATGACAGTGGTCAGCTTTCCTCAAGCTTCTGTTGAATAATGGAAAGCACACAAGCAAAGGTCAGGCCAACTTTCAATTTGGACTCTCTGTACTGAAGCAGTTTATTATGCACACAAATTAAAACCCAAAAGGCTGCAGTCACGATGACGATGAGTACTGCTGAATAAACATATGAAAATACAAGGCGTACCCTGGTCAAACATCTAGGCTCTATCTAACCCCACACGTGTGTGTGTGTGTGACGTGTGTGTGTGTGTATAT
>JBAMYA010000006.1:10690514-10704407 GCA_037176975.1 Arrhamphus sclerolepis | reverse complement strand
GGTTCCAACCCATCTTTAATACACAGAAAGCATCTGGAGTTAAGTGTATATTTGTTTTCACTCAAATCCTTCAACATGAGGTTGAACCGTTCCAATATAAATATTTCCACAGATTAAAAAACAATTTAGGAGGAGCAACTAGGACGTATTCCAAATAATTTCCGAACGTTAACTGAATTAGATTCCTGTCTGTTTAACACTCATTTGTCTCTGTTAATCCATCCAAATGACGATTCATGTAAATTACAATATATATTATATGCATATAAGTATGTGCTTTTTGAAATGCCAATGGGGTGTATCATTGGATTAGCCAGAGGGCGAGGTTAGCTATAATGAACAGCAGAGGGAGCTGTTCAGACGGGGAGAGAGATAACAACAATCATCACACATTTAGTTTGAGATGTTATTTTGTTATCAGCAGCTTCTTAAAATTAGGAAGGAAAAAATAATGATACAACGAGAATAAAAGAGGCAGAGCAAACAGATGGAAGTGACACAGTGATGAATGCAGGAGGACAAATGGAAGGAAGAGGAGATAAAAGGGACAAAACACAGCTTGTGAATTAGCCTGACTTTTGTGTGTATGTGTCAATATGTCAGCTATAGACCTTTTGTCTGAGCAGCTTGCTCCGCACGCGGCCCCATAGCTTGGCCCCGGTGTTGGGGTGCCTCTTGAGCACAGGCGTCTGAGGCTGGCTGGACAAATTGTGCTGGTTCTGGTCCACGCAGCAGTGCTGCTCCAGACGCTCACACACAGAGTTCAAGTTTACATCTGATACCAGGATCTCCGTCATCACAAAGCCGCTGAATACCCGTTCCACAAAAACACAGGTGGAGGAAGTGCGCTACTCAAAAAGAGGAGGAGGAGGAGGAGGATGGGTTCCCACGTAACTCCTTACTGATCGCAGGACCAGGTGCTGGAGGGTCACACCAGAATTGATGAAATGAAATGTCAGATATTCACTTCAATAAATGAGAAGGTGACGAGCCAGAGGAAGAACAAGATGCTGCCATGGTCTCCTCGACACTGCTGATGATAATTCCAGGTAGATAATTCCTGTTTCTGTGAGTTTACTCCACAGACAGCTGCCAGCATCTCCTCGCTATGCAATCTGACTTCCACCACAGCAAAAGCAAATGCGGAGCGCTAGAGCGAAGCAGAGTGAGGGAGGAAAAAAAGAGGGAGGGAAATAGGAGGGGTATAAATGAGCTTCCGACCAGCCATGCTTTTCCAGATGTTGAAGGACACACCCCCAAAGAGGAGAGGGAGGTCACAATAAACAGTCAATGAGAGATGAAGAGGGAGAAGGAGGGTGAGAGAGGAGAGAGGAGAGGAAGGAGGGATGGTTGAAGTCTCTGCTGTGTTTTGGTCAACACTTTGACCCTCCTGTCAAACTTTCCCAGAGATGGTCATTGCACTCAGGAAGTGAGAGCGATGAAGAGAAAGAGCCAAAAATATCACCCAAACACACAGAATTCAAAGAGGCTTTAGACACCTATACTGTCATAACAAACATCCCACACACTCGCTCAAAATGTTGTAAGAAACCTTTCTTTCTTCCTATTCATTCATGTCTTTGAGTTCCCGTGTTTTGTCTGAATGAAGCCTCTAATCTTCACAGAATTTTCACCAGGTCTGTCCGCTGACACTGGAAAGACACTAAAAAACATCCACACGCCTGCACGTCCAGGGAGACACACCGGGCAAATCTCCATGTTTATTCAACAGGACAGACGGAGCTGGCTGCTCTTAAGAGGCGTATTCCTCTTTGTGATGGATCGATGTGAGGCAAGGGAGTCAGTGTATGCCTGTCAAACTCCATCTCCATTCTCCCTGTCACATTTCAGTGGGGTTGTTGGGGGTGGGGGGGGGTCTGCTCATGAAAGGTTATGGATGTGAGGATGCATTTTAAAACCTCAAGAATGGTGGTTTTGATTCAGAGTCGGCGTCTACTGATAAGCAGTTGTCTGCCTGCTGAATCCACAGTGATTCATGAAATGATTCAGATAAGCAGTGAATAAGCATATTACAATTTCCTTGATTTGTTGAAGTGGTCCAAAACAGCTGTGTTTACAAGGATGGATACTGGGATATCCATGCGTATTATATCTTATCTGACACAAACATAAGACCCAGTTTTATTAAAAGCAGTAAATACAGAGGAAACATTCCGATAGTCCTTTTCACACAACAATATAAAAATAACTACAAACCAATGAAAATATAAGTTAATCTATTGTTAACTTTTAGCATTGTAGAGGATGAACAAATTATCGTGCGGACATTCCTTTGTATGACAGCAGACATTGTTTAAGAAATTTGCTTCAGTTTATAGTAATCACCCTTTATAGTAAGAAACCACAGGCATCACGTCATCACAGGGTTCGACGGATAGCAGCAGACAGAATGATAGCATGGTGTAAAAACATGTGGGTTAGCGTGTGTTCTGTGGTGATGATAAAACAGTGAGCAGATGGGAAGGGTGATGGTCTGGACGGTCTGTACGTCTGACTTTGTAACCGAATGTCTGGGAGGAGGAGGAGGAGGAGGAGGGGAGGTGCTGTTTTAGAATGGATGAGACCTCGTCCAACCCTCGCCACAGAGTATTTTTAACTCGCAGGGTTCGTAACCATGAGACGCACACACTTCATGCGTCACAAGTTGGAAAGAATGTCTGGGAAAACCATGTTTCGAAAATGGAAAAAAAAAAAAAAAAAACCCAGAGGGAGATGGGAGATATTTTGGGCAATATGGGAGAGAAGGGGAATGCTGAAAAAGCTGTCGTTTGAGGTAAATCATAAGAGTTAGAAACTTTGCAAATGGGTTCTGCTACTGCAACATCTAGACTAATATATATATATATATATTAATAAATAAAATTATAACCATACATGCTTGTAATTTAATAACAGAATGCCAAAGTTGACGGAACAGAAGAAAAGATGCTTTGACCTCCACTTAACATAAATCAAGCTCTAAAATGGCTTCATCCTATATTTAACATCAGGTAACAAATGCTAATGTGAAAGATCAGTAGAGGGTGCCCCTTTCTGATTTCACGTTGGTCCCGATTCAACAACACTGAACCAAATATTTCATCGTGTTGGTGGAGGCACTTGGCTCCGAGTCTGAGTTACTTTCAAAGCCAAACTGGCCGTAAAACAGAAGAAGTACGAAGGAACACTTCACATTTTTCAATGGTAATCTGAAATCTTACTGAAAACAACTCTATAAACAGGTACTCAACTAATCTGCTTTCTAGCAAAACTCCAATTTTCTTCTAATTTTGGACACTTTTCACTGTTTTCTTTTGAAATCCTGAGTATTACAAGGAAGAGACACGGTTGCAGAGTAGCAGCCGGTGTCTGTATGAGTTCAACCAGAGTCCAGCACTTCACAACCCATCACATCAACAAAATCACTGAGTGGACACGCGTTCACGCATGCACGTCCCCCCCCAGAGATCACACACTCATTCTGTACAATCATGTATCCAGAGATCAACCCTCACAAGTTCGAGCTCATAATTTAACGATGACTTTGAAAAGTCCACGCTGCACCTGCAGACATGTTGAGCAATCAATCAAGCCGTACTTTATTCCACGTTACATTCACACACAAAATACTAAGAAGACATTGATGCACGGGGATAAAATATGTCCAGGAAACAGTATCAAGTCTGTGGCCCTGTTGGCTGGATGGGGTTTTGCTGTGTAAGAGGAACCTAAGTTATAACCCACTTGTTTTTTTGGTTTGCTTTCTGGATAGGAAAAAAAAAACATCCTATGACATGTATTGACTGTATGAGATGACTAATCATGTGGGACCTTGAGCTTGGGAGACATGGGAATGATTAAAAAAAGACAAAAAAAAAACAAAATGCAAGGGTAGGATGAGGGAGCCCAAAAGCAAGATAAGACTGAATTCTTGTGGGAATGGATACATTAAAGTACATGAAAAGGGAGAAATGAGTAATTAGTAAAAATATGAATCCTTGAGATGCAAGTTTTGTGCTTTGGCTTTGGAGTTAACAAGAAAGCAGATGTATTCCCCCCTGTGTGGCCCTGTGGCAACCCCCCCCCCCTAAAAAAAAAAGAAAATACTCAAAGTGAGTATACAAAATGGATAAACACATCCAAGTTTAATTATGAGTGCTACATTAGCATTCTTGTACTCATTCAATCAAACCAACTATTCACAACTGTTCTTAAAAACAAGACAACCTTCTGCTAGAAATATGTGCGTTAGTGGTAAAATATCAACTTTCCTGACACAAACGCACCATGAACAGCTTGCAGGAAAATATGAACGATTGTAATTTAAAAAAATGTAAACAAAAACGATGCGGTTACTATATGAAAAGGTGAGGTCAGCGCCTCTACCCTGACATCAGGGCCATCCCGGCTCTTAATTATAGATGGGCTGGGTGGCACAGCCCCTCGTAAAGCTGCTCCATATGACCACACAAGAAGGGGGAGGGGAGCACTGAACTGGGTCCCCAGTTCCCAACTCTATCAGGGTTTGTTGCTGCTCGCTGACAAACGTTCTCCTCTCGGCTCTGCTCTCACTGGTTTCAGTGGGGCTTTACCTTTCACACCTTCAAGGGTCACAGGCAAAGTAATAATCAATTTAACTGCAGTAGCACACCAAGATGAATATGGAGTGCCTTTAAATCTATGCTTCTCTCATGAACATGGGATGGTGTTTTTGCTGTTAGAAATGCTGAGTCTGGGAATATTGTAGATCTTCTGCAAACATCCGCCCGTCCATCTTAATAAACCACTTGGCTGTGATGTGAAGGGGATATTGATTTGATGATTATCACAAGCAATTAAATTTCAACTACAAACCTGAGGAAACTGAGTAAATCTGGATTTTTTTTAACAGTCTGCATGGTGGCTCAGTAAGGAGGTCCTGGACTCAGATCTATACTCTGCTCTAGTTTCTGCTAAATGATGAGAAAAGCTTGTATATTTCATTGTCTGATTAATATTTTTGCAGTTGGGAAAATAAAACAAAGACACAAAAATGTCATTTGCTGAAAGAATAAGATGTTATCTTAGCATAAGAACTGGATCTAAACTGGCTTAGCTCAGCACAAAGAGTGAGAGTGGAAAGAAGCAGCTATCCTGACTCACACAATCATTTAGAATTGAGCAGTTGAAATAGGCTCTTACTTGTATGTGAGATGTAGACACGCTAGTAGGTGGATATATGAGTTTTGGAATGAAGAGTATTTTCCTCCTACATCCAAGTATTATACATCCCTGCATCCATTATTTATACCCATTTCTTCCTATTCAGGGCTGCGGGGCTCTGATGGATTCTATCACAGCTTTTTTGGAAAATGTACACACTGGACAGGTTGCCAATCCATCCCTGTCCAAGCCATCATGATAAGTGAAACTTATATACAAAGGATATGTTGACTTGAGCACAAGCAGACCATGAACCGCTGTATTTATTTTTGGACTTTAGCCTACCACAGTGGCCACAAGGATGTTTGTTGTTTCTCATAACCTGCACTGTTTCCAGAGGAACAGCGTATATGTATGGTAACCTTCTGTTCGTAGGTGGGGTTCGATCTGCCGCACCACTAAACATGTGCATATGTGCTTTCATATTCTCCACACTGGCCTTTGTATTGTTGCTATTGTTAACATCTGAAGAAGCCAACTTGGAACAAGTCTTTATTTGAGATTTACAAATTGGAAAATTATGACACTGTAATGAAGGGGAAGGAAAAAGATTCTTAAGCTTATTAGACTTTTGGACTATTTGTCAATTAGACTTAGTGCTGCATGTTAATCAGGTGCATCTCTCTGTGGACAGTGATTGGCTGACAGTGCAGGCCTGGTGATGATTGCAGCTGCAAACCGGATTGTGAGCAGATAATTCAATCAACTTTAAGTCGATGGGTCGCTATAAGTCTGTTTGCGGGATGACCCACTCCACTTCTTTGATCTTTTCTGCTGCTTTCGCTGGAGCTTAAGAAAGTGGAAGGGGAAACAGAGTTAATGTGTATGTGTATGCGGGGCTTTCAAGGGAGGATCCTTAAGGATCCAGTGAGAGTGCTAGACGGGAGTGCAGAGACAGGGGGAGGTTTGGCAGGGTGGGAAATCACAGCCTTAGGGTGCTCTACAGATCACTCCTGCTTCTCTTTCATCTCAGCCGTTAGGGGCATCTCTCTCAGATAAACCACTCCATCACTTATTAAGCACATTGAAACAAAAGTGGTGGAGAGTGAGAAGGGATTAAAAAGGGAGGGAGGAAGGGGCAACTAGACGCTTTCATTAGCATACAGTTCGAGTCCGTTGTATGTTGTTGGGTGTGGTTGGTATGAAGACGGATGTGGAGAGGGGAAAGTGCATGTTCATTCAGATTAGGTTGGAAAACATTCAGCACGTCAAAGGATGTGAGTACAGTGATCTTTTGGGCATTAAAGTCAGCTCTATCCACTAATCAGTTATGTTTTTTTTTCTGATGCATGTAAAAACAAAGCAAGAAAGAGAAGCAAACTGCAGCGGCAGGGAAAGAAAGAAATGAAAAAGCAGAGTGATGCAAGAGCAGCGCTGCAGGTTCTGCATGACGAACCTTCAACCAAAGAAGCAAGTCACACTCCACATACGCTGTAACCTTCAGTGGTTGTTTTAAATCAGCTTCATTTGCTTAAAAAATAATTCATGCATTTTCTTCTTTCCTTCCTATGAATTCCAATGTCCTTTTAAAAGTCTTCGTTGTGACTCTGGTTTCTGCTCACAGTGAAGGATAGCACAGCTGATGTTTGATATTCATCAAACTCAGGGGAGGCTGAGAATGCACACCACAGCATTAGCGGAGGTTTGTTTTTTTGAACATGGATACAACTGGAACGAGAAGCTGTTTTAATCGACTCAGACTCAACACCAATACATGATCTGAGGCTGTGCATGCGCGCTCAAAACACCAGGGATGATTTTAATCAAAAAGGCATAAGCAAAACCTCCTTGCAGGAGATTATTACAGTTAAACAACACACTTATTAAATAAATAAATGACTGAATAAAAGATACAGCAACACAATGTAAACTTAACATTTTGAAACAGTATTTCTTGGAAAGTTTAGGTCGAATTACACATAAAACACTGTCATATCAAAAGGGCAGAAAAGCATGCAGGTCTCATTTTTGTTAGTGGTATGTTTGGTGAGGACCCTGTTAAAGTCCTTCCACTGCAGTTTTAGCTGTAATTGTTCTGATCAGCTCAGCTGTTTGCTTGTCATATTTTAGTGTATAAAAGACGCAGAGAGCTACTGCAGGTTGCCCAATGCTTTGTGGAATTCCATTGTTAAACCTCATGTTTGCCATTCAGCAGCTGCCATCCTTGATTCCAGATGTGACATTCTAGGGAAGATGATATCAAACGAACAAGAACACCGAGAATGCGAATATGGTGGCAGTCACGGCACTCACCTGCTTCTAAATGTGTCTAAAAGAGCTTTTTGGCCTTATTATAATTGAACACTTTATAAATATTCAGCCACTGTCATGGAGCCTGCTAGACCATATGAAGAACTGCAGCATGAAGCATCTCTGCATCACACTTGGAAAAAGTTAAAAATGTAAGTGTAAGAAATATGTTTGGAATAACAAATATTTCTGATGCAGAATTGGTCCTGAGTGAGATTTTTCTTCCTCTTTGGTGTAATGCAGATGTAAACTGCACCATGCTGAACTTGTGTTTTCCGCTTGACTGGGATGAGGTTGCGTTATATCCGAGTAGCATGACCTAGTTCCAGTGATGAAGAGAGCGCAGCCTCAGAGGACCAAGCTACTGCTGACCTGCTTAAATAATTCATCTTAAGTGTGTAGCCACTGCTGACTGGACGCAGCCACGTGGAAGACTTTATGAAACGACGGTGGGCCCTTGGTGAGGACGATGTGACAGGGAGATCATGACTGACCTGAGAAAGCATTACGACGCTGGAGAATACACGCTGAAGTCAGAGAAGTTTGACTGTGTAAATGTCTCAGGGGGAGGATGAGAAACTCTTTCAAATGAAAAGTCATGATTTAAACTGCTCTGTGCCGCTTTCCAAGATTCGCAATCAATAATAAAGAGGAGGCCCAGTTTGATGGCAAAAAGACTGCTCCTTTGCTCTCGTGGAAAAACATCACACCCACAAACTCAACTGAGCAGCACTTTTACGTGCATGTGGATGCCACCTGTCTGCTGATGAAGACTTATGAGAGCTTTCATTTTTCATCTCACTTTTTCAACATTTTCCAGTTTGCTAAGCACCGCTTCTCTTTGTTACTGTAACATCTGACACTTCTGGCACATGACAGATTTCAAATTCTTCCCTTTATTGCAACAAAATTGCTCTCTAATTTCAGACAGTCGGAGAGAAAAGAAGGTCTTACCTTCAGAGAAGAAAGCCTCCCTATTCAGCCAACTAAACTCTGAGACTTTTAAGAATCTATTGGCATTTTCTGATTGAAGTTTGCTGCTTTGTTTGGACTCCTTAATGAATCATTTTAAAATCGCAAGTGGCCATCGATACTTTCTAAATTCTGTAAATTATAAATCGTCATTATTGTCACAAATCTGGCTGAGGTGGCATCCCCATCAACAAAATCTGAACTTTGTAAGCTCTGATGTTATCTGTTCCAGCAAAACCAGGTCAGGTATTCTGTTGTAGAAACAGCCACCCCCTTTTAAGGAGTGAAAATGAAGATCTTAAGAAAATCATTTGTGTCAAAACCTCATTTGCAGGCAAATAGTCCATTAACTCGGAAGAAGAAAATCAATTATTTAATCAATAAAGATCCAGCAGCTTCAGCAAATAGCAGTATTTGGGTCCTGGGCAGGTTCAGAAACCCACCACAGACTAAAAACCCACCATTCTTTTTCCTTCCAGATAATACACAAATAATGCAAATTTGAAACTATTTCTCGATACTAAGCAGCCGGTGGCTTGAGCCTCATGCACTGAAAATCATACTCAGACTCAACCTTACACCATAAAATAAATAAATAAACAAAAAATCCTCAGATTGTTCCGGTGTAAGAGATGCAATCAGCCAAAGCAACTCTTCTGCAGCTCTTGGAACACATACACTACAGTACACATCCATCTCCCAGCTATTATACAACCCACATTACATAACTCAAACAATTTGGGACTGTGAAATAGACTTTTGCGGTGCCCTCTCACAAACACCCACTCATCTCTTTGAAAGCAGAGATAGCGGAGGGAACAGGTGAACACTCGAGCCTGCGCCTCCGCTAGATCCATCGCATTTTATGATTCTGCCAGGGACATTTTTCTTTTAAAAAACAAAACAAACTTGTTTTAGATTAATTCACGACACACTGGTTATGCAATGTGCTGCTCCGAGCAAGGCAATGCAGAAAGAACTCTTGTCATCTGAGAAACACAGAGAGCTGCGGATACGAGCGTTGATGTCCAAGGTTATTTACAGTGGTTCATCTTATAGCAGAATAAAGTGGACTTTGATTAAGGTTTGTCCATCAATGTGAAGAAATTAGAGAAAATCTAAGGTGAAAATGTACAGTATGTAAATAAGCATTTTAAGCAATTTGTTGCATTTCTTTATGGAAAACAAGCATCAAATGTGCTTCGACATCTTAAAACAAACTGCAGAAGATAAAGAAAAAGTGCTTGTTATGTGAGGTGACAGCCGACTCTGCGGCACCAGATTTCATTGTGATGAGCTCATCTTTACCACAACTACACAAATTCGAAACATCATCACGGGGAGTCAGGAGAGCTTCGAGAAACTCTTCCTCTACATCATCATTACTGAGGTATCTGGTCATGAAGTCCATAAACAGAGTTTTTATATCAAGGCTGTGTATGAGAGGTGAATTAAAAAGTCAAAGCGCCTCATAAATGTCATCATCATATACATAAATTCCTTTAACTCATTACAGGGGTTGGATATTTGCCTGGTGAGAAGATAAAATCTAAACAGGTGTCAAGCAGGTGTCTGGGGTTTTATATATTAAAAAGAAAAAAACGGATCCCGTTCTGTGAGGGCTTCAGCCGAAAACACAAGCATTCCTGAAGTATTCACAGTTACACCAGGAAACAGGCAGTCTCCCTCCCTTGCCTTGGGACAGGAAGCCATAAAGCAGGATCAAAAGTCTGGCACAGCTCCATCGTGCCACATGAACAGTACAGTGTCATGAGAGATCACAGATTCAACAGCAACTCAAAGCAATTACAATAACCAGAGTCATGAAAACTTGACGCATCTGGTTGCTTTGGGTGTGCTGTGAGTAAAGTCTTTTGCAGTTGCATCTCAGTAGCACACAAGGGTATCAACCTGTCAAATGAAAAAAATCCAAAGTAGTCCACATCATCTCTAAATATAAGCTTTTATCAGGACATAAGAATCATTTGTTTCTTGCCAGGTTGTAAAATGAGGAAAACACAACTTAAAATAACGTACAGTGAGTTGTTTTTGCTAAAGCTTAGCAGAAATTCATAGTGCATGGAAATGCAAGAAGACACAAATGCCAAACAGGCAAGCAATTCTACGACAGATCAGAACATCTTTAACACTCCTGCATGCAACAACTCCACACAGCAGCTCAAAAATAACCGCTGCAGTACCTCAAGCTACTGATTACGAGTCACCAACTGCTTTATCCTCATATAGTGGTGATGAACACGAGTTAAAATTCTGGTATCGTCCAAGTATCATCTAGCTCTGAAACTAGATAACTTAATATAGTTATATTTTCATCAAAGATGCATTTTAGACATTATGAACATTCTATAACTGCTTATCCACCCAAAGTAGTGCACACCCTCACATGCAAATTCTTACTTTTCTTCCCTGAAAGAGGCAGTGAAAACTAGCTCTGGGCTGCCAGGCAGTGTTTGAAGACAGAGCTGAAAGCTATCTGTTGAAGTACTTATATATCGATATAACTCAAAGAATGTAGGGCACAAAGACGAGCAGTACCTTAGGAATGAGTACACAGGCGTATATATACAGCTGCTGCTCTTAGCAGACAGCAGGGGGGGAGGCTTACCTCTCAAGAATTACTGGAATTTTCAGCAGGAATGCCAATGGAAACGTGAGTGGGAAGCAAAAAAAGACGACATCACCATCACGTGCAAAGTCATTTGCACATGACATCATTACATCTGAACTGCTTCAACTTTTAGTGAGGCTGCTGAATGGAAAAAGAAAACACACTATACAACCTGATGGATTCTTTGGGATGATTCTGGGGATACGTTTACTGCAGTACTGCAAAGCCGTAAGGACGAATTAAGCAATAAATGCACCCAACTGGCTCTTCTTATATAAACGTAATCAAGTGAGTAATCAAATGGCTCAAGGTTTATTTATACTGCCTGATAGATGGCAATGACATCCATGTTATATAAGAGGAGCTTTTTTGAATACATTTCTTTGTCAACTGAAAAATCCAACGGTGGCAAGCTAAATTTTGTCCAGAACTCTGGCCTCATACTACAACACAAGACAAAAGAACCTTCTCCTAGTGTTTACATTTTTGATGCAGTCTGTTTTTTTTCATGTCCTTTGCAAACCATCTCCATTTCTTCGAAGGAGCCAGACCTCATACAGGTCTCAGAAAGCATCAATCTTTCACTATAATGAAGTGTGGAACCACAATAGGCAAATACTTGCTCAAACTCCAAAGCCAGTTCAGGCCATGAGGAAAGTATCTCAGTTCCTGCACAATCATCAACTCTAAACAAACAACGGAGGACAGCGTTTCAACAAAGCCAATGCTGCAGCTTCTTAACCACCTAACCGTATTGCCAGCTTCAGGGCAGTGTGGTATTCAAAAAGTCCAAAGAGAGAAATATCACACCTTCCCACCATAGAACAGCTCTGGTCTCTGGACTGACCACTTTAAAGGCAAAACGGACCCACAGGGATGCAGCGTGTCGTTGAGGCCCATTTATTTTAATACTGTCCAGAAGGCTGCCAACAACAACAAGAAGAAAAGTATTCCAGTCTCACTGGGATTTGGGGGATAAAAAAAAAACAGAGCTGGTTCGAGACTTGGCTCTGCCAGTGATGTGAAATCCGATTAGGAAAGAAAAGTGATACACTGAGGGGTGTCTATGTAAATCTGTTGCTTGTTGGAAACCCCTTTTCTAGTCTAAGCAGCTCACCATGTCATTCAACTTCTTTATTTCCTTCTAACGGACAAGAGACCACAGAGGTACAATTTCTACAGTTCTTAAAATGTTTTCCCACTTATATGTTAAAAAAGAGAGAAATAAAAAGAAGCTTGGGCAAGTTCCTGATGTCCTTTTTCTTTTTCGGGAACTAAACAACAAATTACATTAAGATTTTCCATCTTCTCTTTAATGTACCCATGTTGCCACTGCAATCCAATATTACTTAACATGATGCCTTTTAATAGTTTACCATCACTTTAATCATTTAAACAACTAAAACGGCAGGGAACCTTGGTAAGAGATCAAAGGCTGCGTCTCCCAGCAGACATGGACACAGAGCACACTTGTCCACTGACCACACATGAACTGAACAGACTGAGCTAAGGTGAACCTTTGATAATTCATGAGCCACTCTCACAGTATGCCGCCAGGCAGACAGAGCCAAGTATGAAATGAGCTTCATCCCTCAGAGATGCAGACTGGGACTGTGATGAGAGGGATGAGGTGATTTCTCAGTGTCATCTGTTGTCAATACCCCACAGTTTAAGAGCAGCCATAGTGATTTAAGTGAATTTAATGTTTATGGGATATGGGATTAAAAAGGAGGAGAAGATTAGCCTGAATTAGAACCAGAATGTCGTATGAGACGAAGCAAGGTTGCCATTATATCTTATGACAGAGGTGGGTTTAGTTGGAAGGTTGCCAGACTGGTACCTCAGCTCTCTCACATGCAGAAGTGCCTCCATTCAGAGTACCAAATTCCACATTGTCCCTCACTGCAAAAACTGAATCACTAAGGGGCCACAAGCCAACATTCACATCGTACCCAGGCCTGGATAAATGGAGGCTTCTTAGGAAGGGCATCTAAGGTAAAAACCTAAACCAAATCAAAATGCAGAATATGATGATCTGCTGTGGCAACCTCTAAAAAGGCAAAAGCCAGAAAATATTGCTACATAGGCTTCATGTATCACACAGGTTGGAGTCACATCCACAATCACATACACACACTATATTATATATGTACGCTCTGGGAGATTTTAAAAACACCAAAGTTACCTCGTCCTGATGGGCCACAAAATGAAAAATGAAGTTCTTTTGGCTGTACTGACAGGCTGTAAAACCACTCTCGATTGTATCTCCATGTGGAATTGACAGCCCCTGTGTTCAAGTATCTAAAACGTCCCTTCAGACTGTTACCAATTATGTCTGAACTCTGCCTCTTCCATGATCCTAAAGGGCAGTGGTAAATGCACCGAGAGATTCATGGTTTCTCTCTAGAGAGCATTTCATTTCTCAGGCTGTGATGAGCTCCTTTGTTCTCACTTTAACTTCCAGTCTCACATAATTGGTCACCATCTGGGTCTCTCATTCCTATTCTCTCCCTTCATCTTCCTTCTTTTGTTCCCCCAAACTGCATATGCGCTACATCTGCATGTTCGTGATAGGAAATTGTAGCTCTGTTGTCAATCCTTGTACTTTCCTGAAATATTATGCAATGTTAGTATGAGGACCGATTATAGAGATGGATTGTCCTCAACTCTTGGGGTTTCGTTGCAGTGGAGTGTTTTTTGTGCTTTTTATGGAGGAAAAGAAGACAGAGGGACAAATAAAGGTTGGACAGAGGTCCCTTGGCCTTTAAGTGGCCTTTTAACTATATATGAACCCCTCATACCTTTCTGTGCCGATCCCATTTAAAAGTTAAAACAAATAT
>JBAMYA010000006.1:10657914-10690414 GCA_037176975.1 Arrhamphus sclerolepis | reverse complement strand
ATGATGCTTTGACTGGTAATTAATCTGTCAGCTGTCTTGGTTGCTGACAAACCCTAACTGTTAAGGAATTATGACATTAGCTTCCCCTTACTGCGGTTAGGCTGAACATATACCTCTGGCAAAGCATGCAAAATGAGGGAGTCGTCTTGAATAATCAAGCTAGGGCTAAGCAGGAAAGATGAGAGAAGCATGTAATTAAAACAATCGCTCTTGATTGAGGTCTCCACACTTACAATACATAAATTATCAGACACTTCGCAGTTACATGCAGCTGATAATTGAACATTCACAGAGCCTCACTCAGCCTGACAAAGCCTAATATTTATTTAGGTTGCATTTGCCCATAACAGCATCATTCAAACAGTACAAATTTCCCTCTTTAACTTGCAGGACAACTACAAGACACAATCCTAACATGTCACAGCTCCACAACACAATAATGTGCTCACACAAGGGCACAGCAGCCGTTTGCTCTGATCCTTTATGGAGTTAAATAACAGTCACAATGAGAAGCAGCTTTCACCCAGCAATCTTTCTAGAAACTAAACATAGCCTGCTTTTAAAGAAACAAAGGTGAATGATGCTTGAAGAACTGACTTTTGTCTATTTCAGCCCCAGCAAGCTCAACTTTACGACGATCCAAAAGAAACTAATTATATCATCTTATTACACGGGTTACAGCGCAACGAATTACAGAAAAAAAAAGCTATTCAAGCCATGAAACAACATTATGTTCACAATGCAAGCATAAATGTCTAAATGACAAACTAGGGTATAATCCGCACCTATCCCTAATTATAGATAACCTAATAAACTAACAATCCACAGTAAAATCTAAGATGCACATTTTCTGCCTTTCAGGAAAAACAAAACAAAACAGAAAAAAATAAATAACACTGCCTAACACCATCAGCTCATATAATGCAGTTGTTACCGTATGTGCAGTTACAACAGAGTCTGAGGACCAGAAGCACCTCCATATCCCTCTTCTCTTCTTCTGAATCTCCTCTCCTGCTCACTGTCTCTCTTTCTCAGGCATAGACACAGCAAGAGAGAGAGTTAGAGAGTAATAGAACGTGTGCATGTGTGCTCGAGTGAGAGAGCGAGAGAGAGAGAGAAGATTCACACATGCACCAGTTTGCCTCCCAAAGCCAGCTACGGCATACACAAGTAGAAAGAGCAGGACTGGATTCTTTAAGCAGTGAGCCATCCCACACACACACACACACACACACACACTCACACACACACAAGCACATCCAGACGCAGACATGCACATAGACATATGCGAAAAAATAAAATAAAATCCTCACCCTCCATTGAAATTGTTGTGGTACAGTCTTTGGAGTCTTTTGGTCCTTTTACTTTGAGGGTCTGGAAGAAGCAGAGGAGATGAATAATCAGTGATTTCTTTGTTTTGTTATGTTATTTTAAAAAAACAACAACACTCTGGTACATTATGTTTCAATCATGAGGATATACATATCAGGACCAGTTTCCAGGTAATAAGGTAAATACAACCTCAGATGTCAAATACAACACCATGTTATTCATTTAATTAAACATTCATAAACTAAAGCAAGAATGCTGCAACAGCGTGCGAAATACTAAGTAAAATAATTATTCAATACTTTGGAGAAGTAATTGTTTTTAATAAGTTTTTATCTAATTTATCTGCATCTCACATTATTGTGGAGGAATTGTGGCCCATTCTTCTTTACAAAGTTACTTCAGTCAATTGAGGCCTGCAGTCATTCATTTACGTGCAGCTCCCTTAAGATCCCGCTGCAGAATTTTAATCAGACTGAGGTCTGGCCTTTGAAATACCTTATTTTGTCAGCCATTCAGGCTAAGATTTGCTGGCGCCTTTGGAATCATTGTCCTCTTGCATGATCCAATTTTGACAAAGCTTTTAACTCCCAGACAGATGGCCTCACATTTGATACGAGAATACGTTGGTATGCAGAGAAGTTTGTGACTGATTCAATTACTACAAGATGCACAGGTTCTGGGGCTGCAAGACAAACCCTAATCATCACTGCTCCACTGCCATGCGTAGCAGTTGGTATGTAGTGTTTGGTTTTCGTTAAACATGGCCCTGCACATTATGGGCAAATATACCCAGCTTGGTCTAGAGCCTCAAATACTTAATTTAATTATAATTCAATGCTTACTCAAGCTCTGGAGGAGATGGTTGTTGCCTATTTTGTCTTTTATAGTCATTATTACTATTATTATTATTATGATTTGTGTATCTTAGATACAGTCCTGCTCATCGTTAGTGGCACCCATTAGGTTTAAGTACATATTGTGGAATATCTACTGAAGGAAATCTATCAAGTGAAACAACATTTGACTACAGATAGCTTGTGCTTGATACAAAACAGCAAATGTTAAAGAACATTTAAAAAGACAAACATCATGAGGGAAACATGGAAAAACATACTGCTTGCCGTGGCAATGGTATTGGCACCCTTTGCTGCAAATCAGTATGCAAACCCAATTTGGCTCACCTGTTGCAAATCACAAATGAGGATCACCTGTGATGAATTGCCTCCACTCATGCAGCATGAATTAGCCGAGGAATGATCATTTTGGTGTTTTAAAAAGCCACCTGTTATTCCCTCTTCATGTGTGAGAATGGTAAAGACAAAGGAGCTGTCTGAGGACACCAGAAATGCTATTATTTGCAACCACAAGACCTCCAAAGGGTATAAGGTCATCTCCAAACACCTTGGTATCCTTGCTTCAATGGTGCATAATATTATTAAGAATTTTTCCAGGCATGGAACTGTTAAGAACCTCCCTGAATGTAGGGGGACGAGAAAAATTCATGACAGAAGTCTTTGAAGGTTGGTGCGAATGGTGGAAAAAAAACACCACGTCAAACATCTAAAAGACCTGAAGACCAACCTGGAGCAGTCTGTTGTAATTGTTTCAACAACTACCATACGATGCACACTAAACAAAGCGGGGCTTTATGGGCGGAGACCAAGGAAGACCGCATTGTTGAAGAAAAGACATAAAAAGGAACGATTGATCTTCCTGAAAGTCAACCTGGACAAACTTCAAGCCTTCTGGGACAACGTTTTATGGACAGATGAAACAAAAGTGGAGCTTTTTGGTAATGCACACAAACAGCATGTTTACAGACGGTGCAATGAAGCCTTTAAGGAAAAAAAACACCATACTAACAGTCAAGCATGGTGGAGGATCCATAATGCTGCGGGGCTGCTTTGCTGCATCTGGTGGTGGAGGCCTTGACCGTATCACCAGCATCATGAAATCAGAAGATTATCAAGCAATTCTAGAGCGAGATGTCTTGCCCAGTGTAAGGAAACTTGGTTTGAGCTAAAAATGATGGGTCCTCCAGCAAGATAAAGACCCAAAGCACACCTCCAAAAGCATGAAGGAATGGTTGAAAGGGAAAAAATGGACTGTTTTAAAATGGCCAGCAATGAGTCCTGATCTTAATCCACCTGAAAATCTTGGGGGGGGGGGGGCTGAAATCTGCAATTACAGAAGGGAATCCTGCAAATGTTCAAGAGCTTGAGTGTGGGAGAAAATACCACCCGAGAAGTGCAAGAAGCTTATAGATGGATATAAGAAACATTTGGAGGCTTGTCATCGCTGCCAAAGGATGTGCAACCACATATTAAGGAGGGGTGCCAATATTAGTGCACATGCTGGTCTTCTGTTTTTTCCTTTGGGATTACAATATCTATGATGAAATAAAAATTGTCTTTGTTAAATTACTTTAGACCTTCAATTAAAAGATTCTGCTGATATAAATTTGGTACATTTCCATTTATTTCTGAAGACATTCATTCAGTTATGCAAAACATGAAGGGGTGCGAATAATGGTGAGCAGGACTGTATTATACCTTACGCCTTTTTATTGTTTGCTAATTCTGATCTTTCTTTTATGTTGTATTTCTATGACTATTTTATTGACTCTCTATTTATATCTATATTATGCTTATCACTGGAGATTTTAACACTGTCATTAATCCCTCAATAGACCACTCCAAAACACCCCAAAAGTAATACAAGAAACTGAAGTTATAAAACAATACATGCATCATTACGGACTGAGCGATACCTGGGGAATGAATTAACTAAAGAATAATCACATTTTTCCACTATAAAAGATGGTATTTCAATCCATCACTTCTACAGGATCCCAACTTTGACAAGTTAATTAAAAAAGACTGGGCTTTTTTCTTTTTTTAACAATATGGAGCAAAACAATTAACTGGTAATTAAATGACTCCTATGACATAAATCCCACAGAACAAAGTCAAAATAAACTTAAAGTCCAACTGGAAGCCATTTTACACAAAAAAGCACAATTTCTTATTCAACAACTCAAGTATAGCAGCAAAACAGGCAAATATATTGCAAACCAGCTACAATGCAACAAGGAGAAATCTATCATCCTATCTATTATAAACTCAACAGGAGAAGTTGTTCAGGACCCACAAGAAAACAACAATAAATCCTTTTATGGCCACCTATACTCCTCAGAGAACTACACAAATCAACCTGGAATGGAAACCTTCTTAGAACAATATGAGCTACCAAGATTATCAGATGAACAAGCAAATATATTAGATGCACCGCTCACCCCCGAAGAATTTCAAAACGCGCTGGACAAAATGCCTAACAATAAATCACCAAGACCCGATGGATTTCCAGTTGAATTTTATAAACATTTCTGACAAATACTATCACTCCTTTTTCACAAAGTCACTACTGAAATTACAACTATTCAATAACACCCTCCTCAAATGAATACAGCTACTATGAAACTTAGAACAGAAACAGTCATTCCAACTTTATTCTACCCAGGTCAGACTGTTTTTATTAAAAACAGGAACATATCAGACATCACCCGTAGCTAATTCAATTTAATTTACTTTGCTCAACAGAAACAATCCAAAGCTATAATTGTATCTTAAGACGCAGAAGAGGAATTTGATAAAGTTAGCTGGAGATTTTTATTTAGCACTTTCCGTAAATTTGGTTTTGGAGATTCGTCCATCGTCCACTTTACACTTTACAAAGGGCACAATAACCACTAACGGGATCATATTGCAAAGCTTCACACTTCACTGGGAAACCAGACAAGGATGCTCACTTTCTGTCATCGTCAATGAACCGCTCGCAGCAGCAATACGCCAAATAAAATGAAAGGAACAGGACATCACTTTACAACATAAAATTAGTTTAAATGCAGATGATTTATTATCAATTATTGCTGTTAAGTGATAAATATTCAGTCATTTTCTAACTGTACTGCCATGAATTTCCACATTCTACATGCTAACTGGGGCCTGTTGAGTCTGAGTTGTTGAGTTCGTTGTTTTTTTTTTTTACATGTTCTCTGAACACAGCATGTTCCGACCTTGTGATGAACTTACTGGAAAATCCACCTCCTGGGAAGACTGGCAACTGTGCTGAATGTCTTTTACATGTTAATCATTTTCTCACAATGAATGAGGAACTCTGAATTGTTAGAAAATCTTATAACCTTTCACATTTTGGTGAACAACAATTGCTTCTCTATCATCACGGCTGATTTATTTTATTCTTAGAAATGCGTTAACACACCAGTTTGCTGTAGAACAGAAAACTGCCTAAACTTCTGCTTTCATATAGGTAGTTGCTGCTAGCTAACCTATTAGTTCCTATGAAAACACCAAGGATGTATTTGGGCTTTCCACATGGTGGTTCTGCATACTGGGTTTTTGTTTCTTTGAATAATAAATAAGAACACAACGTACAATGTCATGTATCATGTGATTTATTTTTTTATTTTTTTTTAAATAATGTCCTAACACTGCCAAAAGCTTTTAGAGGGTGTGCATTCTTTTTCAAATAACACACATGGAGGCATAACGTTACTTTGCTAAGATACTGAAAGGCCAAATGATGCCTGACCTAATGAAAAGAGTTTTAGACCCTTTTGCTTTTATTTATGTACTTTAAAAAAAAAAAAAAAAACATACAGAGACTATACTCTTAAATGAAGCTACTATTTCTCCAAAAAAGCCTGCAAAAATTCTCAGTACAATACCGATCACTGTCATGTATTAACTGCTTCAGTCTTTTTTCTTCATAGCACGGTCTACCCATTGTAAATTATATTATGCAAATTTTTGTTGTACAACTGTGAGCAAAGACACACACACACCCGGGACGCAGTCATGCCTCGAGTATACTGAGCACGCAGACACGTAGGTGCCAGAAAATCCAGAGTCCAGTAGGCCAGGGCAATATCTCCCACAATCCAGGTTAAAAACTGCTGCTTTGAGATGGGCCTGCCCTTAGTCGGTCAGACCCATGAGTTGGTCACTCCTATGTTAATCCATTGTCCTCTTCACATAAGAATGCAAAACTCTAACAGGACACACTATGCTCAGCCCCTTGGTTCTTCAGAAGAAGAGGGAGGCAGGTGAAGGCGGCGGGAGCTACCATGGTTGTACACATAGAAGCTGCTATACCTCTGCCAGCAAGTGCATCGCTAGCCAGTGCGAAGGTACCAGCATCAGTGTGTGGTAATGCTCCCTCACTCTGAACAGAGAGGGCGCTATCAGAGCCAAAGAGGGAAAAGCATACAGGAGCTCTTGAGGCCAGACATGCACTAGTGCATCTAACCCGAGGAGCATATTCAGTTCGCACAGCGAGTAAAACATAGGGCACACCTCATGTGACGCAAACAGATCCCCCAGAAAATACCTAGAATAAAAGCTGTTCTGACTCTAGCTCCAAGAGGTCGTGTGATGGAGCTCCCTTGCAGCAGGGATGTGCATGTGGCGGGTGTTTGTGCATTCACAGAACCAGTTTCTTAATATGCTTCGTAAGGGGCCGTGGCCACCTCCTCATGGGTAAAGTGACCAATCTCAGCATTTTGTACTTTATTTTTAACTGCGCTCTCGACCATAGGTCTGGATGCATCAGTGTGACACGTTTTATTGTCAGAATGTGCGCTTGTGTGACTTGGAGGGGAGACATGTTCTGCTGTCTGGGCGGAGAACGAGGGTGTTGTTGTGGCGTCCCAGTCAGCAACGAGGAGCTCGGGGAACACTTCCAAAACTTTGCACAATTAGGGTGAACTGGGGGCGGACGGAGACCACCCAGTATCTTCACTGAAGACAGAGCGTGGACTGTCAAGTTGCTCTCTTCTTTTTCTTGGCCTGGTGACTGTTAGCTTGTGTGAGTGGCCCCTCCAGTGTTGCTGTTGGCATCTGCATCCTGTTGGGCTAGGTAGTCCTTGCCTCCTGTGTGGGTTAAAGGCTCAGGATTCTGCCTTTTGGGGATCTTGAAGGTGGGAGGGGCCCACGAGGCAACCTGGGTGGATGTTTACTGCTCAGTCAGTGGATGTTCCACTTTGCAAGGGAAGCAGAGCTAAAAAGGCTTCATCCTCCTTCTTCATTGCTTCATACCTGTATACCTGCGCAACTGTATGAGCAGGTTTTACAGTAATCATGGTAATCTCTCCTACCAAAAAACTTGTTCAGGCTTCATTGCCATGTCCTCGAACAGCTCTGCTTGGTATGCCAAAAGCATGGAGGAAAACATTCAGCGCTTGAGTTGAGAAAGAACCTACAAAGCACTTTATAGACTCTTTCCGTCAGTGCTTATTGGAATCGGTCGGTTTTTGACGGCAGAGTGGGGCTTCTGGAAGATGTGGCAGCACACCTGCACTCAGGTGTGCTGCCACTTGCGGTTCCACCGGCAGCATGTGGAACATGTCCAGCTTCTCCATGCCCTCCAAGTCCAAGAAAGAGACTCCTTGAACAGGTGGTATTTGGCCACCCTTGTGGCCTGGGGCAAATTCTTCCTTCTCTTAATGTGACTTGGTGGTCGCTGTTACTATTTCTGACCAGGGGATTTTGAGCCTGGTAGCAGTGCGTTTCCACACGGCCTGGATGTCCATGCTCAAAGTGGGAGAAGATGATATGCTCTCCCACATCCTCCCGGCTGGCGGATACATTGCCTGGCTGTGCAGCCTGAACAGAGGGGATGAAGATGCCATCCCCATTCTGCATCATAGCACCAGCTGCTTCTGGGATGGGGTCATGACATCATGATCACCTGCCAATCAGGACTGGTGCAAGGACATAGATTCTTCTGAGGAATCCACACGGGGGTAAATCCCATAGTGAGACACTGAAACAAGTGCCATGAATGACAACCCCGTCCTCCAAATTATTTAAAAATGCTGAATAAAAGTGCAGTGCTTTAAATGTGTGGATGTATAGTAATCTCCCTGTTGTGAATTTCACTAATAACCAGCGACACAAACGCATTTTAATAAAACCATCATCGTTAACCTGTGTTCCTCAAAAGAAAAATACAATTCTCATAAATACCTTTGCCCTCAGTGTAAATGAGGATGTTTCAGCTTTCTTTGCTTCCCTTCTGTGTAGTCACTCATTAGTTTCCTTCTTTACTTTCCTAGTTTAATTATTACATGACGTTTCATATATTTATGTTAAAACGCAACACACTCAATGACTCCTCCCATTACACAGGATCCAATAATTACTGTACATTTGCTCATCGAACATGTTCCTCCACCACCCTGGTTCCTCTTTTTGTAGAGGACACACTTACCTCAGATATCTTTTGGAACTGGCTGTTAGCTTGGCTGCATTTCTCTGCCGTCTCCAGCGCCACTTTGTAGTTGTCCACAAAGGCCTTGTATACTCCCAGCTGGCTGGCCTGAAGCACGAAGGGAGAGACAAAATAGGAAAGAGTGAAACAAAAAGATGTGGGATTATTAAGCACAAAATGGCTGCGGTTAACAATGTCCCATGAAGTAGCCTGAAAACCAAATGAGAAGCTGTTTTACCCACAAACAGATTAAATATGAGCTGGGCAATACGGCCAAAGAATAAATGTAGTTTTCCATTTTTTTCCCATGCCTTCCAAGACATCATTTTCTGCACTTCTTTATTCAATTTCCCCTCTCAAATCGACTTTCTAATCAAAGTATGCTGCACTTCTGAACAGTGTGGTTGAAGCAGGTGGATGAAGCACCGGTCTCTGACTGTAAATGACCTCTGTGTTTTAAGTGATGTGAAACACCACAGAAACTATAACTCCTTCCCTCAAGATCTTGTTTCTATGATTTGCTATATAAATGGACAATGATGCTGATAGCGTGGCTTGCATGTTGTACAGGTGTCACAGTACAAATCAACTTAGTTTTAGTTTTTAAATAGCTAAAATGTTTTAACTTGAATTCATCAACAAAATTAATTTATTGCCCTGCCTTCTATGTCGGCTGGCATTTGCCTTCAGTTACTGCTTCCATACTTCTTCATGCCATACATTTCCATTAAACTCATAAACAGCTATGGCAGATGCATTAAGATGTATTCTCTTCAGAGCTTTGCTTAAAGTGTAAAAAGTTGAGAAAACTCAAATGTACTCCCATTCCCCTATGGAGCCAAACTACGGGTGGCTGCATGTATTGCTTTTGATTGAAAAAGAGTCCCTGTCTTTCCCTTTCCTCTTCCCTTTTATGAACAGCCTCTCCCTGCAGCCTTGTACTATATGTGCATTATAGCACAAGCTGCAGAGCAGCAGTGCATGAATATGCATCCTGGTACAGCTAAGCTTGAATACCTTGGCTGAGGTGCTGACTGCATCCTATTAAAGCAATGAAACTGGACCCAAGTAAATTGAGGGAATGAGTAAGACTTATTCCTTTTTTTTCACTTCTCCAAAATCAATTCCTTTTCCTTCAACTTTCCCCTCAGGGTTTCTAGAGGAAAGACTGGCTCATTAGAGGAGACATGAGAGAACGATCCAGCCATATATTGCATTCAAAAGGTGTTGCAACTGTGTTGCTTAGGTACTGACATGTTATGTCATTTTGTTAAAACATTTAAAGAAAATGAAGTTGGTACACAAAGCAATGGATTTACAAATCACAATCCATATATCCTCTTCTAATAATTTGAAAATTAATTTTTGTTAAAGCACAACACCAGAAAGAGAAGGAAATCTGCCCTGTGTGATCACTGCATTTATAAAGGACAGTTAAAGCAGTTACTGACATTGTTTAGACGCTGTTACCTGTATGAAAGCTGTGCCTGCTACAATGAAACCATGCAGCGCGCAGCACTCTATAGAAAATAGCAACACTTCAGAAACATGACCCACAGCATAAAGAGGAAGATGGGAAAATAACAGCCTTGGTTTGAGACTGGGGGTAGAATGGAGACACAGCACGAAACAGAGGAAAAGAGAGTTTAAGCTTCAAATAGCCACTTTCTCCTCATATGGACAGCAGAACAACTGCTTTTAAAAACAGCCCTGGATGATTCCACCTCTTTGAACAATCAGATTCAAACTTATTCAGAAATATAGAGACAAGAAATCAGTTAGGAATTTATGGTAACAATCCAAACTGAGCAATAGCAAAGGTTGTATTTTGTGGCACTGGAATTTCCAAGGAGCCATGTGTTTGTGCACCTTTAAGTCTGAATAACTGTGATCATGCTTAACTTGTATAAATTAATGATGCATAAAATATTTCAAAACTTCCAAAAAGAAATCCAGCATAAAATCAAATGCACAATCAAATACAGCAGCATTTTTTTGGTCCCTACGACACGCCATAGATCCTCCTTCAGGTCATATCTTGTTTCCATTGGTGAAAATAAATCAGAGTTTACTGCCATGATCTGTGGAGTTCCTTAAGAGTCAATGTCTTGGACAACTGTTATTTAATCTCTACATACTTCCTGTCGACCAGATCACACTTAACAGTAATGTTGCTTATCACAGCAATGCAAGTGACACTCAGATCTATTTGGATCTTTTACCAAATGACTCTGGTCCGTCCCTCTGTCTCTGCTTGGAGCAAGTGAATAGCTGGATGCAATCAAGCTTCCTCCAACTAAATCATGATATGACAGAAATAATTGTATTTGGGAACAAAATAGAAAGAATAAAAGTTGTCTCCCATCTTGAATCCAGGGGGCTCAAGACAAAAACCCAGGTTAAAAATCTTAGTTTTAGTTGACTCAGACCTGAACTTCAGCAGCCACATCAAGGCTGTAACTAAGACAGCGTTTTACCACCTCAAACAAATCTTCAGAGTCAGAGGTCTCATATCTAGAGCAAATTTAGAGACGTTCAAGTCAAGAGAAGAATGGTCTTCACAAAAAGACAATTACACAGCTTCAGTTCATCCAGGACGCTGCTGCCAGACTCATAACAAAAACAAGAATTACTGAGCACATTACTCCTGTTCGCGATGGACTGGCGACCTGTCCAGGGTGTACCCCTACCTTTCACCCAGAGTGGGCTGGGATAGGCTACAGCAGACCCCCGTGACCCTGCACAGGAAATAGCGGGTATAGATAATGGATGGATGGATGGATTACTCCTGTTCTGAGATCCTTACACTGCCTGCCAGTTACCTACAGAATATACTTTAAAGTGTTCTTGTTAGTTTACAAATCAATTAATAATAAGTGGTCAGAATACGTGACTGATCTGCTTGTAGAATATAAACCAAGTAGAACTTTGAGATCTTTAGGTAGCAGTCAGCTGATAGAACCTCCAGTTAGGACCAAACAGGATGAAAATGCATTTAGCTACTATGCTGTACATAGATGGAATAAACTTCCTCTTGATATTGCATGTGCTCCAGCTCTAGACACATTTAAAGTTAAACTACTCTTTTCTTGCCTTTTCCATCCATTAACTTTCGCTTATCTGGATCCAGGTTGTTCTTTCTGACAGGTTCCTCTGGCAGACATTCCCTGCTAACCCTCACTACACATTCGGGTCTACACCAGGTCTGACTGGCACTCCCCCCCGCCATCTGATCCAACCCAACACCAGGTAGTGATCAACTGACAGCTCAGCGCCTCTCTTCACTCGAGTGTCCAGAACATACAGGTGCAGATCTGATGAAACGACTATAAAGTTGATCATCGCAGCCAAACACAAGAATGTCCTGGTGCCACATGCACTTATGGACACTCATGTTCGAACATGGCGCTCATTATGGACAAACTGTTACTAGCACAGAAGTCCAACAACAAAACACTGGTCAGGGTCAGATCAGAGGCAATACTGTCCAATCACACCCTTCCAAGTGTCACTGTCATTACCCACATGAGCATTTAAGTCCCCCAGCAGAATGAAGGAGTCCCCATTAGTAGCACTTTCCTTCACCCCTACTAGGGACTCCTAGAAGGCTGAGTACTCTGAACTATTCTTCGGCACAGACGACAATCAGAGCCCTTTCCCTGACCGGAAGGCACAGAGAAGCTACCCTTCCCTCTACTGAGGAAAACCCCCTCTAAGCTGGGGGACTATAAGTTAGCCCACTCCACCCCCGTCCAGTCCTCTCACCTTGGCCAACTCCAGAGTAAAGTCTGGGTAATTTTTTTGAGATTTTTTTTTAAAATACATTTAAATTGTTGTTTTTATCTATTAACTGAATTTATTGAAATTTTATTTAATCTTAATACCTTTGTAAATCACTTTGTGTTGCCTTTGTGCATAAAATGTGCCATACAAATAAACTTGCCTCGCCTCCTTTAGCTGAAATATATTGCTCAAAATTGAGCTTTAAGCTCAAGCTTCAGTCATTGTCGTATCACTATTTACTAGAGAATAAAACCAAGCCAGTAAAATCTCACCACATTTACTGGAACGTGGCACAACCACTGGTGTATCTGAAAAACCACAGCACAATTTAAAGAAATAAACGTGTAAAAAAAAAAAATTGTAAGTGGAGGTGAGGAGCAGTGGAAAGAAAAAAAATACACACCCAAAAGCTACACCTCAGAGTCCAAAGATTATTCCAGTAGCTAAATCCTGGTTGAAACTGGGTATTGCAAAAGGTCAATGATCCCAAGCACAACAGCAAATCTACAAGTGAACAGTTGAAAAGGGACATAAATAAGATGCTGTAATGGTCAAGTCAAAGTCGAGACCTGAATCCGACTGAAATGCTGTTGCAGGATCTGTAGTGAACTTTGCATACATTAATGCCTGCAAACTTAAATGACTGAAGCAACATTTAAAAGAAGAAATGACTCCTTCAAGTTCCTGCTGCTAAAAGTGGTTTCACAATCTATTGGACCATGAGGACCTTGGTTATATCTGCTCTTTGTTGTTCACTGGAAGTTGCATTTATCTTATTTGAAGACCAGCCAAGGGCCAGAAGTTTTAATATGCCCTCAAATGTAAAACTTTATAGCTACCACAGGGTGTACTTTCTTTTCACAAGAAGACTTAAAATAAAATGCTAAAATAAAGGGGGAAAGCCCAAAAGCTCTGTTAAAACCATACCCATATTTCCATTTAATCCCACGACAGTTTCTGACTTCAGCAACATAAATCGTCCATTTTGACACAGTTGTGGTTATCACAGGCTGCAGAACTCACCTTCCCTCTCAAGACAGGTGAGAAAACTTTCTTTCATCCCCTTTGTGACTGTTTTATGGAGCTGTGTTCTGTGTTGCTCCAGTGGTCTGACAAGGAGCAGTAGGAGTAAGACCAGCTAATTACCCTGCCATCTGTACTCTCACACTGCCACTCTGACTAAATACCACACAGCGTGCTCATGTACGCACATGTACACAGCACAGATGGGAAATGATGACAACAATAATGGGTGACACTTGGTGGTGCTCCTGCAATCATTGAAGAGGAGTGTTGATGAGAGGAAGTAAATAGTCTTAACATCTTAAGATATTTATACCATTTGATTAGCTGTTAAGCATCCTCTCATGGGGCACTCTCAGTTCATTTTATTCACACAATTCCAATTTTTATGTTCTGAAATACTGATCAACTCAGTGGAAATCTTGAATATATGACAGCTTTGACTTGTGGCAGCATTAGAATCACACTGAGGTGTGATAACTAATGCAGAAATACTCCTTTGTGCTGTTGTAACTGGCCTTGAAATGGACAACACCTTTCAACTCTGCTCGTCTGGTTGTGCACTAGCAAGTGACATCACCAACCACAACTTATAAGGTCACCAAACAGTTGCCAAGTTTCTGTGCGTACTGCTGCAGTTTCAGATTCTGTTATTTCTGGTCCACAGACTGAACCAGTGACATCACTGCATGTTTTAAAACATACACATCTCCATTTCCTTCCAGACTTTGGGTGGTGCATTTTGTCACCAATGAACAACCAATGAAATCAGTTTACACTGCAATCTTTGACAAAGTCAAAGATTAGCATAACCTAACATTACGTCAACCTAAAATCCAACTGAACCTAGAAAAAAAATTGAAAATTGAGACCAACACAACAAATGAACGATGTTTCATTCTACATATCGGCTAAGATTCAACAATTTTTGTTTTTAACTGTGATGTTAATGCACGAGTCAATTAAAAAGGTTGTTTAAGAACAACAGGCTGAGTCACAGAGGAAAGAAATTGTCAAAAATGTGGAACCTTTTCTTCCTATATTAATCAATTTATGTTAAATATTAATGTTAAATAGTCTTGATCAGTTGCTCTTGTCACCTCCTCATAAATGTGTAGTTATGACTTTGTAAAATGTAACAGGATATCTGATTAGCTTATGCTCTATCAGAAGGAATATGGTACATCACATATGAAACATGGTGTAAGCTAAATGGGGAAGGTTGTCTTGAGACCCCAAGTCACCAAAATTCTCCAGTTTTTTTAAAACAAGAACTACAACAGACAGCTTGGTTCTTCTGAAAAACAATGAGGACTACCAAAGAACAGCAAAAGCTTTTATTTCTATAAGCTAATTCACTTTTTATCAGTGATTAAAAGTCAAAACCAAAACTGAGCGGGTATGGTTGCAGAAGGATTCTGGCAAGAAAAGGAAAAACTGATAATCTATGAGCAGGAAAAAAAAGAAGAAAGAAAATCTCAAAATTGGGGCATGAAAGTCACAAAAGGATGGAGAATATATGTTGATTTTCCTTGCTGTGTGGGGCTCTTAATTTCAGAGCATGATTCTATTGTTACTGTCTGGCAGAAGAAACTTAACAGCATTTTACTGCCTTTTTCTAAAAAACAAAATGTGCCTCAGAGTTACTATTAAGGAAACTGTAAAGCACCATATTAAGTTTCCCCATGTCCTCAGCAAGGTTTAATCAGCATCAACTGATTGTGTACACTTATTTCAGTCATACCAGTAACACTACTGTTCACAGTACCAAGCTGTTTTCTAAAATGTTCTCCGAAATAAACAATTAGTACCGATGACCATCTCCAGAGTTCACACTCTGCACAAGCCTTGTCTTGCTAATAGAATGCCTCTTTTGATTTGCTTTTCCTACTTTAGGTGCATTTCCTGACTTCTCAATTGAGATGCATCTATTACAGCTCGCTGCATTAGCCTTTCTAAAGAAAAAAAATAAATCAAACAACAACAAATACCTCACACATATGCACACAGTGCACAAAGAGAGAATAAACCTGCTTCTCTCTCAGCAAAGATTGATTAATATGTACATAACAACCATACTCTTACATTATCTACAGGAAGCAACTGTGTAAACACCATAATCAACTGCAAATATGTAACAGACCAGGTGATGACTGGTTCAAGACGCACACACTCACTCGCGCAACATGCTATCAAATTTAGACTGGTGATTAATGAACAGTAAGATGCCTTATAATTCAACTTTAAACAGCCATTTACATGTTCTCCATGAATGACGGTCAAGAGAAAAAAAGAATTAAAGGCTAATGCAGTGTAATTTTTGAGCCCATGTCAGACTCACCAGCTTCTGGAACAAATGCCCCACAGTGACCTTCTCGTCCCACTGCTGGATACTGGGTGAGAGTGCGTCGTAGAACTCTTTGTGGATCTCAAAGATGTCTTGGATTTTGTAGAAGATGGTTTCTATCTGCTGGATGGTCAGGACAGGCTGGGATGTTGTGGCTGTGGCTTTCAAAGGTCGCATGGGCTGCAAAGGTGAGTCACAATAGTTAGACTTGAAGAAAAATAATGAGTTGGAAACAATACATACTATGAGGCTTAAAAAGACCAATTTAATGAGTTATAGCCATGTATTTTCAAAGGATTTTTGTATAACTAGGCAGTTAATTTGACAATTTAGGCTGTAATTGGACAAGTGCCTAAAAGACAAAAGCTTGATCATGTCAGCCAGTAATTAGGATCTTAATCTTAGTTCTCTGCTTTGCAGTTGGGTAACTCTCTTGTATGTTTTTGAACATGCTGATTGCATGCCAGCTCACTCACATCATAGAGATGCGCACAGTGGTCATGGTGGGTGGGTAAATTGAGGGCCTGAATTACAGTGAAACGCACAAAGGCTTTCACGTCATTTCTGCTTGGATTTACAATGATTCAGTCCGATGGCAAGCGCACCAGACAGGATTGCTCACTTTTAAAATCCTTGACAATGGCTGCAGACGCACAGTTAACACCCCTGCAAGGTCTTCCTGTTACAGCCAACAACGGCCAGCTAAGAATTCCTCATCAGGTTTGACAAATGTGTTAAACAGATGATTGGATTTGCATACAGGTCCCCCTCATGAATCATTTGTCTACATTGTAATGTAGTCAGCATCCTTGACAGAATAATTTTCAGTTAGTCAGAACAACTAGGGAGATTCCAGAAACGCTGGGAAATGTCCATATGTGCAAAGAGAAATGAGCAAAACTCTGGATGGAAACACTGTGACACTGCATAAGTTTAAGCAAATGAAAATCACAATCACAATATTAGTCTATGCTTGTTTGCCCATGAAGTGTGTATCCTCAAAGTGTGCATAATAAGATATGTATTATGTAAGATATGTGTTATTAAAACACATATCTTACATAATACATATCTTATAATAGTATTATCTATCTATTTATCTATAACTGCAATGGCTGCGGTTTAGCATTAGTCTGACCATCAAGTCTGCATGGGCCGGCTTAACGCAGCATCATCATCATCTCTTTTTCTGCTTCCCTCTCCCTCTCTTTTTTAGTGCTTCTGTGTGTGGCTCACCAGTAGCAGCGCCTCCAGTTGGTTAATGTAGATCTCCTCGCTGGCCAGGAAACCAGACAGCACCAGTTTCTTCATTTCCAGCCCTTTCTCAATGTCTCCCTGCAAGAGAAAAGAAAACAGAGCTGACGTTAATAATTAGTCGTGCTTGTTCATTTACGCTACACGCAATCCAAATACATCTGGAACTCAAAGCTCTTTTTTTCCTCTGGAACTCTGGATATTCATTTCCAGAGCTCATTTTAATCCAACACCAAATTAGACTGGACCGCCTTGACACAAACTCATTTCCTGCATGATGTCACTGTAGTTACCACATCAGGTAAACATGAGATTAATACACTCTCATTCAAAGTGCATTTGAATGTGTAACACTTCTGGACGGGGACTATTTACAACCAAATAGTTTGTCAACGTTTTTTTTTACCCACTGCTTCCTGGCAGCTATGGTTCAGTTTTTTTTTATATGGTTATCATAACATCAGCTATTTTTCTAGATGAATATAAAAGACTGGTTAAGTCCACGATTGACATTTATGCAGTTAAAGAAAAAAAGGGAAATTGTTGGTCTTGCTGGCATATCTGTACAGGCAAGCACTTTATTCTCTTTTAAAGTGTTGTATTATTAAATGTTACGTATTTGAACAGTGTAAAGTAAAAACCAAGTTTTCACCTCATTCAAAAGCAACTTCGTTTTTGCCAAACTGTCCACAAACCTCTCATACTGGCATGTTGTAATTTCTAACCAGTATCCCATGCAAATGTCTTCTGCTCAAGGATGCTTGAGGTTTTGTGTTTTGTTTTTTTTCTTTCTACATGTACTGTTTGTGTCAAATCTTACCACGTTTCTCAATGGTATCCAAATCTGGGATTTCACTTTGTCATTCTACAACCTTTAATTACTTTCTCTCTCTCTTTTTTTTTCTCCATTTTTCCTCTCCAGCCATTCTATGGTGGTTTTGGTGACATGCCGAGGGTTTAATATTGAAAAAAGAAAGGAAAAAAAAAACAAACTTTTGAGTGGAAGGCCAAATATTATTGTTTCTAAATCTCTAATAAGAAGGGAAAGAAAAAAAAAAAAAAAAACAGCTGGAAACACAGTTGAATAAAGATGGAGATCCTGAGCTGATGCTACACCGACAAACTAGAATATTTTGCTTCTTCAAGAGATTGTTTAAAAAACAAAATGAACAGCTGTTTCCCATAAATTTTCACATACAGACATGTGAAAAAGTGCAAAGTTATAACAGATCAGAGCCTTTACAGATCAAGCTGAGGTCTAGACTTTGACGGGGCCATTAAAACATGAGCTTTTTCTTTCCCAGGAAATGTCATGCTGTTGTTACCAACGTCACTTATACTGCAATCTTCCTTTTCCAGAAAAGATGCTTTTCCTACGCAACCTTTCCAAACAAAACCAACAAGTGGAGTATTGCTTTATTTTCCCTCTCAAGATTCAAGTTTTGCTTTAACATATGTTAATATGATCATTTAAGACTGCATTTTCCTTATTTTAGGGACTTGTTAAAGATCAGACAGTTCTTATGTCTGGGCACGTAAAACCACATAATTAAGAGAGTTTTCTTTACTTTTTTTTCTTTTTATCCTCTATCCATCACATTTATATGCAACTAATTTCTTTTCATATAATGCTTATATACATCCTGGTCATATTCCATAGTGTTTAGATATACATTCTAAACATCTGTGGTGATAATGTGCACTGTTGTATGTGAAATCTCATGTTGGTTCTGTACATTTTATTCATAAATCCCTACAAATCTGCTGACATACACATTAAATAATGTGTGGAAGCTAAAAAAGGTCATTTTTCTTCATATATCAGAAAGCACCTGCACACCTGTTCGCTAAATTCTTCACTCTTTGCTCACTCTCTTGTGAGAGAAACCTGTCAACACGTTCAAGCGGAAATTAACTGGAAAAGGTAACACATTTGTTTCACATATGTGCCCTAATCAAAGGCCTTAAAAGATGGCCAAAGAGCAGCTATGAGCACAGAGAGGATGATTAATTATTAACACAGCAAGATCTTTATAATGATATCAGCACACCAGCATGGCCTGATAAGAGAAGGAAGAAGCCATGAGCTCATTGAGTTAACTCCCTCGCAACTGCCGTCCACCCTCCGACGCCGCTGTTATCCCAAAACATTAAGGATGCACACTATGCAATGAGGTGCAGCATTTGCTATACAATTACAATACACACAAAAGTCTTAATTAAATGTCGACAATCTATGCAAGGTCACATGATGAATTGTGTTTAACTATGACAGTGTTGCAACAGCCAGTTTCCACAGATCATTTCTGTGTCTACTTCAACAAACCATAGAAGGTTTTCAGGATGGGAAGAGAAACCTCCTTCTTTTCACCCATTCTGCTTTTCAGAGAATCATCTGCACACCACAAAACGTTACAGGAGGACACTGCTAAATTTGAGCTTCTATCTTTTTTAAAAAAACAAAACAACTTCTGTCCATGTTCCTTAAAATAAACTTAACTCAACATGAGAAATGAGTCACCCTTCTGAAACGAAAAAGAAACATTTTCAATTTGTAAAAACTATCGCTCCCCAACCACACACTTTAAAATCATCTTTCTGATGTTTCTTGCGCTATGATGCTCTCACATCTGTGATGTTAAACAAACTGTTCGAGATTTGGTCAACTCACTACTTCAGTGACAAATATGCCGAAAAAATGATGGAGAGGGAGAAAAAAAAAAAAGACAGGAAGAGGGGAGTATTTTCCTACTGCTGTATAAAGAGTTGCTGTGTGACGAGGGCAAGATGAGAAATACATGAGCGGTGAAGGGATTTTTGTTTTTTTTTTCCACAGCAACCTGCTCCTGTGAGTTTACGTCTCAACATAAAAAAACAACACATGCTTTCCTATCGCGTATCTGTTTTCATTCAGCGTGATAATAGAGCTGATAGTAGAAGTGCCACGGAGTCCTGCCTCTTGTCACTTCGTCTACATGGAGGAGTACACGTACAAGAGAACACACAGAGAGAAACAAGTTAGCTGGAGAGCCACAAATCAGCTGTATTCACAAAGCGACAGAGTGAAGAGACATGCGCTCCACAGTAGCTGCCTCATTAGGCCACACTGAGGCACCAATGGGACGCCAATGGCTCAGCGTGGCTGTCACACACACTTCTAGCAACACAGATGGCTCACAAGCACATGGAGCAGCACTTAGTGACACCGCATCATGCCAAGAGTCTAACTGCGACTTCACATTTTCTATGAATAGATCAGCTTTCACGGCTGGTCAGTTCTATGTCTGTGTGTATAAGTGTGTTTTTCCAGCATCCAACCCCTGCCTCACCTTAAACTGTCTATGTGTCAAAGTGATGGGATCCAGCTCCCCATCTCCGTATTCAAACACCTCCTCTTCCTCCTCCAGCACCCTGTCCAAGTAGCACAGCACCTCCACCTCTTCCTCCTCCATGGTTTCTTCTGTTTATTCCCGTGTTTTACCACCTTCTCTCCCCTTTCTTCTTCCAATTCCCTTGTTTAGGGCCTGCCTGGACACAGCAGGGTTTTCCTCTCGGCTCAAGTCGTCTGGACACCGAGAGTGAGAAAGGAGAGGACCCCGCCTACACAACTCCACCCCCTTCCTCTTCAGGGCTTCCTGGTGTTTGCGTGTGTATGTGTCGTGCATGTGTGTGCGAGCCGCTGTTCCACCTCGGTCGATGAGGTCTGCCCTCCCTCCACATCCGCCCCTCCCCTCACAATAAACCCTGTCCAGCCACTTCCTTGATGGCTACACAGACCGTTTCTTTCTGTGTGACGCTGGGAGAATCTGCCTTCTTCATTTTCTTTACTTCTTTCTTCTGTTCTCATTACTAAAAACCCACTTCCTCATCACAAACCTATACGTTCTCCCTCACCAGTCTGTGCTATCGGGTGGTTTTCTCTTTTTTTCCTTCTCTGGCCATTGTATCTGTATTGATCTGCTGAGAGCCAGGGATGTTGAGCTGGGACCAGCTAATGTACGGCTGATTCTAATTACAGTTCACATAGTTCAGCAGTTTTATCCGCGCAGCGTAGTAGGCAGTGTTTTTAAAGATGACGTGCACCAGGACAAGCGGGAAAATCAATGACCTCAGTTATAAAGATATGAAAATGAAACTATGAATGAGGTACAAGCTATAACAATTCAACTTGTGTGTGAGTGCATTTGTGAAAGAATCCCATTCACTAACAAGAGCATCTACAGTATAAGGTGCCACTTCACAGAATGCTACAAAAACCACAGCTTTGCAGACCTCCTTCTTACCTTGATTTCATCTAAAATTCCCTGGCTGACCAGCTCAAGACATATACATGTGTGCTTTTGTGGGATATTTTACTGGGTGTCCTTTACATCAGCGTACATAAGTGAATCACTTTCCTTTTGGGGATTAATAAAGTGTTGCTGAATCAGATCAAGTGATGAAGAAAAACATACGTCAACCTTATTTGACACTGGCAGGACTGTAAAGGGTGGCGTGTATTCAAGCCACAAGTATGTGTAGTCAGCACAACTATCAGCCATTAATCTGGGTGGATGGGCTCATTAAAGTAGAGAAGGAAACAGGAAAGAAAACAACCCCAGAATTCAAGAAAGACAAGAGAACAAACAGAAAAAGAAGCCAGTCAAGAAAAAAGAAAAGCTGTTATTTCTCTTCCAGCATAATGAGACACATAGTAGTTATGATCTAAAAGCTTTCAGTTTACACTAAATAATATTAAAGTTAGTGTTTAGCTCATATGGTTATAAATTACAATGAATACAAAGATCTTTGCATGGAAGTTGCAGGATTTGTAGCTTCATGCTGGCAAGAAGAAAGGTCCCCAGCACCGTTTAACATGAATGTGAGAAGAGAGTGTTTGAGAGGCTGCAGTGTCAGATGTAGAAATCTCAACAAACAGTCTCTCAAACCATTGACTCAGTCCAAATTTGGAATTTTTCTTTTTTTTTTTCCCACCCAGAAACTGAAGACTCCCTTGCACTCCATGCATCTGACACAGCTGTCCTGCAGTTCTTCTCTGTTCCTCACGCCTTTAGCAGCTGGACCTGTGTCCGTTCTACTTAACTGGTCTTACATTTCTAGTGGTTTTTCACAAGTAATAAAATGTTTGTGTTCTTACTCCTACTCGCCACAAGATGGAGGCACATCTGCATGCACACGAGCTGACCATAGTCTGGAGTAGCTCACTGGGAATACATCTGAATAATAATCTTAATAATTAATGAAATGCCCGTATTAAAACAGATCAATGATCAAGGCCGGAGCGTATTTACAGTACAATAATTACAGAGTAACGACACTAGAACAAATGTGAGAAACCAGAGTTAAGGAATGAGACAGCAGGCAGTTTCAAAGTCTAAATAGAACAAGTATGTGGTCATATTAAGTCTGAGAATCAGAGTGGAAAAAAGAGTAAATTAGCTAAATGAAAATACCACTTGATGGGAGAACAATAATTTCTGTGAAGGGCGCGTAAAAGTATCACAACTGACGTAACTCTAAAGATGAAAACAGTTCTCAGATGTACTTTGTGTACATGCAGACTGTTTAATTGCTTGTGGCATAAAAGACCATCTGGTTCAGTGATCATTTCCTGCTGATGTCAATGTGCCACCTGCAGTGTGCTGCAGGCAATCCAGCTATTGGGGCTAAACGCTATCGATTACAGGTGGTCAAGATCCGGCAGCTAGAAGACAAATGTTCCATGGATCCTGCATGAAAATTATGCAGGCGAAGATCTGGCTGCTGACCACAAGAAGGAAACGTGGGCTCATGCCCTCTCAGCTTTTACTGATTTGTATATGAGAGTGTGCTGCTGATCTCTAACATACCATGCTTGTATCTATTTTATTTTAATCATTTAGTCAGCGATGCAGGAGTTGGTTCAAATTATCGTAATATGAGATACCAGCCAAAGGAGTTCTTGGAAGATATGGTTTTACATTAAGTCACTTATGCACATAATCTCTATGAGTCAGTAACTTTCTACTCTAATCTAAATCTCCACTGTTGTGTGTTGTCCCAACTCTGCAGGAAAACACTTTGTAATTTAAATAAACAAAACAAAACAAGAAAAACTCGCTTTGACTCCTGAATTCCAACTGTGGATTCTGTCCCACATTATTTACTGTCGAGCTCATCTCTTTAAAGGCCAGTACGGATTAAACAAGAAGAAGAATTATGGAAACCAGTCATTCTTTTATACTACAATTGTTCATGTTATCATTGTATAAGGTTGGTTTGAACGCTGCGAAGCTGTTCTTTAAAGCAGTGGTGAGATAAGTAGCAAGCGAGCAGCTAACAACTACCCTCTGCTCCCTCCTGCTGTTCAGGGAGAAAACGAACTACACGCCACTAGAAACCACTCTAAAAAGTACATAAAGCAATAAATCTAAAAACTATAGATAAATAGTACACTTCCATCTCATGTCTGATTCATCCATCTGATTCAAAGTATACCAAGTGTTCTGAATCAGATTTTCTTTTAATTATTTAATTACTACAAAGTGTAAAAATTCACATAAGCTAATGTAGGGGATAACATTTGATTTCTGAATTTTCATAGAAATGTTATATCCAGAAGATAATCTAATCCTTTCTGTTATATATAGTTGCTTTTTTTCATAAAAATGTTAATCAATCATCTAACCATTTGAAATGATTCTGAAAACAAATCTTTAAATGAGAGACGGGGCACATACATCTTGGTTTAATGGCATCAGACTGTATTTCAGCACAGTTCTTAGGTGTTATAACTGACCCAAAATTTTATATTTGACAACAAACGGGGGAAAAAAGGGATGCTGTAGGGATATACAGTTGTGTTCAAAATAATAGCAGTGTGTTTGGAAAGAAATAAAAAGTGGGTAAAGCTCAAAATCCTTATAATAGCTTTTATTTCCAAACATGGAAACGCATTGGGAATGCTGCATATTCTATTCCAAATCAAGCCATGAAGGAAAATTTATCAAATTTACTTTTACTTTCCAAAATGTGGAGAAAAAAAAAAAAAAAATTGGGCTGTTTGAAAAATAGCAGAGTGGAGTTCAGTTAGTGAGGTCATTCATTCTGAAAACAAATGTTGTACATGCTGGTTATCTTGCATTTCTATTTCTCTTATTTTACATGCTTAACTAAAATAATCTGAAATGCTTTGAAATGGCAACCAAAATCAGAAAAAGGTGGAAGCAACGTTTTGTGGACTGATGAAAGCAGGATTGTTCATGCTGGTTCTGGAGGTCGCAGATAGTCAACTCCTGGAAACTGAAATCAAGCAGTGATGCAGGAATAGATGACATCACCGCAAATCAATATGACGACCTATTGAACAAGTTAACTCGATTACGATTATTGAGTGATTATTTAATTATCAGTGAAGCATGGTGGCGCACGCACCATGATATGGGGATGTTTCTCACGCTATGGTGTCAGGCTCATTTATCACATGTTGCCTTATGCTGAAAAGGAAATGCTCTTGAAATGTGTTTGAACAGGACAATGACCCTGAACACACCAGTAAGCAGCAGCACCTTGGTTCCAGACCAACAAAATTAGAATCATGGAGCGGACAGCCCAACCCACTGGACCTTGATCCAATAGAAAAATTGTGGGGCGACATCAAAAATGCTGTTTCTGAGGGAAAAACAAAGAAATGTCGAAGAACTGTGGAATGCAGTCCATTCATCCTGGGTCTGGAATACCACGAACACAGATGTGACGGTGTTACACAGCTAGTTTTAGTTTAGTAATTAGTCCAGTAATTCACAGGAAAGATAAATCTATAAGTATTTCTAAGTTTGTACAGTAAATGTTTGAGTTTGGAAAGAAAAAAAAAAAATACTGACCGTTATTTCCTTGAACAGCCTCATAGTCCTTTTTTTCACTTTCTGTTAAGTAATAACACATTTGATCAATTCTTCATGTTTTAAACTGGAATAGAAAGTACAGTTTTCCCACTGCATTTGTGTGTTTGGGAGTAAAAGCTGTCATAAGGGTTTAGTTGAGCTTGACTCGACTATTATTTTGAAAACAACAGCATATGTTTTGAATAAAATATGGAAATGGTCTTGTGAAATAGCAAACACGGGACATTCCAAAAGCATTTGCTGAAATTCTAGACTAAAACAGACAGTAAGTTTATATTGCGCCCATCATACTGGTGATTTATGTTCTTGTCCTGTTTGTTGTGCCATCTGTCGAATTATTTCACTGCTGTGTAACATGAACTGCAGTCTCACAGTTGAAATGAGGACCAATATGTATCTTTTTGTGTTCTTACCCCAGGCAGCAGGCCCTCTGCTGGTGTGGGGGAGACTGTTCCTCCATCAGGGCCCTGCGGCGCGCACAGCTGGGGTGACATGGTGGGCGATTCGTCTATATAGGGCAGTGTCTCCGAGCCGTCCTGGGACTTGCCATCCTCCGCTCCGTCCCCCTCGTAGCCATCTGTGTTATAGTTAAAGTCTGGGGTGCAGGGAGAGAGACACAGACGGGTCAGGGCAGACAGCAGGGAGGAGGGAGAAATGAGAAGGGGGCATGACAGAAAGGAGAAAAAGATGATGGTTAGCCATGGAGTGCAAGGAAATAGGTGATTTACAGCTGCTAAAATCAAACCCATTATTTAATTTGTGCCATTATCAGCCACCAAAATCTCACGCTGAACTATTTATTTTTTCTATCTAAACATTTATATGAAATAAGTCAGTATGACGGAAAAAAAACATGTACAAGCCTAATTTATTCTGTTGCAGTGAGATAAGGTGTATGAAAGGGTTTGATTAGGTTGAAGTGGTGCAAAAAGCAAATTAAATTTCACACTAATCAATGCCTGTGTTGAAGAAGCTTCAAAAGCAGGACATTTTATTTGTAACTCATCTAATTCAACTTAATTTTCAGCTTTGTGGAATCACAGTGTTGAGACAGTTAGAGTGTCAGAATTCAGGTCAAAATTCATCTCCTGTAAACAAAGCAGGCGTTCAGGCACGAGCAGCACTGACAGCTCCAGTGGAAAGGAACAACGTGGAAAATGAAACGACTCCCGTCGTGCCCTCAAGCAAACGCTGGCAAAGAAAACTGAGGAATCACAGAAAGACAGAAAGTTCTCCAAACAACGGTAAAGTTAGCTGGTTAGTTTTTAGAACGTGCAGCAAGAGCTGAATACGATTTGTCTTTAGCAATATTCTACAAAGACTGAGTTAGTTGTATAAAATTAAAGTTGCAGCAGAATACAATTAGTTGTAAGCTATATCTTCTTACTGTTGTAAGAAATAGCATTTTAAAAAAAAAAAAAAATCTGAATAGCGTGCATTACAGTTTTTAGATTTTCAAGCCAATTATGTTAAAATGGAGACAGAATCTTGCTTTTGTCTTCAATAAAACAAAATACGATTTCCAAAAATAGGTTACAAAAATACGCATATAAAGCTCCACAAATTGCGCCACAATTTTTGAGAAAAGTCGCCACAAAAATGAAGCATTTTTGATTCCAAAAATCACAAAAAAAAAATCTGAGATCCTGGAGGGACTGGTTGATGTGTGTGTATGATTTTTTTAAGCAAATGTTCTGAGAAGGGCAGAAGTGTTTTCATAAAGAATATCAGACAGCTCTAACAAGACATTGTTGAGAAATAATTGGGAAAATAAAAGTGGGGATCAATCCCCACTGGGACAGTTCTCATCATCAAACTATTAGCATGTTGCTGTGTGCCTAGACTGCAGTCTGTCATCTAGTGACACGCACCATATCCCACAGACACTGGACCACCCACCCCTCAATCAAGCAAAGAAAAGAATAACCCAACCCCATCTGTTAGTGGCATGCTAATATGTCTGGACCATGAAGAATTGCCGTATGTTTTATTTGTAACCGTCACTCAAATTTGCTGACAAAGTATATGTGGAAAATTCAGATTATCCTGAACTGCTGCAAGATGAGAAAGAGCATGATGCATCGCGGTGAAGAGTGGGTTAAATCACCGAAGACAGACCAATTCTAACTGTGCTGCGATCACATCAGAGAAAATATGTCCTCAGATGGACAACTGTTCATTTATTTGTTGTCCTCCCTCTCAGTTTTTTTCTCCATCTGTTCACTCTGTGGCTTCATCGGAAGACAGCCTCAATTGTTATAATTTGAGTGCTTGTGAGGATGAGAGAAAATTAGAGAACTCTTCACATCGCCCAAGGTATTCACCTCATGTTGAAGTGCTCGAAAAAAAAGCTTGGATATCCTTCTAGCTCATAAGTATTGCTCTGAACCTTGACTCTCAGTTGGAAAGAGCAGAAAGCATTACAGCATTTGGTACGCTGAACAAGACACTTTTGTCAAGATGAGTACAATGTTTGCTCCCATGTTTTACCAAAGAAGCATCCATTGATTCCTCTATTTACAGGAACATGAAGAGGCTCCAAAAGCTGTTCAGAAATCTATTTATATGCTGAACAGAGCCAGTCAAAGCATTTCCCTATTTTGTATAAGCTGTGAATGCGACGGACGCTAAACTGTTAACGTGCGTTATTAGGGTCATAGTGCATGTATGAATCACTTCAACAGCAATTAGCATTTGAGTGGTCACTATTCCAGCCCATTATCACTGATTAGCCATATTAATGCAGCTCTACATAACTGTGACACTCTTCTTCACTTGGCTAACTTGTTGCAAATTCACAAAATCACATTAAGACCCAAACAGCTGCATGACAGGAGTGAAGGCGGCAGAAAAACTCACATGCAGTTGTTGTGATATTCAGTACTAAAAACTCCTGCACTGGAGGTTCAAATTTGTTTTGAGGGATAAATTCATAATTTTCAATCAAGTCTGAAATGAATGTCTTGATGAATAGCTCATAGCTTACTAGTACAACACATCTGTACAAACTATTTTTGTCCCTTAAAGATAGCTACAACAAGAAGTCAGGACATGTTTTTTTTTTTTTTTTACATGATATTCTCTGTATTTATTACGTTATTTATACTGTCCCACCGTTTTCTGCTGTCCGGTTTCACAATTATGTGAGTTTTGAAAGAATTGACACTGAAGTTCATCATGTATGGTGACACTTACTTTACTGTGTTCCTCGGGAAGAATTCGGTTCAGTGTGTTCATTTGTTTATTAATGTGGAATTTGACAAAGCTTCCTTTTTGCAGCAAAACACATTTTGCTTTCAAAAAAATTGGCAAGACTGTCAAAAAGCAGAGAAACCTCACGTTTCAGTGGCGCTGTCACTGTGCCACCACTGAGGGACAGTGATAACTTGAACAGCTCCTCTGAGTACACAAATGCAGTTTGAAGCTGTGTCTATGAATCATAGAACCTGCATTGATAATTATTATGTGACTGCAGTTACATAAATAGATAATATAATGTCTCTTTAGTGAAGGTTTTGGAAAAACATCTGATGCAGCACTGATGTTCTACACCAGATGTTTTTTGGGGAGATGCTCTGATTTCAGTGTCAAATAAAACATCAGGTGATCGCATAGACATTTTGCTACATTGATGGAACCTTATCACAATCCTTGCACGCATGTTTATCTGCACGCAGCGACACCCTAATATGCATACGGGCTCAGTCAGTTCATGTATTTGACAACTCCTGTCTGTCACAGACATAAAAACAAATAAAAATCAATGTTTTACTGTCAGTCTTTGGAGAAAGAATTTATCAGGGGACAGGATTTGTCCCTAGCCTGTACAGTAAGGCATTTCACAGGATTAAAATGGAGACAAGGTTACAATGACAGGTGACAGAAAAGGATAGATGATTTCAGATAAGAACTGACCCACAGAGGAAGAAGAGCCTGTTGGGAAAATCAATACAACCTTGGTCTGACACCACACTACAATGTAAAAAAAAACCCAACATATAGCTCCATTAGACTGTCAAATTGATCCACAGGCACACACGTACCTGACTCAAGATTGCTGGAGAAGAGAGAACGAATAGAACACACAGTCTCGAAGAAAAAAGCCATAAGTCTGCTGATTGGTGAAAAGGTGTTGTGTTGTCTGACCAAAACAATTTTCATCGACTGTTATCCATGTCGCAGTCTGGCCACAACTATAACTAATGGCGTCAAATCAAACTCACTAACACAAACCAAGAGGCAAATGCATCTGTAGCTGGCCACTGTAGGGGGGATATGGAAGTGTGAGAGCCAATCAGGAGCTGTAGTGAGCTCGACACTTCCTCCTGTTTTACAACTTTCAGAGACAGCAGCGCTCATTCAACCGAAGGCAGCTACTCACTGTGGAGGAGGAAGCAACGAATATAAACAAAGCAGTTTCCGAATCGAAGTTTTGAAAATTACTGACGGCAGATGATGAGATGCTACACTGAAACCATCTGCAGATAAGAAATCTTATGGTGAAATTATTCGCTTTCTTGTTTTGATGCAAACTTAAATGCTTTTTTTCACTTTGTGGGATTCAGTTGTTTCTTGAATCTAAAACAATGTATTCCTTCATTTCTTATCAAACAGGGAACTAGGTGTAAAACACAAGCACCAACTCATTTGTTAATCAAAACTGCACAGTGACAAGAAAATTAAATATCGTTATAACGACGCTGCAAAAAACCTGTTCAGACATTATGTGCTACATGAAGTTCTGAAGAAAGTTTCCACTGGATCTAATTTTGATCATACAGATATATACAGACACTCACGAGCAGGAGAAAACTGCACTTTAAATGCATTATTAGAGATGTTCAAAAGTTATATAACTGTTCAAGATGTGAGCCAAATGTCAAAGGAATTACAGAAGGGAGGGCTGATTTTTGATTCTGATGTACTCAGCTTCAAAAATATATTTTAACATATATTTTATCATGATGGAAAACTGATTTGTTCACATCAATAAACCTTATGGCCACTTAACTACATTAGAAACAAACCTGACTCAGAAATGAAAAATACACTGACATAATAAGTATTTAGAATTTTCCTAGTACCATTTTGAATAGACTCTGTGTCTTGCATGTGTGTTGTTGTTGTTCACAGGCTGTACTGTGTGTTGACAGCGCGAGATCAGTGATGACCTTTTAACAAGGAATGACTTGTATTAGAAAACCCTCTAAACCTGACAAAAATACAGACAGCACACTGATCAAAAACGCAACACTTGCCTCACATGCAGGAAAAATACTTAAGCTACCATTGCAAAAGAAAAATATACACAACTTCAGCAGTTGTTTGGGTTTTTGTTTTGTTTTTTTGTTTTGTGCCAATAAATTCAACGCAATGGAAGAACTGGATAAAACTGGCAGCAAAGTGAACGCCAAGATTCCAAAAATGTTGGTGATTCATATCAAAGAATAGAGAAAAAAAATTTACTGGCAGTTTACTTTTTTTAACAAATTAAGTCTAGTATTCCTAAATCCCAGTTTGCATTTGTCAATATGTTCATAAAACCTCTTAAAAGGTTTTTTTTTGTTTTTTTTTACTTGATGCATTTAGTTTTCAAAAAGAGACAGAGTACAAAAATAATCTGGAAAAGAAAAGAAAAGAAAAGAAGAAAATCACAAAATGTTGTAGATAATGTACCTTTATACATTGGTAAATGAAAATATTAAAGATTCTTACCCCAAAAACAATCTGCAATGAACTGGTCGTAATTTGATGTGGTCAGTAAGTGCGCCTCTTTGCAAAATTTGTATTACAAATTTGTCTTTTCTTTTTTTTTTTTTTTTTTGTACAACCCATTTACAGTAAAGCCAATGAAGTACTTTAAAATTGAGTAATTGAGTAGAGAAAAAGAAGATGAAACTGGGTATTTCTACTCTGAGCCATTACTGTGACGTACCAGTAGCCTGCAGACCCGAGATGAGCTATTTTATGTGACAGGGTTTCAAAATATCAGGATTTGAGTTGGTGGTCTCTAAGGACATCCACAAACAAAAAATATTATCAATCAAAGAAAAACATTTCAATTTTTCAGTGTATTCTTAAAAGAGAAACTGATTTCTATTCATGGAAATCAAACGTGCATAGCAAAAACAAAAGTGAAGCTGAGAAATCAGTTACCAGCCAAGCCCATTCCTCACCCTGACTACTCTGTAAAAAAAAACACAACTGCAAGGTTAGGCCATAATTGGGGTCAGGCTCTACATTAAAGAGGTCAGGGGTTAAGAGCCGTGCAGCAGGTTGGTATGTATGCCACACTAAAAACCAACTGGAAAAGTACTGCTAATCAATACACAAGGTCCTTGTGATAGCCACTGATGGCTGCAAAACAGAAAAACAATGAGTGATGTAAGTCAGGAGCATCTCCAGAGAATCAATGCTGTCGTCTGTGTTGTAATAAAAATAGATCATGTCTGGCAGATATAAGTTCAATTTTGCAGAATAAACCAGTTAAAACTGGCACCTTAAACCTCGCCGCCCACTCAGAGTGTTGGGGGTTTAATGAGCTCTGCCCATTGTCAGCTCGCATTATTCTTGTTGCTAACCTCTCATGACAGACATCCACCTGTCACTCTAAATAACCCCCGTCACTCTCCATGTCCACACGACCAGGTTGATGCAAATGCTTCCTGCTTGCCAATAAACTGTTAACAGTGGTAAAGGGGAGGTGTTTTTATTTCTTGACAGAACTGTGCTATTTATACAAGGGGACAAGTGAAACTTTGAAAACTGGATAGTCGTGATTATGACCCAGCTGCTCTCAGCTCCAATTTCTTTAGCATACAACTAACAACAAACCTCTGCAGGGTGAACATGTTTCACCATTTTCTACCTGGTGCCATGAATGTGGCTCAAGTGATGGCTGTCACGATCTGGGTTGTGTTGGTTGGCGTCAGTCCTGTCTTCCTGTGTCTCTGTTCCTTTAGGCTGCTGTTAACGGTACTTCCTGTTTTACTTTGACGGTCTGTCTTTGTCCAGTTTTGCTCTGTTTGACTTCCCTGTTCTCATATGATCTGCTTCTCTGATCTGCTTCACCCCAAGACAGGATGGACCAGGAAGCACACAGGAAAAGACAAGACCATACAGACAGGGGCTGAAGAGACACAGGTGAAACAGATCAGGGCAGATGAGATCAGCAAAGTCCAACAGAACACAACTAGACAAGGAAATACCTTAAAAATAAAACAAAGTAAACAGAAACCTAAAGGGGCAGATGTGTGATGGGACTGTGTAAGAGGTACCCTCTATAATTTTATTTAGTTTTTTGCTCTAGACACGCAATTTCTCTTTGAACATGGGCTTTAGGAGTGTACATTTGAGCATGACTTTATAGAGCTGCTGAGGCTTACATCTGAGTAAAATGGGCCGTTCCAGATATTGTCAAGAAGAATACGAAAAACATCTGTATAGAAAGATGTGGAAGAAAATGGAAAACTACCATTCAAATGGATGGAAGAATAGTCAAAATGGCAAAGACTCAGCAAGGTTTGCCACAGATCATAAAAGGACTGCTTGGTGGTGCCCAGACATGAAAACACACACACACACACAT
>JBAMYA010000006.1:10644461-10657814 GCA_037176975.1 Arrhamphus sclerolepis | reverse complement strand
AGGTTAGATTTTTCAGATTCAGCATCTTCAGTGGCAGCTTTTAATTTCTTTTTTTTCTTCTTTTTTGTCCTGAAGACCACCGCTTCATCAGTTTGAAACCGGCCCACGTCGGCTGCGGTTTCCCATCCTTCCACAGGGCTCATCTGCACGCTTTCGCTCCTCTTATGCTTTTTTTCCTTGAGCCAGGCTTCAGACACAGCCCCTGGACTCGTTTTATCGCGTTCCTCAAAATCTTTCTCTGTTTCCGCACCCTCCTCTGCAGCTGACCTCTTCCTCTTCTTTTTTTTCTTTAACCCATATTTAGATCGATTCAGACTTTCAGTGATGTCGGGTGACTCTCTTACTAAATGGCCGGTGCTGATGTCAGGCTTTTCAGCTCCGCGGTCATGAGGAGTCTGATTTCCTCCATGTGTCTGACCAGCTTCTTCCTCTCCATCAGCAACAAGGAAGGAAGGGGTCCTCTCTCTTTCCTTTTTCCCTTCAGATGCCAAATAATCACTTTGTGCAATGGAGTCTTCTGATTTTTCTCTCATTTTCTTCTTCTTCTTCCTCTTTTTGCTCACCAGATCACAGTCTTGCTCCTCGAGGATCTCAGTTATTTTCTGTGTATTACCAACATCTTCATCTTCCTCGGGAGCACCTGAGAAGTCTGTCACAGTTATGACATCACTAGATCGGTCCACCTCTACACGAGCATCTTCTTCGAATTGAATGCCATTATTAGAAGCTGAGAGTTTCCGTTTCTTTTTGAGCTTTTTTCTTTTAACGATGCTAAATTCTGAGCATTCCTGAGCATTTTCTTCTGAGTGTTCTATTGTTGTCTCAGGGACATCTGAAGTTTTGTCCAGTGCTTTTTTATTTTCTCTTTCCTTCTGCATCTCACCACGGTCACTCTGACCCACATGGTCATTGACATCTTTTTTCTTCTTCTTTTTCTTTCGTTTTGAGTCAGAAATGCTCGGCTCCTTGACGACTTGCGACAGATGTGAAGCCTCGTCTGCTGCAGCTGCCTCGCTCGCCTCCGCTTCCTCTCTACTTTGGCCATTTCCTCCTAAAACACTCTCATAATTACCTTTGCCCTTTTCCTTCTTCTTCCTCTGCTTCACCCGTGCCTCACTGCACAGGTTAGCATTTTCAGCATCACCTTTGGGGAGATTTTGACTTCCAGGCTCCAACGCTGCATCAGCGTGAGGCTCAGTCACAGCTGCCTCAGTGACCTTTCGCACGCGTTTCTCTGGACTTGGCCCACAAACTGGAGCGTCACTGTTGTTACCCAGCTGCTCTGCATTTTCTTTTTGGCGAAAAACAGTATTTTCTCTTCCTAATTCAAGACATATCTGAGTCTTTGGAGTTTCCGTTTGAACCCGGCCGTCTCCATCATCAGAGCTGTTCGCGTCAGAAAGCAGCGTGATCCTCTCCAGCGGTGCCCACGCTGGTACTTTGCAAATCGTGCTCAGTTGTCTTCCTTCTGACACACATCCAGCATTACCTGGTGTGCTTTTCTGTTGTCTTACTTCACTCTCCTTTGGACTGTACCAAGGCTGTGATCTCTTGGGTTTTAACGACACCACGAGCTGTTTCTTTCTCTGTCAGGGGACACATTTTAGAGTCACAGTCAGTCTCATAAAGCGCTTCAGCATGCGATTCATCCTTGGCGTTAACAGTCTTCTTACCACCACTTTGAAGTCTCTGTCCTCGAAGCTGTCTTCTTTTCCTTCTTCTTCTCTACAACAGAATTGAGACCAAGAAAATGTTATTTTTCAGTCTCCTTACAGGTTAGGACCAGCTTGTTATCGCTACTAAAATCACTTTATAGGTGACGCGTACGGACAAATCGGACAGCATCAGTCAAATGTTTGGACACACCTTTGAAAATTCAAGGGATTTTTCTTTACTTTTGACTGTATTTTACATTGTAGAACAAAACAAAAGACATCAAAACTGGTAATTCCATGGCCCTGATATATTAAACTGTGTAGTTTTATGACTAAATCAGTGTAAATGCACAAGTGCAGAAATGTGCAAACACATTATTTTCTCCTTTATAAATCTCAGTCAGTCAAAGTTATTTATAGCACATGCAAAAAAAAAAAGAGTATATTCTAAAACTTTAACAAAAACAGGGACATTTGTGTGTTCTAATTCTGCTTCTTTTTGTTTTTGTTGCCATTTCTCTCACCATGTCAGACTTAAATAATCTAAACGTGTGTTCAGTTCAGTGGTTGCTGTAATATTTTTCTCTGTATCGAAGCAGTGGCATGAATGACAGTAGCATCGTCAACGTGGACAAATACGCTGTTGTGCTGAGAACATCACAACATCTTGAAAATAATACTTGTCATAAGGAGACTTGAACAACGTTTTGACTTGTAAGTGAAATAACGGAGGTGTACGGTTTAAAGCCTTCACACTCTCTCACCACACACATTCACTTTGAAACAATTTTCTCTTGTGAAATGGGACTGGTACCCCTGCCAGTCCCATTTCTGGGACGGCTCTTTTCAGCGGTTTACAGATTCACCAAACCAGTTGCAGTGGAGCATGGTTGGGTTTTATGGGATGACTCGTACAGGAATCTCTCCAGGTGTCACCTTTGAAAACAACCATGACATCTGAGATGCAATACCAGCTTGGATTAACAAGTCTGGTTGTTTCTCTTCCTACGTCACATCATCTGTTTCTCTGATTGGTTTTATGCCGATCCAACGGTGTCCAGAGACGGTTTCCTCTGCATCTATTGTGTCCTGGAAATCAAAGTTGGAACTAAACTAATTCTTTGCATCAAAGAGGAAAAGAATGAAGATGGCAAACCAGATTATGCTTCCACTAGTTGCATGTGCATTTTTTTGTGTTTTCATACTGGTTATGAGAGGTTTGTTGGACCATCCAATTTCTTACAGGCTCCACCCACCACTAGAAAGCATTGCTGTAGGCTGATAGGGTGTTGACTCTTGTGGAAAAGAAACTTTCCTTTTCTGGTGTAATCATTCAGCCAGTTATCTTCACAGTATTTGACGGTTTTTGTTTTTGCCAATACATTATTAAAATACACTACCCAGTAATATTCAAAGGTTCTTTAGCTAAAGAGAGGGTGGGTCCAACCTGAGGGGATGATGCGGTAACTTTCAAGTCCAAGCAGCAAAACAAAAAAATAAAAGAAAGAGATGTTTTTGTGTGTCTGTGTGTGGTGTTAAATTGTGGAATGGTTTAGGGGGAAAACTGAAGCAATGTTCTAACATTCAGCAATTTAAGTCAATATACAAAGGGATGGTACTGTCACAATACCGGATAGAGTGAAAATATTATGGGATGGTAGTCATAATAAAGTTAATATTGCTTTGGCCATTATTATCATGATAATTATTATTATTATTATTATTGATGAAGATGGTGACAATAGAGACAATGATGACGGTGCGTAATATTTGTATTATTAGAATGTACGGATTAATATAATGGTTACTGAATTATAACTGCTATCTTAACTATATTATAATAATTTGAATATATATGACAGAAGCTTAATTGTAAATAGTAGCAACCAGGTAGTTCATATATGGAAATGAACTGGAGGTGGGAATAAAGAAGTTTTACTTCTTCCCACTCCCTTTCAAACAAACATTTGTATATCGTGTACATGTATATAGTACTCATATGAATGTTAAATTTAACTATTTGTTGAACTGTCTTTTGAACTTTTCTCATTTAATACTGTGCTATTGGTCTGGGACATCCAGGCCCAGGTCTTTGGTCTTTAGGACACACACCTGGTTCTATCACAGGAGCTACAAAGAGAGACAATCTCTCCTAATAAAGGTAACAAGAAGTATACATTCTGTATGTAGTAACAACTAAGGCGCTAATTTGCTTTTAGGAGACCAAATAGCTTTCGTCATAACTTTCTGGAGTCTCTTAGTTGTCTCTGCCATGATGTCAACAGTAGCTCAGTGAGTTTAGGGATGGGAGACTGCTAGAGCTTGATGACACTTACTAAAAGTGATCTAATATTCTTTCAAATTAAATGGCAAATGAGGCATAACATGGGAGTAAAAAAATAATTTGTGTGGCTTTAAATAATGTCCATAGTTAGAAACACATGAGCTTTATAAAATAAAAAAAAAGAACATTAGAGATTAGCCTGCATTTTCTGACTACTAATGGATTCAGGCTTGCTGCACATGATAACACGCAGCCTTAATTTTTAATGTTTTTCACAAACTTACTCTGATATTGGGGATATGCACTCTCCATCCATGTCCACTGTTGGTAAAAATGACATTTGACTTTCTAATTTTCCATAGCTCTTCCACGTCTCTTGAACACAGTTGAAAAAGCCTCCCATTGCATAATTCTGCAAAGACATTTGCACAATTTCTTAATTATACACAACAACAAAGAGAAAGGTGAAAAAGTATTAAGGTTTATAGAATCTTACATGCAGTTTTTTGTTCTGTATGGAAGGTAACACTGTGCTACCCTGCTTCCTTGTCTTGCTGAGGAAAGAGAACCTGTACGTAGGTAGTTTGTATGTCTTTCTCTTCCACTTCTTTTTGACCAACTTGGGATCTTCATCAGAAACAGATGATGATGATGATGTTTGATCCTCATTGAATTCTGGGTTTCCATGAGACCTGAAGTCTGACATAAACTCCGGGGCCCTCTTTCTCCTTGTTCGTACAGGCTCAGGTACACACCTCTGAGTTAAGAACAGACTATCCCCCGAATCACTGAACAGAAACAAAACAACACATTTAGGAGGTCAGACTGGAGCAGATGTTTCAGCACATCTGAAGGACATCCATTCCTCACCTGTCTGCTTCACCTGGGTCTTCAGGTCCATTCTGACCCGCGGGGGACGCAAGATACTCCGATATTTTCTGCACATGATGAGGTTCCCCCAAAAGAACCTCATTGATCACATCTGAATGAGACGGTGTTAAAGGACGAGCTTCTGACATTATTTTGGCACAAAGGTGGGAGAAAGAAACAGGTGGTGAGTAATTTTTCTACAAAGTGACACGGAAAAGGAATTAAAACCACTCGTTCTCATGCCGAATGATTGTAAATGAGCCGGTAGCGACATCAAAACAACAGCACAAACTGTGCATGTGCTACTGGATGAACCAGGAAGTATTTTAACGTCAACATCGTGTCATCATCCAAGACGAGAGAAAAAGCAAAACAGAACAAGAGCTGAACAAGTTCATTTCCGGTTTGATTGACGAGACTCTGAAATAAAGTTGAAAATTTTACCAAGAACTTGTAAAATACGCTAAACAAACTCATTTGAATTGTAGGTTTCATGTATATATTACAATGTACATATTATTTCTGGACAGACGTTTTTGTGTGTGAATTATTCTAACGAATATTCTATTAGTGCAGTTCTATTTATCCACTAGAAGGTAAACAAAAAATCAGAAAAGAGGCATGTTGAATGCTGTAAAATAAATAAAATTGTCAGTGTTAGCCATTATTTTTAATTTCCTATTAGCGAAAGAAAGTTTTGAAAGTGGAATTTAACGTGAAGAAACTTCTGTGGAGATGAACTATCTTGTCAACGTTTACTCTTTGGGGTTCAAGAAGCAATCAAGTGATAAAACTGATACTTAAGACAATTTGATTTTTTCCTTTATTTGTTTTTTTAATTAAGTTTATAATTTAAAGATTTTTTATTTTGTATGTGTTTGATTACTATTATTATACAACCCCAATTGCAATGAAGTTTGGACGTTGTGTAAAACGTTAATAAAAACAGAATGCAATGATTTGCAAATCCTTTTCAACCCATATTCAGTTGAATACACAACAAAGACAAGATATTTAATGTTAAAACTGTGACTAAACTACTACTCTAGTTTTTGCTGTACTTGGTAAAGCGAATGCTGACTCTTCTAATGTGACTTTTAAAAGTGACTGACTTTCCACTGCAAAAATATCATTCCACTTTATTGAAAACACCCAAGCTAAAGGCAACAAAGATAACATTTTCAAAAAGATTATACTTGTGTACATAACATGACTCTGTTATTTACCTTTATTGTCTTCGCTATTTTGTGTGTTTTTATATTTTAATTTGTTCTAGTTACAGTGTTAGTAATGTGAAATTAAACACCAAAGACATTTAGATTAAGTTCTAATATGGTAGTAGAATGGTTTTCATTAAAAATCCAAATCAAATAATTTGATTTATTTTGAATTTATGAAATAAATCGTTTAAATCACGTCTTTCGACCATGTCTAAATGTCTCCCTCTTCTGAACAGATCAGGTAACCATCAGGTGACCATTACCCATAATGCCACTGCCTCACATCGTAACAGGGATTTGGCTGCAGTGTTTTGAGTCTATTTTGGACAAAATGTCGATTTGATGTCACTGAGGCAGTAGTGAATAAAACATATATATTTAAGTCGTCGTGTGCTTATGTGTTGCATTTCATTTCCTGACCATCAGCTGTTAAACGCAGAGGTGAGGGAACTTCCCTCGGAGGGAATTCTCTTGTCAACTTTTAGTCTTTGTTTGGACTTCAACCGTAGAAGTGTTTTCAATCGGCTTTTCCTGCACAGCCAACAGTGTAAGCCCATTCACCACCTCAGCAGGAGTCATGGCAGACACCAGCAAAGCTGAGAAAGTTCAGCTGCACGCCCCGGGTTTAGAGGAACTGCGTGGAGGTAAAAGACGTCAGCTATGACATAAAAATAAAGTAGCACAGATATGTGTGAGATTGTAAATGCACGGGGACATTAGTACTTGTTGGTTGCAGTATTGCAGGCAGGACTGGAAACCAACTTTGCAGAAGTTAAAGTGAGTGTCGTGGAGTGTCCAGACCTCACCAAGGATCCCTTCCAGTTTCCTGTTAAGGGTAAGAGCCTGTACAATACAATTCATTGCATTTCCTTCAGTGTATTAATGTATGTCTAGTTACATAATTGCAAAATAACCATCCTTTGCTCATCAAAAATCACTAAAGTGTAAAATTTAAGATACGTGATGCATTATTGACAGATCTTAATTTGAATATCTTTTGTGTTGCTGCACTGCAGGTCTTTGTGGAAGTCCTCGAATAACTGATGTTGGGGGTGTACCATATCTGGTCCCTTTGGTTCAAAAGGACAAGGTGCTTTTTGCTTTTAATCTATTTATTTACATGGCAGTATTGTGTATTTTTTCATTGGTGACTATATCTATTATGCTTTCCTTCTTTCAGGAGTACAACATGAACGCAATATCAAAGGAGCTGGAGCTGCCAGGAGCTTTCATTTTGGGGGCAGCAGCTGCCCCCTCCAGAGTTACTGGAATGAACGCTGAGGTCATTTACCACTACTGAAGGGGCTGCTCTTAGCAAGCAGCACTTATTTACATATATTACAATATATCTTGTGTATGCAGTTGACGGTGGCCTGAACAGGAGAAAGATTGCAAGTTGCTAAAGATGAAATTTAATTTTCCTTTCACGACTCCTTTTTGAGTCATGATGATGTCAGAGGATCAGTTAAGTAAAGTGAAGTAATGGTTGTCATAAAGTTGAAGCGCAGCGATGTAATTCGCAAGTTGATGAAATTAACATTTTGGTCCACAGCTGATGCCTCTGGTTCTCACTGAGGTGGAAGGAAGGTCTGCAGTGAACAGCAGCTACTTCTCCTCCATCAATCCAGCCGATGGGCAGTGCCTACAAGAGAAATACAGCGACAAATTCTCCGACTGTAACTTTGGACTGCTGGGAAATCTTTATGCCTGTGAAGGGAAAACTGGAAAGGTTATGAGTCTTCTGATCTGACTTCATCTCCTGCTTGTAGAATTAATGACGTGGTGTGCACTGGTGCCCCTTTTAAATGTGCTTAGTCATTCCTGATTAACACATCTAGTTCCATATGAACTTAGAAACAATTACCTTGACCTCTTTCACTGAAGTTATTTAGTTTGAACTTCAGCCCAATCACACGAGTGCTCCCAACATTTGACAGAATAAACATTAACACAGACTCAGTGGCTGAACAAGCTGAGTCGTCCAAATTTGCTTTGCGGATTTCTGCAGGTCATTGAGGTACGGGCCAAGAAAAGAACAGGAAGCCACAGCCTGGTGACAGCCTTGAGGACGACTCTTGAAGCTCACTATCCTGATAAAAGCCTCGCTCTGGGAGGGACCTTCATCATCCAGAAAGGGAAGGCTAAAATCCACATTATGGTACTACTTTTTAATGTGACACAAAACATATTCTTAATAACTACTGACACATTACAGTACATGCACTGATTTCCATTCTTATTTTGGCTCATCAAAAGCCAAGAGAGTTCTCGGTTTGTCCCCTCAACACCAACGATGATGTCAACAACTGGCTCAAGCACTTTGAGGTCAGCGCTCCTCTCATCTGCCAGTCGGTGCTTGTATCCAGAGATCCAGTAAGTAAAGAAAATGCATCATGCCCCAATTAGATGCATGAAAATGGATCTGTTTGAAATTTTATCTCCTGGTGCAGTAATTTTGCAAAGCATACTGTCTCCATTGTCCACGTGGTTGTGTGTGTCCAGGGCTTGGATCTGCGCGTGGAGCACACCCACTGCTTCAGCCACCACGGAGAAGGGGGCCACTACTACATCGACACTACTCCTGACAGTGTGGAGTACCTGGGATACTTTCTGCCTGCAGAGTTCATCTATCGCATCGACAGACCTAAAGTGACGCACAAAGTTGGACGAGACTGAGAAACATAAGAAATCATGTCAGCAGTGCAGCATCTGTTGATTCAATATGAAATGAAACTGATTGTATGTGAATTATGATAGTTTGAATCATTTCAAATTGGGTCTTGTATCTGACATGTTCCTTGGATACAAAATATCATTTTCCAAAAAGAGATTATTTCTGAGGAAATGTATCGCCTAAAAATGTATGATGCTTATGAAATCATAAATAATACATATTGTTCTGCTGCAAAAATAGAAATACAAATCTGTTTTTGTTTGTATGCTGTTGACCTGACTTTTCTCTTTGTTTTTCATCATTTTGCCACTGAAAAATGGCATTAAGCAATTAACTTTGAAGGAAAAACAAACACTGAATTTCAGAAAAGTCAAATTTTAAATGGGTTAGCTACAGTAGTAATGAAGTTCATTGGATCTACAATCCTGGAGCAGCACGTCATATAATAATGTTGCAGTCCATACCATCAAGGTGTGACTGATCCTCAGTAAATCACTGGAACTGTGATCCTTATTCATGACAAAATAAGTCTGAGAGATAATTACCAAAGGATTGTTGTATTTGCCACAGTCCAACTGCTGTTCTTCCTTTGTTCCGCTGGGAGGTGCTAAAGAGAAAGTTGAATGGAAAGTTAATATAATTTGCTGTTGTTTTCTGTTGATATTGAATTTTACTTTTAGCTTGATTCTCAGCACCTGTGAGCATGGGCCCTGCCACAGTCATCAGTGTGAGCTCAAAGAATCAGCACAGCATGCCACACTTGACTGATCTGGATCAGGACCATGCGATAGTGGAAACTTCAAGCTGGTGTTCTGCATAAACCAAGTTCAGGCATTATTTGGTATGAGCTCTTGTACCATCTGGAAACTGAAGGCCAAATTTCATATATCAGGGGATTTCAGTTGGTTGATAACATGATCAAAGTGTAAAGAACACTGACAAGAGTAGCATCTTTTGGTAGAGGAAGTATGATTGTGTGGGGTAGTATTTCCATCATGAGAACAACAAGGCTTGCCATCACTGGAGGCAATCTCAATGCAGAGGTAAATTACGATGAAATTCTGCAGCCAATGACAATCCTAAATCTGGCACCAAAAAACAGGGTTACAGTGCGATTTCTCAGGGATTAATCTCAAGAATTTGGGTGTAAATCTGAGTGTCACCTGCATAGCTGTGATAAGCAACATTGCTATTACATATGAAAAGCATGTTCCTAACAAATGTACTCCCATTTAAAGGAGAAATAAACAGGTTTTCCAGCAGTATAAGATTTATTCCCTACTCTGCAGTTATGGGGTGTATCAGTGATGGACAAGAGACTTGAGTACATTGAACTGGTGGGCCGCTTTGTGGCATGTTTTGGGAACAATCATCACATCTTATATGCAAAAAAAAATAAAACAAAGGTGATGATTGTGAATTTTAGGAGAGCCAAGTTTATGTCAAACAGTATTTCCATTAGAAATGGAGAAAAAAATGGAGGGTAGTGATGGAGTATATATACCATGGTGTTCGGTGGACAACAGACTGGACTGGTGACGCAAGACTGATGCTTCAGGAGATCATTCGGGGAAGTTGTGTAGTTTCTGATGAAATATTAAAATGATTATTTCAAATGAAAATGAATAGTTTTGATTAAATATTAAAATGAAAAAGTTGGACAAATTTCGCCCTCTTCTGAGCAGAACAGGTAAATACACCATTACCCACAATGCTGCTGCCGCACCGCCCGGAAGTGAGTGGTTTATTGACAGTATGGCCGCAGAGCTGGTTTGGATTTGGATAAAATTTTTAATTTGACAGCTCAGACCGGTGGCTGCGATACTAAGCAGCTTCCACCACAGGAGTGCGCAGAACAGATGCGTTTGAATGAAGGGACTCGTGAATCCACAGGACGGTGAGAGTGAGCCGAGGAAACGTCCAGAAAGCCGTCATGTCGTTCTTTAAGAGGAAAGGTGAGGAAGAAGCTCCCGCTTTTGGATGCAGCGGCCCCGCAGCTCGCAGTGAACAGTCCTGCTGGAAACAGACGTGTCCTCATCGACATGTAGCTGAAGTAGTCGAGACTGCAGGCGCGAATCGTTCAGGGACACCGAGTTTTATTTTTTTTGGCGTTTCCCCGCTGCTCGCTGCGGTAACACGGTTAGCCTAGCGGTGGCCTCTGTCCTGTTTCATCTGCTGGTCAGGGCGACATTAAATCTGTCTCAGTGAGCTGACCGCGCTCTTATACTCTGTTAGGAATTCGAAGGCTTATAGTTTCATTTGGCAACATGTGTTTTAGCAGTTTGCTAACGTTATACAGACAATTTCACATAGTTGTTTCCCCCCCCGACCAACACATGTTGAATCCCACTTGATAGCTGTCATAAATAAAACCGTGGTTCCATGTTTAGTGGTGAGAAACGTTTAAACGCGTTGCCTAGATACCAGATGAGTTGCGTCTGTCTTTCCGCAGTGTTTGTATTTACTGTCTGGAGCTGAAGCTCTGGTTCCATGTCGAAGCTTTGCGCCTTTTAACGACTATGATAGACAAAATATCAGATACTCCCGTCTCAATATTAGCAGAGCCACCATACTGGAAAAAAAAAAGCAAATTTAAACACATCTCAGTGTTATAATATCCATGAATTTATTGCACACCATTTGTTTTAGCTTCATGCCTTAAGAGAAGGAACACAGAGTTGGGGGGGTCAGTGATATGGTGAAACAACCCTTGCATGTGTTGGTGTTTTCTTTCGGAAACCTGCACACCAACTTCCTCTTTAAGTAACTGTTCGCCCAAGAGACAGAGATTGATGATTTCCCTGTTAAAGCAATAAAACCAGCTGACACAGCACGTTTCCAAAATGAGGAACTGTCAGAGAGACTTCACGTTTAAAAATCCCAATCAGGATGTTAATCAGGGCTGACTGAAAGGGAGCTTCTCCAAAAGTAGTTGGGTTGTAAAAGTTGCCATTGGTTGATAAGTCAAACCCATCTCAGAAGATATTTTATTCTTATTTATTTATACTTTGTTTCCGATGCACCCAGAACATCAGAACTCCTGATAAAGCTATGGCACTATTTTCTTGTGTCGTTTTTCACCATGCTTTGTTTCACCTAGTAGTCAGAGTTTACACTTTTCTTTTCTGTGGCAGAGAGCTCTGAGTTCATGCTGGCACTTAGATTCACAGAAAGCATCCTCTGTGGCATTTGCCCACCCCCCCGCCTCGAGTCCTTGAAAGGGATATCTGGCTCAACTGCACTGCACAGTCTGAAGATATGAATTAGAAAGTGAGCCACTGATGAGTGGTGGCCACCTTGTCTGTGCACCCATTCCTCTGTGATGTGAATGTTTCAGTTTCATGTGACAGGAAGATCAAGAACTTAGGGGTGACCTCAGATATGTGTTGGATTAGATTTTCTTTATCTTTTCTTTCTTTCTTTCTTTTTACCTCAAACCACACATTTGAACTCATCAAGTACATTGTGTATTTTATATAACTTTGGAAGGACTTAATACTGTTATTGAAGTTGCTTTCTGCACAGCCACAAAGATGGAGATGGCTTCTGTGTGTAAGAACTCATAGTCCACATTTGCAAGCATCAATGTTAAGATGCAAGGCTACGGTAAATTAAGATAAGATAAAACTTATGCATCAGCGGGGAAATTCACTTGTTAAAGCAACTCACAAGAGATTATAAAGTACGGAAAATATTAAGTAGAAAATGAATAGTTAATTTAGCAATAAAAATGCAATATACAAAATAAAAATACAAGCTATATACATTATGACAGGAATTGGAGCTGTTTGTATGACAGAACCTTTACACAATCCCATCCGTGGACTTAAAAGAGGAGGAAAAGGCACACGTTTCGTGTTTCATAAAATTCCTGGTTATGTCAGGAGGGGACTGGGTACCTGTTTCCTGAAAACTCGGGGAACAGGTTTTTTTTTTTTTTTTTTTTTTGTTTTTTTTGCTGCTCTTTCAAAAATGTTGTCCGCTCCTTCAGTTACAACCCTGCTGTCATCTTTCTCCCTCCAGGTACCAAAAGCAAAGAACCTGAGAGAGTGACTGATGCTAAGGTCAATAGAGGTGAGCTCATCATTTCTTTTGCAGGGTTATAAAAATGTCACGTAATAGTGCTGGAAGAAAATGCACAACAGGAAACTAAAAACCAGATAATGGAGTTATAGTTGGAAACATAAGGCTGATGGCAAATATAGTTGTCAGTTCAGTCTATGTGGTTTTAAAAAGATGTTCAGAGTCTAAGACTTTAACTTTATTAACATGGCAAACACTGGATTAGAAGTGTGTGTTTCTGATATGGGAATTCTGTCACAAGAACCACAATTGTAAACTGAGTCTATTGAAGAAAAATACCACACAGTTAAACAAACACTGAGCAGTCTGTCTTCTCAAACAGCTTTCACAGCCTGAGGCCTTTTGCTCACTGTGAGCTCTTTCAGAAACACTAAAAAAAACAAAACAATCTTTTCATCAAGTCATGTTCAAGTCATACATTTAGGCCACTGAAAACTTTGACACTGTTGTATTATTGTCTCTCTCTCTTTTCTGTTTCACCAAATTTGTGTTTTCTGTCCTTCCAGTCACAACTCCAGTGAGTCCTCATTCTCCATCGCTAGCACTAAGAAACCATAATGCCATCCA